>WELA01000361.1:83268-100944 GCA_009602735.1 Mesotaenium endlicherianum
GCCCCCCCCCCGAGCATCAGAAGTCAACTGCCAGATCCACAAAGAACACACTTTTGTTTCTTTGAGCTTTTGACAATTCAAGGGTTGAAAGTTAACTGTTGGAAGTTGTTTAGTTTGGCGTTTCGGCAGAGTGACTGCTGCAACCAAGAAAGTGCTCCCTTAAGACGAGCATCATATGCAGATTTAGACAAGCCCCTTGGTTGCTCGTGACTCCAGCTATACCACCCGCTCCGCCCTCAGCCCCTCCCTCTCTCTCGTTAGCTGCCCCATCAAGTGAAATAACAGACACATAGCTCCCAGTTTACATGGGTAGCGACGGAGGCTTATTCTATGGGGGAGTGAGATTGGCTGAGCATTAGCATCTCATGTTTATAGTGACAGTGGCGTACAAAATGGAGAGACTTGCAGAAGCATCATGCAGGCACCCGCAGATAATGGGATTGAGAATATGGGACCGGTGGCGCCCTTGACAGAAGCACAAGGAGCACGTGTGGCCACACCAGACGACACCTGGTAGCCCACGTCTTATGCTCTCATTCCCCTGATACTTTCAAGGTTACGAAGTGAGGAACCTGTCACTGAGAGCTTAGAGGTGTTTCATTGTTGCCTTGTTAGCAGATTACCTGTAGTCCACTTCCAAGGCCCTCTCCCAGATAGACCTGGATCTGGCAAAGTCTCTCTGCGCCTCTTCCCATTGAGCATACTTCACCCACACACTCATGTTCCATCTGACCCTTCTGATCAAGTCCTCGAACTCCTTTCTTCTCCTCAGCCTGTACTCTCCCAACTCCTGGTCATCTGTTATCTTCTGCTTTGGGGGAGCTGGCTCCGCCTCTTGCCTCTCGCGAGCCTCTCTCAGAATCTGTTCTGCTGTGATCTGAACAGGAGCAGGTGTCTTATTCTTTACTCTTGTGGGACGAGGCAGTTTCACCTCTGTCTCCTTCTTCGTCATAAAGCCCAACTGGGCATCTCCTTCCTTGTGAGACATCTTGACAGAGAATGTGAAAGTCCAATAGACAGAAGCCTGTGTTTTCACAACCAAGTCAACGAAAGAAAAAAGATAACGACGAACTACTGATTATCGAAACCTTGGACTACCTAAAGAAGCGAGGTCCAGGAACAAATCTGAGGAAGGGTGGGCATGCACGCGTATCCTCATAGGCCCATCTCCTTATAACTATCGTCTATACTACTTTCCATCCTTTCCTCCCCTCCAAATCAGCTTTTAGGCAACAAGTAGAGCAATACCCATGCACTCCTTGTGGTTCCCTCCTTTCCTGCATTCGGAGACGAACATAAGGAGCTTGCACGGTGTGAGTTCTCTTGCATGACTTAGCGACAAACGTGCTCGAGATGGACGGTCTTCTGAAGCATTTCGGCCAACTTTTTTTTATAAATCCTTCAATTTCGACCGCGAACCGAGACATTTGTGAGGAATGAAATGGCACTCTGCTCCGAATTCTTACATACTTGAAAGACCGACGATATATAATTATTTTACAAATATGGGTTGAGGCAAGAACCACTTTCATTTTGCGGATGACCTCGTGACCTGACCTTCTAGTGGACTGTCGCAGACAGGTAGTTCTTACCTTCTGGACCAACCTGCAGATACTGTTCTTCGCCAATCTCTGCTGAATTTTGAGCTCTACTTCACTCCCTTCGTCCCGCAGTTAGAGAGTGGCAAGATGATCGATGACCAGGACCTCGGTTTCTTTTCCAACTTCTTGGGGGTTATTATCTTCGTATTGGTCGTGGCTTATCACTACGTAGTAGCCGATCCCAAGTACGAAGCATAGTCTGCTTCGATGCAGCTAGATCCTATATAGATTGCTCGATGTCTCAAGTTGCGTCTGTAACCCTGTCTGCTGGTTCTCATGCAGCAGTTAGGGAGCTATGGAGCAGCTCTACTGAGACTTCGCAGCGGACAGGAATTTCCTTTGCATCATCTAAATGTCTACGCTTCCCAGACGAGTTGAAAATTGTAAAGCAGCAAGCTGCAAACTCACGACTTCGTTCGGGTGCTCGTGAGCAAGTGGACGGCGGCAGATGCACCAGAAGCAGATTCACTGGGGTGCAGGAGACAACATACAAAGTCAATTGCAGAGCTGGGGATTTATTGGAAGTGGCACTATGTACTACTCCATTGGTGAAGATTTGTGGCATCACTAATGTCGAAGATGCTGTTATTGCAGCTTCTGCCGGGGCAGACTTTATTGGAATGATCCTTTGGCCAAAGGCCAAGAGGTCTGTCTCTTTTGACATGGCAGCGAGAATTTCAGCGGCTGCCGGGGCTCATGGAGCTCAAACCGTGGGAGTCTTTGTCGATGAAGATGCAGAAACTATTGTGAGAGCCTGCGAGGCTGCCAATGTTTCATTTGCTCAGGTTCAGTTTACCCCTTTCTACTTCTTAGTCACTGGGGCAAGGACAGTGACTCATAGCATTTAAACTTTATCAACTCTGAATAGCAGTTGGCGTTTAGTGCTGATGTTTAGGGGGGGTTGATTGCAATAATGTCTTTTTAAGTGAAGGCAAAGCGCAATACAAATATGCATAAGGCTTTAGGGAGGGGGTTCCTCAGCCTCCTTATGAATGGAGTGCCTTCATATTCTTAAGCCTAGCAGTGCATGAAATGTTCCTGGGCACACTGTTGTTAACTCCAACACCTCTTTGCGAAGGAAGAGTAGACTGGCAATGTCATCCTCAGGAATGGCACACTTATGTTTATTCCGACATCTGTGCAAAGGAGGGTAGACTGGCAATGTCATCCTCAGATTGGGCACTCACTTTGAATCGAGGTGTGCTCGCTTACTACATGGCTCAGACTTCAGTGACAATGCCTGGAGCCTCTCTCTGGCTGAGGAGCAGTTTGGACTTGCGACACCTGCATTTGATACTGTGTAGTACTATGACCATACACCATTCACCTTACACAATTCAAAGTACTTGACCTCCCACTCGTACAGTTGACCTTGTGGAGACCTTGTGTTCAAATTACTAGACTACTGATATGCCGTGATGTATGGAAAGTAGCTTACATCTGCTGCCTCTCCGTACGCATGCAGCTTCATGGTGATGGTGCACGAGACTCGCTCGTCGGTCTGCCCGCCTCTCTCAAGGTGACGTGTGTTCTCCATGCGGACAAGGATGGGGTGATTCAGACGCCACTTCCCGCTGTGACTGAAGGAGGAGGCCAGATAGACTGGGTACTCGTCGATGGTATGCAGGGGGGCAGGTACTCCTCTCACCTCTGTGCCTTAGCTGAAGCCGTCAGATTTTGTCCTTCTGGTACTGGTTGTCTTCTCTTTGTAACTTCTCTTCCTGGTTCTTGCTCGAGCTTATGTTACAGTTCTGTAGAAATTCTCCAGTGGATACCTAAAAGAGGACTCATCGGTCAGCACTGGTGTCGGTGCGGTCATGAATGCTTCTGTCGCTAGAAGGCTTGTCTAGGCTGGAGCTCAGGCACATCTTTCCTTGCTAAGCATATTCTTGATATACTAATCAGATACTACATGGGTGGTAGTCATGAAGCACTGTGGCCGTCAGTTTATTGGTTCCTGCAGTTGTTCATGTATACGTCCCCACATTAGCCTAGTGCTTCACAGGGTGATGGATGTGGATTTTGCCTTGTTTGATGTGGTGATGGAGACTTTTCGGTTACTTGTTACTACAAGGGACTTCGTGCTATCCTTTGTACGTGGTGATTGTGAATGTGCTTGTTGCTCTTCGCATGTTCAGAAGTTTGGTGTAAAGTAGCCCAAGCTGATGCCAGCAATGTGAAGGAGGGTGCTTTGGGACTAGCATCGCTTTGACAGTTGTTCGCTTAATCTGCATCATGTGTGCAGCGGTGAGGCTTTTGACTGGACCAACTTGAAGGTGCCAAGTGGCGTCAGCGTACACGGCTGGATGCTGGCTGGCGGTTTGAATCCTACGAACGTGGCTGAAGCAGCCCAGATCTTGCAACCTCAAGTGGTGGATGTATCCAGTGGCGTGACGGGGCCAGACAAGTTGCTCAAGGACAGGGAGAAGGTGGTGGCGTTCATAAAGGCTGCTAAGGGCTTACGATCTTCCCTTGCTGCAGCCATAGCCTGAACTTAGTGCGCTTTAGATAACGTTTGAAGTGCACCCACAAATGACCATAGATTGACACGTCTTTCAACGAAGTCCCCCCATGATGTCAATTTTATGAATGTGGGGATGGCTGATATTCAATGCGAGGAAATGCTGGCTTATTGATAGTGGATGATATGAGGCAATGAAATGCATCTTCGAGGTGTGGATGGTATGAATAGTATGAAGCGGCTTCAACTTTGAGGTGGGACTGAAGCAGGTGGTGTGTTTTGGTTCATAACGTGGCCATCAGACAGGCTGGAAGTGCAATGCACGCCATAGCAATCACGAAGCACTGCAATAGTCCAATATATGTACAACTCTGATACAAAAACACGAACCTAATTTTGCACGTCTCCGTATCTGTTGTGGGTGTCAATCTACTCATGGTAGATCGAGCCCAACTCTTTCAAGTCATCTACCTTCTGTAGAAATAACAGTAACGCTACAGCTCCTGGTTCTAACCCTAACTTCTGAGGCACTAGCAAAAGTCTGTTAAAACTTACTGCAGAAAGCATGCTCCTAGTCACTACGTGCAACATACTTCTATCATCCGGAGGACTTGACAGATCATGCTAGATTTTGCAGTGCAGCTGTTCTCTGTCCTGGAATATGGTATGCATTACCGGTGAAAGCTACGTTCATGTTCCTAACAGGCAAGCGCCTCCCTTCCAGACTGGACGACGTCATTTCATGATCTACTATTTACCACTTTGTATGAAAGCCAAACTAGAGTTAACGGTGCAGCTGGTCTATGCCTCATTATATGGTGGGCGCCAATAGGGAGAGCTACGTTCATCTTACCTAAGGGCAAGCGCCTCCCCTGCCCGACAGACGTCACTCGGCCACCTACTTCCTACCGCTTTGTATGAAGTCCAGGATTGCTTTGAAGTGGCAGCTTGCAGCCGCAATCACAAAGATGTGAAACAGCTCGTGGTACCCGTACACTGAGGGCCACGGATTTGGCCACTTCATGGAGTAGACCAAGGCGCCTATGCTGTACAGCACGCCGCCACCTAGCATGAGGGAGCCCCCCCTCGCGCCCAGCTCCTCGTAGACCTCCTTCGCGTACGGAACGATGGCCCACCCCAGAGCAAGGTAGAATACCACCCGCACGAGGCGGGGGCCGCGGCTCCAGAAGAGGGTCTGCAGCACGCCCGCGAGCGCCCCTGTCCACACCATAGTGAGGACGAAGCTGCCAGTGCCCGCGGCGGCGCCGGAGCCCTCGTCGAGCGCAAGCATGCAGAGCGGCGTGTAGGTCCCTGCGATGAGGATGAAGATCGACGCGTGGTCCATCTTCTTCAGCACCTGCCTGACACGTGGCGACCAGGTGAACACGTGGTACGTCCCGCTCACGCCAAACAGCAGCACCATCGACAGCGTGTAGATGATCACCGCCAGCGAGGCGCGAGGCGTGCGCGTCGCGCTGTGGAGGTAGAGGCCGGCGATGAGAGCCACCCCGCTGGCGAGCAGGTGCGAGACTCCCCGCAGCAGAGGCTTCATCACCTTCATTGAATCTGACCTGATAAACGGTGTCCCTGAACCTGTCGTTGGAGCCATGGGGAACTCAAAACTGCAGGAGCCTCAGTGCACATGCACACACACAGACACACACACACACACATGCATACATATGAGCCTAGGATGGAGAGCAGGTCTACTGTACAGCCGTGGTGCTGCCACTCATTGCGCACGCACAAGCATTTCAGTACTTCCTGTCCCTACAAAGCACATCAGAATGAGAGCTAACCAGAGTATATATGTAGCAACAGGGACGGAGATATCTGGCAGGTAGAGTAGAACAGGGCACTGCGGCTGCCTCTGGATGCTGGCACTGGCAAATGCACAATAGATCAAGGAAATTACCATCTCTGATGGCTACCGGCTAGCAAATATCGAGCATCTAAAAGAGGATGACAAGTGTGACATGATATGTGATTAGACAACAAAGATGTGGCCGAATCTTTCTGACAATAAGTGGTTCACGCTGGAGAATCTTTAGCAAGGACATCGGAAAAATTTCAGCAAAGACACTCGGAAAGCTTTAGCAGAGTGAGCCTTGACCTTGATATTATATCTTATCGATCAGCACTTTGATGAACTGTCAGAGAGCTGGAATTGGAACAGCTTCAGCGCGAAGGAGGGGGTTTGGCACATTCAAATGATACACTCTTGCCCTTCCCCTATCTCTTGTGTTTTATCATCAGCACCCCCTGCTCGTCACTGCCATGCACGAAGAGAAGCAGCAACGTAGGACGGCATCAGCTCAGCTCATATAAACATTTCAAAACTTCAAAATTGAAATGGAAAACATGGGTCCTGCCCTGATTTCCATAAGCCCGTCCCGAGCATGCTACACTAGATTTTTCTGGACGTGAAAGGTACATGAGAACAGGCCGAATTGGGCACACGAATCTAGCATCATGTCACTTTTACGAGGAAGATTTGGCTTCTTGATGTCGTGCCTAACCGCGTCAAGACCGGGGTACGGGTGTCGATTGTCAACAAGTGGAACATTGACTTCATTGACTGGTCGGTGATCCTTCGCACGGGACTTGTCAACCTGGTCAATCTCAAGAGACCGACTTACACACGTGTGTTGGTGAAAGTTTGCACAAGGCTGACCACCCGCTGGTCATCCTGCACTAGCACAAGCTAGATTGGAAGTCAAAATCTGAAGTGTTTTCCAACAGCAAGCACTCCTACTGGTTCTTATTCAGGACAACAAATTTGCAAGAAGTTTCCGACAGCTCAGAATCTCTTACAAAAAGGACAAAAGTATCCACATCTTAGAAGGATTTAGCCCGAGTTAAAGGGTGTTCAATTTGACCGCGTTTAAGTTTGCAAAAATCACGTCCAAGCAAATCAACAAGGAACACCAAGTATTCAAAGAAAATCGACCGTCAGGGCTTTCGCTCAATCTTCAAAAGTTCAGGCTTACAAATTCCGATCTAATAGCACCTATGCTAGTTTGGCTGAGCCTCTCTCTCTAGCCTCGTCTGCCAACTCTTCACTACAGATTGGACTCTATCAGTTCTTCACAGAGGGTCTTTCTTGCTACCTCAGTTCTTGCTTTCAATAATTAGACATTTGCAACTATTGAGAATTCAAAAACTAACACAAAATTCAGCAATTTATGTGCTCTTTGCATGTTTGTGGTATTTGTCCCAATCTATACTAGAATCTCCTAGCAAATCTTGATTGCAAGCTTCTCTTTCTTTCAAGCAAGAACCCTTTTTTGTGAACTCCTAAATTTTAGCTTTTTAATAATACAAACATTGAAATGAATTGACTTACTTAAAAGCGATTAAAAAATAATATTAGGATAGTATGTATCATTAAGTAATCTTATGGCATTTTCTAATTAACTTATTAATTAATAAAGACAATAGTATATTGGTATATATATTAATTCAGGTAATTGGAATAGTTAATCAAGTTCAGTCTGCCAAATTATAGTTAATATTCAGTTTGTTGGACTTTTAGTAAAATTCAGTAAAGTGACTCAGCCGACAGCAGCGGGCTCAAGTCACTTAAGTCAGCTTGCTGACACATTCTTGGATAGTCAGCTGAGCGGTGTTAGCGAACTGCCTAGTAATGCATCTATTTATGATATGCAAGATGAATGGCCAGATGACGCCTTAAGCGGATGGCAATTCGAGATGATGGAAGATGGCTGTGGATTTTTTTAGCTGAGTGTAACGTTTTTGCTTTTTTGAGGATCTTTCCTCAGTATTCAAGTTTCATATTTACTTCATGAAAAGAAATAACGATAAATTCGGATAATCCACAATCCTCGAGGATGCGAAAATGCGAACTAAAGTAGTAGAATGTGTGCTTGTGAGAGTTGCGCTCATAATGACTCTTGCAAGTATATATACTTGCACAACGTGAGGCACTGGAGTGCTTTGAGTCACCACCTAATGCACTGGTGTTATGTTTCAAAGAAAACAGACGAATGGGCGTATTCCGTTTGGCCGAATACTCCAAACGAGCCGTTTGGCCGTTTGAAGGTTACGCGACGGTTTCCATTAGACCGTTGACCGCCAATCGAGCGTTTTTGCGATCACGCGATGTTCTGAAAAGTCGCGACTGCTTGCGAGGTTGCGTACAGATTTATCCTGCACGAGGAGGTGGTTTTATATCACTGTTTGGCCAATAGGTTAGGTGTGAATGAATCAAACAAATGGTCCAGGGTGTGAATCCTTACGGTTGCATAGTCGCTTTGCAAATTGTTTCATTTGACTTTTACGACCGTCGCGGAATCGCGCCACGTCAATCAAAAAATTGCGGGTTCAATTCCGGCCGGTGGCTCCCTTAGGCCACAGTTGGTGTTTTCTTTCAGGTTAACGACTTGTCGTTTATTGTAAACAATGACAATTCATAATCCGAAATAATGAGAGTCAAAATAAGTTAATCAATCCGTAATTAAGTAAGTTATTTTGCAATAATCAAAGTAACTTTATGATTAATTACGTTACACTTTTGCAAAGTAATCGAGTTACTCTACAATCCTCTTTGCAATAGTAGTGAGGTCATTTTGCCACTTGACCAAAATTATTCGGCACACGTGAGTGTCGATTGACTTAACAAATATGCAATCTTTTACAAATAAGAAGTATAACATCTTTTAGGTCATTAGAGAAACGTTCTAAATAAGCCTAAAAGCTCAGATCAATACACTCCTCCCCCCTAAAAAGAACTTAACGTTCTCATTAAGCATACGTCTTTTAAGTAGTCGGGGTCGATACTTACCATAGCCGAGCGTAAAACACGAGTTTGGACGAACGGGCAATTGCATCGGAACAAGGACGGAAAAGGTTGATTATTTGGCCGCGGCTCTTTTGCGTTTGTTTAATACATTACAAATGGTGCCTGGTAGCACACTTGTCTAGGCACAAAGCTGTTGAGCATTAGCCCATCGTAACCCATACTCTTGAACCAGGTCATTACAATTATGTAGGATTTTGTTTTGCGGTTCATACGAATTCCAGCTGGAATCGTAGTCGAGCCATTTGATCAAAATTTCCACGCGGGTTGGCTTATGACGGGTGTAGCGATGTCCTATGACCTCCTCTACATCTCAGGCTATGTCATCTCATTTGAGTTCCAATTTTGGTGCTTGTGGCTTATAGCGGCCGTTAGATTGAAACGATTTCAGTAAAGTGACATGGAACACAGGATGCGTTCGCCCCATGGATTTAGGCAAATCCAGTGGGTAGGCAACAGGTCCAACCTTTGCACTAACGATAAAAGGACCTACCCAAAGAGACAGAAGCTTGCGCTTTCGTGGGTGCTTGAGTTGCAAGTTTTTTGTCTGCAAAAGTTCTTCATGATCGATGGCAAAACTCAACTCTTTCCTGTGCATATCAGCAAACTTCATCTGCCGATCTCTTGCACCGGCCAACGCTAACTTTGCTTGTTTGTGCACTTCTTGAAGAGAATGGACAAATTGGCGTGCATTTGAAACTCTCATGGTTAACACTCCCATCTGACCGAGAACGACGCGAGTCAGCGGAGTGTGCGGCTTGTCATCCATAATTAAAAATTTAAAGAGTTTTCTTAATACTTTCTTGCTAAGCATTATTTACACCAAGCTCGACAATTGAAAAGAGTTTGTCTTGGCGAGCATTCACATAATGCCTATGGACCGGCTGTAGATTGTGGTTCATTTTTTCTGTCTGGCCATCGGTCTGAGAATGAAAGCTTGTCGACATCTTAAGTCCCGTGCCAAAATACGTGCAAACTTCCTGCCAGAAATGGCTCGTAAATCTACTACTACAATCACTTATGATCTCTTTCGACATGCCATGTAACTTAAACACGTGATCAATGAAGAGAAGTGCGGTCTCTTTTGCATCAAGTGATGGTTTGGTGGCCACAGTGCGCCATCTTGGTGAAACGATTGACGATTATCAACACCCCATTGTGTCCTATTTTGATGGTAGGCAATTCCACGACAAAGTCGAGGCTTATGCTAACCCACGGGGCAGATGCAGATTCTAATGGTAGCAACTTCCCAGCCGGCAACGCATTGCTTGGCTTATTCCTCTGACAAGTTGCACAGTCGGTGATGTACTCAGCAACATCAACCTTGGGGAACGGACACGTGTACCTTCGGTGCACGACTTGAGTGGTTTTGGTAATACCATGATGACCCGAGTAAGGAGAGTCATGCGCTTCTCGTAGGAGCTCGTTTCTTACTTGGCCTTCTAGGACCAAAATGCGCCCATTGTGCCACCAAAAACCCAACTCAAATGTATAATTTGAGCCAGCTTTCTTTTTATACATACTGTCCATCGTTACGGCTACACTGTTCAAGCCAATTCTCGGGCAATCTAGGAAAAACGGATGTTTGAGATAGCCCTTGTGAAATAATTGATGCAGGTCGAGTGATTCTGAGGTATGCATGCTATCCAAAAAGGGTGTGCTTGCGACACTAGGCGTTGGTGGAGCAGTTGCGTAGGGGGGTAAAGCAGAATCAAGGGTGGCCGCCCTCAAAATGACAATTTTTTTTTAACGCTCGCAACGATGCCCAGCAACAAGCCACGTTGATGGCTGAAGGTCTGTGTTTGTATGCAAGTGTTGAGCTTGGCTAAGTTTTTGGAACTCGAGTGCATCCATGCTTGCATGTCCTTGCACTTCCAGCCGCATGATCCTAACCTTGAACAATGTTACGCACACTTGTCTCGCTTATGAAAATGCACAAGTGTCTCGCACCAATTTATATTGCTGCATTTACACGAAGACGTGCGTACTCTAAACCAATCACTCGATTTCGCGCAAGATTGGCCATGCAAAATGGGATTTTGGTTGTAGCAATTTGAGCTTTTTAGGCGTATTTAGGATGATTTCCTTAACACCTAAAATATGTTATACTTTTGTTTCGTTGAAAGATTGCATTTAGATAAATCCATTGCCACACACGTGTGCCGACAATTTTGATCAATTGGCAAAACAACCAGCACGGTATATATTATACATTACGAATATATATGACACCTATGTGAAGTCATGAGGCTCGTGGCATAAGCCAAGAGTCATAACGAAACCTCCCAAGGAGAGGTTTGTCTCCTTTCACATGTCACGTGAAGAGGTAGACCTTTTGGGTTGTCACATTCAACAGGTACAATTGTCTTGTCACAAATTCCTAACATAGGTGCGCAGGAGTGCCAAGCGCACTCAGATGGCTCGCGTTGGCAAGTATAAATACTTGTAGGTCAATCTCAGTGCAATTCTATGAGCACCTCTTCTCGTCATTGCATTTTTGTCCAATTTTCGCACAACTCCTTTTTGAAAAGCTTAGAAAAGATCCTCACTATTCTCACAAAAGTCAGAATCGTTACATTGGTAAAGAACCTCCAAATTTCTCACATTCCTCTCAAGGCGAGGATATTGCTCTTGATACATAATGCTTCTTTGGGGTTGAGTATGACGTTTGAAACGAAAATTTCAGGACGGTCATGCTACACTGTCATTGATTCAAGAGCATCAGACAGCTTCATTAGTGCACGTTTTGCACAAGGAATGAAGTTGATTCCAATTGTAGAGACTGAACAACTTCGTCTTGGCGATGGTTCTTTGGCCCTCATACTTGGAAGGATTTGGTTGTGGCTTAAGGTGCAGTCGTACTTCAGTAACGAACAGCTCTACGTTACTGAATTGCCCAAAGGTATTCATGCAACTTTGGGTAACACTTGGTTTACGCAAACAAGTGCATTGCTTGACTACAGTCAAAAGACATGCATTGTTTGCAAGGGAGGTCAAAAGATAATTGTTTTTCTCTTCCACCTCACTTGTTTGAGGCTGACCTGCATTGCCTACTCTCCAAATATAACTTGCATTGCCTACCCTGTCTGATAGTAAGCCAAGGCTGACTGGCGCATACTACTGAGTTGGACTACAATGGACTGGACTTTCTCTATACTAGTTCAAGGCGTGTTTTTATCCTATACTAGCCTAATGAAATGAAATCAGACTCTCTAGAGTCTAAAGATCAAGTTGAACTGAATGCAACTGATGCCCGCTATCAACTACTGGTTGAAGACCTTACACAATGTTTTTGGCCACCTCACTCACCTCACTATTACACAATTGTCCTGCCTGAGACTAAGGCAAAACTGTCACTTGCATTGTCTTACTTGCCTAATATTATGTATGATAATAGAAGACTGTTAATTTTGTGTTCATGAAGCTTCTTTTTGCATCTAAGACGAGCCATTTGCTGAGTTCTTGGAACTCAAGTGCATCCATGCTTGCATGTTTTTGCACTCCCAACCGCATGATCCTAACCTTGAACAGTGGTTATGAAAGGGGCAGAGTGCCCTAGTGGAAGTGTAGTAACTCACGAGGAAAGGAACTAGTTGCAATCATACTAAAGAGTGCAGCGGCATATGACTAAGAAAGCTTAGGAAAATTACTCATCATTTTGAGTAACAAGAAAGTGCTCACAAATGAAAGGCCTTGTCATTACAAACCCGTAGAATTTACAGAAGTGAAAATTGATAAGAAATGAAGTAGTTATGTCTATTTTCTACGACGGCCGCTCGCCCCTAGGCGGGAGGGCCGCTTAGCAACGGATTTTTCGAAGTGTTTGTCAAATCGTCCCTTCCAAAATATTTGTGAGAAAGCCAGATCAGTCTCATCTGACATGTCGGGCCAATTTGACGTCCACATGCATGCGTCAAAGTATCTAGAATATACTAACTTAGACGCGCTAGGCTAATCCGAAACTTCTAGGTAAATCGACCTAGTCGGCACTCCGCGTCAGCCGAACTTACGTGAGGGTTCGAATTCACTCCAACGGCCCAGACCGCTCGACACTGTCGGTCAATCCCACGGTCGCGCTCACCACGAATTAAGGACAGTCGTCAACCAACCTCAAAACTAATTAAACTTTGAAAATCCATAACTCTCTCAATACTAAACCAAATTTGATGAACTTCATATCAAAATGACCACAAAGATACACTCTACACTTCTATGCAATTGAAACATACTTTTGAGGAACTCAAAAGTGCACTTTGTAAACCTATGACCTTACAAGTACGCACACTTGTCTCGCTTACAAAAAACACAAATGGCTTGCACCAATTTATATTGCTGCATTCCCACAAAAACGCGCGTACTTTGAACCAATCACTTGGTTTCGTGCAAGATTGGCAATGCACAATAGAATTTTAGTAAAGGACCTCTACATTTACCATATTCCTCGCAAGGCAAGGACATTGCTAGTGATGCATAATGCTTCTTAAATGTTAAGTATGACATTTAAAATGAAACTTTCAAGACGGTCATGCTTCATTGTCATTGATTCAGGAGCATCAAACAGCTTCATTAGTGCACGTTTTGCACAAGGTATGAAGTTGCTTCCAATTGTAAAGATTGAACAACTTTGTCTTGGCAATGATTCTTTGGCCCTTAAACTTCAAAAGATTCGATGACGGCTTAAGGTGCAATTGTACTTCAGGAACAAACAGTTCTACGTCAAGGAATTGCCCAAAGATATTGCTGCAATTTTGGGTAACAGTTGGCTTACGCAAACAAGTGCATTGCTTGACTACGATCAAAAGACATGCGTTGTTTGCAACGGAGGTAGGAAGATA
Organism: Mesotaenium endlicherianum; assembly: GCA_009602735.1. NCBI lineage: Eukaryota > Viridiplantae > Streptophyta > Zygnematophyceae > Zygnematales > Mesotaeniaceae > Mesotaenium > Mesotaenium endlicherianum. Next base: position 96,985 of record WELA01000361.1, read on the forward strand.
AGTCTTCAGTCTTTTAAGCCCGATATGGATATAGATACGCCTCCAAAGACGTCTACTATCCATAAAGCAAGCTCGACGTTTGGAAAAGCGAGGTCGACATGTTATCTGTTGATTACTGAGACAAGCACCCCCAGAGACTTCCACTACTCTCTTTACGGAAGAGCCCATGTTAGAAGTCTTTGGTCATGTCGCGACACACACTGCTAAATTGTTTGCTCTTTTGCAGAAGTAGAGGTCCGTGTTCCCGTATAAAATACCATCCGGGCTTCCGCCTGATTGGGGGTAGTGGGCATACAATCCTTCTTGTTCCCGATTCTTAATCGACTTGGCCACCAACTTATTGCCTAAGCTCGTTGGAGCTCACGGTAATGAAGGACCGAATTACCGACTTGCATGATAAAGGATGGATTGAGCCGAGCTCTTCTTCATTTGAAGCCCCCATCTTATTTATTCAAAAGATAAATGCGACGCTTAGAATGTGCAGTGATTATCGTTCGTTGACCAACATAACAGTCAAGAACCGCTATTCGTTTCTCCTCGCTTGATTTAGTCCAAGGCTATCATCAGATTCAAATCACACTAAGATACGTTCCCAAGACAGCGTTTTGGACGCCTATTGGCCACTTCCAACACAAAGTCCTAAGTTCTGGACTTACCAACGCACCAGCGACATTCCAAAGCACGATGAACGATTTGTTGTAACGATCGGAGCTTTTTAGGCATACTTGAGACGTTTTCCTGATTACCTAAAAAAACGTTATACTATTTATCGATATATTAAATGATAAATGTTTGCATCTTGATGAACTATTTAACACACGCGTGTGCCGACTAATTCCTGGTCGACTGGCGAAACAACCAAGATGCTATTGCAAAAAGTATCGTAAAATAAGTCGATTACTTCGCAGTAATAAGACATAATTAATCATTACGTTAGCTTGATTAATTATAAAGAAAAAGGTTAATTAATCTATGATTAGATCAACTTATCAAAACTTTCATAATTTCGGATAATGACCGTCATAATTTTTCATTAGCGACAGTCGTGACCGGTAAGAAAACACCTTTGAAAGTGGTCCAAGGGAGCACCGACTGATTTTGCTACATACATTGTATTATCAAGTAAAATACAAAAGTACATAGCGCGGTATTTTATATTATCAAGTATAAAACATTATATATTGCCGTATATAATGTATATTACAAATATATAATATACTATTAAGAAGCACAATGACACCTACCTAAAGTCATGACGCTCCTGGCATTAGCCAAGAGTCATAACGAAACCTCCCAAGGAGAGGTTTGTCTCCTTTTTACATGTCACGTGAAGAGGTATACCTTTTGGGTTGTCACGTTCAACAGATACGTTTCTCCTATCACAACTCCCTAACATAGGTGTCGCAGGATTGCCAAGCGCACTCAGATGGCTTGCGTTGGCAAGTTCAATTACTTGCAGAGCCAATCTCAGTGTAACTCTGAGGGTACGGTCCCATTGGAGCCTCTCGGTGGACTATCAGCTTCCCTAATTCAAAAAGCAACAATTCTAGCGCAGCAGCGACTCCATATTCGTCCACGCCAATTCCTGGTGTACTTATCAGCGAATTTGACGTCGTCCTTTCTTGTCGAAGTGGCCAAGCTTTCGTTGCCTTTAAACGGTAGTTGAAGCCGTTGTTGTGGACTGTCAAAATCAGTCGAGGCATATAACCGGTAATTGTAATAAATCAGTTCATTATTTATTTAATTAATTTTATGTATATATACAATACTAATAAATTATTATGTCAATATACCCACATATGCGAGTTCATTGAAATGAATGTATGTCGATATAATGCGAGTTTACTTACTTTGTCAAAAGGTCAGCAGGATGACTTTTGTATCGTAGTGTAGTTTGCTGACTTTGATGAAAATGTCAGGAGGATGACTTTTGTATCATAGTGTAGTTTGCTGACTTTGATAAAAAGGTCAGCAGGATGACTTTTGTATCATAGTATAGTTTGCTTACATTTATATATCGGTTATATATAGGATATGATATCAGTAGGCTGACATATATGCTTGATATTTGTCAATATACATAGCTTCAATATGCTGATAATAAATATATTCATTTAGATTATTATTTGTAGATTGGCACATGTGACCGAAGTATACTGAAAGTCGGGAGGTCGACTGAGATTCGGTAAATCGATGTCCTACCAGTGTGGTTAACTCCTGGGTAGGCGGAGTCGTCATCAGTCAACTGAACAGTTAGGACTTCAGTCAACCAACCAATTATTATGGTCTGTAGTGATTTGAGTTAATATATATCAGTTTGCATATATTTTAATGTTTTCAAATATATTTGGAGTAGTATTGTGTGGATTCAAGTGTGAATAGGTACTCTAGTGACTTGGTTCATGTCCTTTGAACCTTCCAAGGCATTTTCGAAGTTAGAGGAAAGACCTAGAAGAACTCCATGTGGCAAAAGTCAAATGTGCCATTTTTAGGTCAAAAGGACATGTGTACATTATTCTAGAAAGAGGTGGCAAGTTTTGGGATGTGTTGGGTGCCAACACATCAACATGCACCTTCCTAGAAATTACTTATGTAGCAAGTATATAAACAAGAGCTAGAACATAGAAAGACATTCCAGAATCACTCTTGTACTTGCCAAAATCCAGAAATATATTAACTTTCAAGAAGCCATCTCTCTTTCAAGAAGCTACCACTTGTGTTCAAAGATCCTTGTCTTGAATAGATAAAGTATTCTGTTTTACTAAGTACTTTATCTATCTGTTTCACTACAGTGGTATCGGAGCTAGGCACTTTGGTAGCACAAGAAGATGGCCGATCCTCAAGACCAACAGCAAGCTTTCGAAGGAAGCCCTTCCTCTCCAAGACACCCTCCTCCAGCGCCGATGGGAGAGCCCACTCAAGAAAATCTGCAACAACAAGAAGCACCACAAGGAGGAGCACACCCTCCTCCAGCGTCGATGGGAGAGCCTACTCAAGGAAATCTCCAACAACAAGAAGCACCACAAGGAGGAGCACCGTCAAATCCCGTGGCAGCCGCTATAGCAAAGTTGACCCCACCACAAGGAGTTCCCGCAAATGAGTGGGCAGCCTTCCTAATGACCGTCCACAACCAAGTGGGCTTGGCCACCTATGAAGCAACCGTGCAAGCGTCAAGAGAAGCTATGGCTGCCATGGTTGCCCCTATTGCGAGCAATGCTCAAAATCCAGCCCCGGCTCAAGCGCCTCCACAAGAGCCAACGAGAGCAAGGAAACTCATCAAGCCCGGCAAACCCGACACTTTCAACCCCGGGAAAGGTGCCAACCTGAATTTATGGCTCTACCAAGTGGAGACGTACCTCGCATTCCTTGAAGTACCCGAGGAGGACTACGTTCCCTTTGTCGTTACGTTACTTAGAGGAGCAGCAACATCATGGGGGCGTAACTATCAAGCGGCTATATATCAAGCTATGGCGCACCCCATGCTCGGCCAAGAGCCCCCACCATCATATGCAAAATGGGCAGATTTTTGTGAGGCCCTCAAGAAGCAATTCATGCCAATCAATGCGGAGAAGATTGCCCGAGGAAAGCTCCACCATCTCAAGCAAACGACGTCCGTTCAAGAGTATACATCCAGATTTCACGCCCTCACTCTTGAGATCCCCAACATGTCTCTCGAGGAGAAGATTGACCGCTACATCTTTGGCCTCAAACCCAAGGTGGCAAAGGAAGTGGAATTACGCGACTTGACGGACTTCTCAAAGATCATTGAAGTGGCCCAAAAGGTGGATACCTTGGATTTCAAGCACTCCGTGCCTTCATCTGCACGGGTTCCGGCGACGCGGGTGTACGCAGCCCCTTCCACATCCGAATCTGGACCCTCACGCATGGAAATTGGAGTTATTAAAAGGGACCCCGCGGCTGCCCGGAAGAGTGGAAGACCCTCCAATGACACTTATGATG
>WELA01000374.1:0-11759 GCA_009602735.1 Mesotaenium endlicherianum
TAACAGTCGTTTCCGTTGACACGGGAAGGTGACAGGAGGTCCTGTCTCCATATAAGTTGGAGGGAGATGTGACAGTTGTGACAGGTAGCCCACCTTTAAATTTAAGTTGGAGGGAGTGGTAGTCTCCGATCACCATATTACCTACTCAACCTGCGCTCACACTTTCTTGCTCTCCAACTCAATTTTTCCTTATATTCGCTCACACCAGGTATTCCACTCTTGGAACTCTCCCGATCGCGTCCCTCTTCATCAAGGGCACTCAATAACGGCAAAATATCATGACTTCACTAATCGCATTGTGTTTATGATTGAGCAGGATGACTCAAAAGTCGGAACTCAATAGGAAGAGAAGGGCGGAAGAGGCACATGCAAAATACTTGCAGTTCCGTGGAGACATTGAATCATCTTCCATCACCGCTCGGGAATCACAACGACTCCAACAACAGCGGGAGGCATTGAAGAAGAAGGAGGAGGAGGAACAGGCCAGACTGAGGCAGGAAGAAATGGACAGAAAAGCTGCAGAGGAGGCTAAGAAAGCAGAGGAGGAGAGGCAAGCTGAGGAGAAGCGGAAGCAGCAGGCTGAAGAAGAAGAACAGAGGAGAATCAGCAGCTACCGCTACACGGTGCTGGGCAAGGGCTTTGATCTACTGGAGGAGGCCTTCAAGTATGCCCAGAGAAGTCGCAGTGAGTCGCAGAAGGAAATCCTCCAGAAGGAAGGGGAGACATCCGAAAACTTTGACAAGTATATAGAGGTCGGCACAGGGCTCCTCCTCTACCACGATTACGCCAGGATGGTAGGATATACCATCGGAGAGGCCAAGGCAATGGCCCAGGTGAACGAAGCAGGAGCTGTCTCGATTCCTGGTATCTGGGGGGCAGATAGGGTCATCAGGATGATCCCCATGGACGCGGACAGCTTCAAGGACTCAACACCCCACAACAGGTTCAAGGCCATGTACAATGAGGTGGAGAGGAGGAGCTGGGAATTCTTGGCCAGAGAAACCAGTCAGCTGGACTTTGCAGGGCACTGGTACCCTTGTACTCTCAAAAAGACAGACGCTGCCTTCTTCCAAAAGCCCACTGATTGGCGGTGGATGACCATCAACATGAGGGACCAGCAGAATGACAGGGCGACGGATGAGGATTTCCTGACAGACCTAAACGGGAACATAGTATTGCCCCCTCACATTGCGGCTTGGGACCCAAGATTGGATGGAGTCAGAGACTGCATGAGCCAAGAGATGCAGGGGGACAGAAGCAGGGCCCGAGAGTCATTCTCCAAAGGGAAGCACGCTTATGCCAAATGGGCAAGTAAGCAGGGGGAAAAGGACCTCTATGCGGTCCGGACTCAGCAGCCCCCACCAGCACCCAAAAGGGGAAGGTCAGTAGGATATTCTTTTTCTCGGGAAGAGCTGGAGCAGCGGACAGAGGAGACCCCAGAAGTCTCAGAGGAACCCGGGGACGGCGAGGAGGCGGAGTCGGAGGAAGACGAGGAGGAAGGCGAGGAGGAGGACACTAGCCCCGCCGTGATCCTGACACCTGCCACATCCCCTGTAAGGGAGAAGACGGGGTGGGCCCCGCCGCAACTCGCTCAAGAGGAGGATATCACTTGGCTGGGGACTGCCAGAGGACAGAGCCCATCTCCAGGCAAGGAGACCCAGTCGGACAGGGCAGACAGGAGGGCTGCTCGGGAGATAGCCAGAGGCCTGCCAGCATCTCCCTCGCAGAGAGGGCATGTACCCTTGGCTCATGTCATGCAACATCCTTCCGGGATGCCGGTATACGTACCTGTCAGTTTGAGGGCTGCCCAGGAGAAGGCTGCCTCCCTTCAGTTTCAGACTGTGCAGGAGGAAACAGCCCAGTTACTGCGTTCTCCGCCGGGTCCTTACACGGAACCCCCTTCTCTGACAGGCTTCAAAAGACCCCAAGACAGGAGGAGGTCTGGCTCCCCTGAGCATAGGGCCTCAGGGATATCTCCCTCCTAAGGGCAGCAGGCTGGGGATAAGAGGGACAGCACGCTGTTACTAGTGATAGTGTTGTCGAGGCGACAACATGATAAGTTGGAGGGATTGTAATGAATCAGTATACTGGTTGATATAATATTCATTTAAATAATATAGTTAAATAAGTTCAGCCTGCTGAACTCTAGTTAACAATCAGTCTGCTGGACTTTATACTTAATATCAGTTTAATGACTTGGCCGGAAGTAGCAGGCTGAGGTCACCTTAAGTCAGCTTGCTGACACATTCTTTGACAGCCAGCTGACTTCCGTACTCGGTAGCAGCGAACTGCCTCGATATGCATCTAAGTGTGGTATGCTAGATGAATGGCCAGATGACATCCCTATGATGGATGGCGATTCGGGATGATGGGAGATGGCGGTGGATTTGGTTAACCGAGGTCCTACCAACGTGGTTAACTCCCGGGTAGGCGGTGCCATCGCACTGACCGTTGAACAGTAAACTCATTCCATGTACATACGCTAGACATTGCTCTCGAGTTCGGCATTCGGAAACGAGGCCAACTCTCCTGTACAGCTTACTGAGAGAGATCTGAATCCAAGGCGAGAAGCCATTGATACGCACTGTCTTCTAACCTTGCTTATGTATGAGTTTACTGATTTGCGTTATTGATGCTAGTTTACTCGCATTTGACTTACGAGTATTATTCACTGCTAGTGTATTGTCCTTTGCCGTTTAACCAGCTAACGGAAATTGCCATAAAGATTACTTGTTGATATAAAGATCTTTATAAATTGTTAATCGCTTATTTGGTAAGTCGATTCATTTCACGAAGCAACCTCAACAGCAGGAAAAAAGAGGACGCCAGTAAGTCGTTCTGGGGTGTCTACTGGCGTGAAGACGAGAACTCACAAGGAGGTTATCCCCAGGAGCCTGCCGAGATGCAAAGGACGAGACGTTGACAAGCCTATCATCGTGGAAGGAGTAGTCGACGGCAACAAGGCGAAGTGTATGGTCGACAGTGGCGCAAGTGCAAACTTTGTGCACAAGAAGCTGGTGAAAAAGTGGCGAATCCCTGTGCAGATTAATTATGAGTCTAAGGAGGCAATTTTGGCGAATGGGCAGAAGAATTATGAGTCTAAGGAGGCAATTTTGGCGAATGGGCAGAGACTCAAGTGTGGTGCACCTACGGAAGCTATTCACGTGGAAGTAGCGGGGCACCGGAGTAAGAAAGTTATGGAGCAGGCAGATTTGGGTCACCATGAGGTGATATTGGGCCGACCATGGCTGAGGAAAGCCAACCCACAAGTGCACTGGAGCACAGGACAAGTGAAAGTCCAAGGGCGTGATGGTCGAATGGAGACAGCGAAACAGGTGGAGGTAGATACGACCACAAGTAACTGTCTTCTGTCGAGCCTGCAAGTTAAGAAGCTATGCAGGGCAAATCAGGTGAAGGAGATGTACCTTGTTTCGGTGGCCCTGGCCAGGTCATCAGATGGAGCAAGCGTGAATCCTAACAGCCTGGGCGAATGTACATCGCCGGAGGAGCAAGTAGTGGTGTCTGATCCCCTTGCTCAGAAGGAGCAGAGCCCAACTGCTCAAGAGAAGAAGCCTGCTGAGATGCCTGCCCAAATTAAGGCGCTGTTGGAGGAGTTCAAGTGCGTATTTCCTGAGGAACTACCTGCAGGATTACCTCCACAGAGAGCTATGGAGCACAAGATTGAGTTGGAACCAGGAAGCAAGCCACCGGTGAGACCCGCCTATCGCCAATCGTTTGTGGAGTTGGATGAGTTGAAGAAGCAGCTGACAGAGTTGTTGGAGAAGGGATTCATCCGACCCAGCGAGTCTCCATTTGCAGCGCCAGTCTTATTTGTGAAGAAGAAGGATGGGACTATGAGGATGTGTGTCGACTACCGGGCTCTCAACAAGGTCACCATCAAGAACAGGTACCCACTTCCACGAGTGGACGAGTTGATTGACAGGCTTGTCGGGGCAAAGTATTTCTCGAAGATCGATTTGAGGAGTGGCTATCACCAGGTACGGATTGCGGAAGGAGACGTTCAGAAGACTGCTTTCAGAACTCGCTATGGTTTGTTTGAGTTCACAGTCATGCCTTTTGGATTGACCAATGCACCTGCTACATTTATGGGACTCATGAATAGTATCTTCAGACCCTATTTGGACCAGTTTGTGGTTGTATTTTTGGACGACATCCTGATCTATTCGAAGACCTTGGAAGAGCATGTGGAGCATCTGAGGAAGGTGTTGGAGGTCTTGAGAGATCAGAAGTTATATGGGAAGATGAGCAAGTGCGACTTCTGTCTCAAGGAGGTCGAGTTTCTTGGACACATAGTGGGAGCTGAAGGAGTCAAGGTGGAGCAGAAGAAGGTGCAAGCAGTCAGAGATTGGCCGGTACCTGCTGATATTCATCAACTCAGGAGTAGGCATGGCGAATTATTATCGACGTTTCATTGAAGGATTTGCCAAGGTATGTGCACCGCTCACGGACATGTTGAAGAAGCAGGAGAAGTGGCTATGGGGTGACAAGGAGCAGCAAGTATTTGAGAAGATTAAAGAGCTATTGACACAGGCACCTTTGTTGGCAATTGCAAGTCCAGAGCTTCCTTTCACCATCATCACGGAAGCATCAAACTTTGCAGTGGGAGCCATTCTTCTCCAGGACCAGGGCAAAGGATTGCAGCCTGTGGCATATGAGAGCAGAAAGTTGAGTCCTGCGGAGCAAAACTATGCAGCACACGAGCGAGAGATGTTGGCTATTATCCAGGTTTTGAGGATTTGGCGATGTTATGTGGACGGCCGGAAGGTGTTTATCAAGACCGACCACAAGAGCTTGGAGAAGTTTATGACGCAGCCAACGTTGACACCAAGACAAGCAAGGTGGATGGAGTTTCTGCAACAGTTCGACCACAAGATTGAGTACTTACCTGGGAAGATCAACCCAGCAGACGCTCTATCCAGGAGGTATGACCTTGCAGCTGTTTCGGTCATTAAGGAGAATATGGACTTCAAGAAGAAGCTTCAGAGAGGTTATGGGGAGGACCCAGAGTTTGCTGATGGTGGAGCAGCTGAGTCCAACTCGAGTATGCAGAAGAAAGACGGCATATGGTATTATGGTGATTCCAAGAGAGTGGTGGTACCTGACATCAAGGAGCTACGAGACTTACTACTTGCGGAGCATCATGACTGCTTATATGCTGGACACTTTGGAAGCGAGAAGACGGCAAGCGTGCTGAAGCGGGAATACTACTGGAGAAATATGGACAAGGACATCGAGGAGTGGATCAGGAGTTGCGATGCGTGCCAGAGAAACAAGACACCAAATCAAAAGAAGGGAGGTACATTGCAGCCCCTGCCTACTCCAGAGTATCCCTGGGAGCAGATTGCTATGGACTTCATCACATCGTTACCAGTCAGTGGTCAAGGGCACGATGCAGTATGGGTTGTGTCTGACAGACTCAGCAAGATGGCTTACTTCAATCCCATGAAGGAGACTTCTACGGCAGCAGATGTGGCACGGCTATTCTTTGATCATATTTTCAGGCTACATGGGTTGCCGAAGGTGATTGTTTCAGATCGGGATCCAAGGTTTACTAGCAACTTTTGGCGGTCATTGTTTACTTTGATGGGGACCAAGCTGAGTATGAGCACTTCCTATCACCCTCAGACAGACGGGCAGAGTGAGAGGCTCAACAGAACTCTGCAAGAGGTGCTCAGGAGTTTCACTATGGAGGACCCTTCAGAGTGGGACAAGAAGCTGCCAGGATTGGAGTTTGCCTACAACAACAGCATGCAGGGATCCACCAAGCAGTCACCATTCGCTATGGTTTATGGGCGAGAAGTATATCATCCAGGGAACATCTTGTTGGAGAAGGCCAAGGAGAGTCAAGTTCCTACTACAAGCTTTTATAGAGCAGATGGCCAACACTTGGCACATGGCGAAGACGTGTATTCGGAAGGCACAGGAAGAGCAGGTCAAGCATGTTAACAAGCACAGGAGGGAAGTGACATTCCATGTGGGCGACAAAGTACTCTTGTCCACAGAGAACCTACCTTTCACAGGCAAGAGGAAACTGCGGGCACGGTTTACAGGTCCCTTTGTAGTGCTCAAGCAGGTGAATCCAGTGACCTACAAGTTGGAACTTCCTTCAGGCTGGCGTATCCATGATGTGTTCCATGTCAGTTGTTTGCGGCCATACGTTGACCCGAATGAAGGACATCCAGGACGACTACCTACACCGCCACCACCGGTCGAGATCGATGATGTATTGGAGTATGAAGTGGAGGCGATTGTCGGCGATCGACGAGTCAAGCGAGGTCAACGATTTGTCCAAGAGTATCTGGTCAAGTGGAAAGGCTACCATGCGGACGACAACACTTGGGAGCCAGAGGCCAACTTGACTCATTGTAAGAGTAAGTTGAGACGTTATCTGCAGAATGCGTCGAGGACGTCGCATCTTGAGGAGGGGGATGATGTAAGGTCATAGGTTTATAAAGTGCATTTTTGAGTTTCATGAAAGTATGTTTTGATTGTATAGTAGTGTAGAGTGCATTTTTGTGGTCATTTTGATATAAAGTTCATTGAATTTGGTCAAGTATTGAGAGGGTTACGGATTTCTGAAGTTTAATTAGTTTTGAGGTCGGTTGACGACTGTCCTTAATTCGCGGTGAGCGCGACCGTCGGATTGACAGACAGCGTCGAGCGGTCTGGCCCGTTAGAATGAATTCGAACCTTCACGTAATTCGGCTGACGCGGAGTGCCGACTAGGTCGATTTACCTAGAAGTTTCGGTTTAGCCTAGCGCGTCTAAGATAGAATATTCTAGTAATGTCGATGCATGTATGTGGACGTCAAATCGGCCCGACACGTCAGATTAGACTGATCTGGCTTACTCACGAATATTTTGGAAGGGACAATTTGACGAACACTTCGGAAATCCGTAGCTTCCTCCTAGGGAGGAGCACTTAGGCAGAAAATTATAAATAGGCATAACTTCTTTGTTTCTTATCAGTTGTCACTTCTGTAAATTCCTACGGGTTTGTAATGACAAGGCCTTTCATCCTACAACAATTGTGAGCAGTTTCTTGCTACTCAAAATGTCAAGTAATTTTCCTAAGCTTTGTTAGTGATATGCCGCTGCACTCTCTAGTATGATTGCAACTAGTTCCTTTCCTCGTGAGTCACTACGCTTCCACTAGGGCACTCTGCCCCTTTCACTAGCAGACAATTGCTTAGCATCCGGGTACGGACAATCTCTCTTCTGATGTCCTAATTTCCCGCAATTCCAACAGCCCTGTGCTGTCTCAGCAGTGTTGGCGTGCTTAGCCAACCTATTGAAAGACCCGCTCTTCCTTTTAAACTGAAAATTAGAGCTATTGGCCTTAGGTTGAAAGGATTCCTCCCTTCTCCCAGGAGCCATAAGCGTCCTGGACGTCTCCTTGTACCAAACGTTACCTTCCTCGACATTGCGTGCTATTTCAGCAGCCTCGTCAATGTTCCAGTCAATTTCGCGTTTTGCAGATAGGTGCGGCCTGACCTCCCGATCTGTGTCTTTACCTAGACACAATAAGAAATTGTCAGCCACAATCCTAGGCTCATAGATTCTTGCCTTCTTGGCAAGGTCTACCAATCTGGATTTGACCTCCATCACTGTCTCGCTCTTCTGACGGACAAAATGCACATAACGGTGCACCTTAAGACTGCGATCCTCTGGGAATTTTGCTTCAAGCAATATAAAGAAACGACGCAGACAGTGCTCAGAGTCTAACTGGTCATCCCCAACCTCCATATCCCTACGGCAATTAGCCAATGCTTGCGCATGGCTTGCTTCCGTGGTGGCACTATCACCATGCTGCCCTGTAAAAGGTGCAGCCTTGCGCGTTACTCGTTCCTGAGCATTAGCAATCTTTTCAGACAATTCTGCACACACTTTACGCAATTCTGCGACAGACCCAGCATCATCATTTCGAGTAGCCGCTCGCTGCTGACCCTCGGTGAGCTGCTTCATGGCATCTGTTAATTTTTGTGTTAGTGCAGCTAAGTCTACGCTCTCAACAGGTGTAGCAGGTATCGCTCTTCCTGATCACAAAGTGGACAGGCGGGCTTTCGTAGCCTCTTTCTGGATTTTTAAATCCCTCGCCTTCTTTTGCTCGTCAAACGCCCATTCCTGGGTAAGGTTCTCATCCTTCCGGAATTGGCGATAAAGCAACAAGGCATCCTTGTCCAAGTACTGAACCAAGCTTATAAAAGCAATTGACTGAGTGTAAGAAGAATCCTTTGGATTTTCTCAAAGAAGTCAGCCCAATAGATCTCATCAAACTCTTCGAAAGTGAGACTATTTACCCCGGTTCGTCCACTAAAACACTTTGTAGACAGCTTGAACTTAGAATTTTCATCCTTATCATCACCAGTCATTTCGAATGGTGACCAAGACTCACTATCTTTACCCCACACGTCGTGCTCTCTGCCCAAATTGGGTACAAAGGCTCGCTCGTTATACGGATTCTCACCGTTGGTGGCAGTATGGCGAGACTCGTCTCCCGACGGTTGCTCACTCCACAGGTTATCCGTGCACTCAGATGTCTCACTTCCTCGTGGACTCTGGCTTGAATCAGAACCTTCCGCAGGCTCCACAGGGTAATAGAGTCTTCCACTCCTCAACCGCATGTACAGTTGAATTTCTCCGGGCCCCCTTCCCGGTTGAGCACCGGCGGCCCTCACAGGCCTCAATCCCAATTTGCTTGGGAATTTCTGTTCACCTGAACCATAGAACCAGGTTCTCAGAAGTAGGACGGAAGTCTCCTACTTCCACATAGGCTTTAAGCCTTAAGGTTCTTGAGTTCACAGGTGAGCAAATTGTGGTTTGCAAAAATCACACTCTAAGCAGCTTGACATACAACGTCAGGTTTAGAGAAAATCGCCCTTCAGGCTTTCGCTTAACTTTCGCAAGTCACAGCTTACAAAACTCTGAAACTGCACGTCTATGCTGGCCTGGGTCAAGCTCTTCACTTAAATCCGCGCCTTAACAGCTCTTCACCGCCAGGCTGGGCTCACTCAGTTCTTCCACGAGAGCTTTATCTGTCAATACTACTCTCTCTCTTCGAGATGCGAATGCGACTTCTGAGAACCTGGAAACTAACACACAACTCACCATTTGAAAGCTGCTTCACACACACTTGTGGCGTTCGGCCGAATCTGTGCTAGTCTCCTAGCAGATTCTATTCTGCAGTCCTCCTGCTGTCAACAGTGAGATTCCCTCTTGGGAACTCCTACAATCCTAACTTATCTATGATACACTGAGAAGAATCTTCAGCGTCGGCAGAAGCGTGGGGCCTCGGCCCTCCAATGGCCTTGGAAACTCGTTCTTCTTCTTCGCGCCCTTCTTCTCCTTCCTTCTGCTTCCTCTGCTTCTTGGCAAAAGTGTGTGAGAGTGAATGACATGTCTCAGGCAAGGTTCGTGGCTTTCGCAGGCACCACACAGCGTCATCCTTCGAGAATGCCGTGCTTAGTCACAAAGCTTAGCTGCATGTCGCTTCTTCCTAGCCATGCTCAACTCAAACTCGTAGTCACTCAGCATGCATGCACACCTCGTGACTGTCGCGCGTGGCTGCTTAGCTTCTCAGTTGGCAGTCACGCCTAATTGGCTCATGGATAAGAACTCCTGCACGGTGTGTACAAGCAAATGCCACTTGCTCAAGATTCCCACTCGGGCGGCCGTAATCTATTTTGGCATTGCGGCCATGACCTGGCTTAATCTGCCAGTCAAACAGTACTGGGCTTGGTACCTGCTGGGCGGCTCATCACTGATCCCCAGCTTCTAGTCTCACGGTTGTCTATGCTGTCAAAACCTCCCCCATTCCTGGGTGTGGGGCACATTGACATTGACCCCTTGCCAGTGGTCTTTATGCTGACATAACCGCTGACTGCGACGAAATCAGTCAAGTGGTCGGTGAGTCAACGTTGACTTTCCGTACCTGGGTGGCCGTAGCTTGCGCTGCGCGTGCCGCGTCAAACGGATAGTAGTCGCGACATCTGTGATATATCCGACCACATATTACGTGATAATTGTCAATATAATACAACTATTTACGCTTTTGTCGAGGTTGTTGAGCCAAACCTTAGTTGTCCGCATTCATAGAACTGCACTGCGTCGGAATTGACCACTGCGCTAGAAATCGATGAGGCGGGGATTTCGGCGACGTACTTGCAAAGTTTGCGAAAACACTCAATATTTTGGAAACGTTGTGACAGTTAGCACACCATGTTGGACGCTGGTTGAGGAACGTGCGGCACCATGCGGCACAGTACGCCACGAGCTGGAAGTGGGCAGGAATACGCCCGTCCCTGAAAATCGTGAAAAGAGCGTTTTTCAAGTCTTCCGAATCGGGGTTTTCCCGATTTGGTAAAATGGTTATTTCAGCATAATAGCGATTTAGATCGCGAGGATGGGTTGCTAGGCTAGAGGGCCGGAGACCTACCAATTGCTGAACATGAAGATGTTCACGCTGGTCTTCCCGAATGAAGTAGGTGCAAACTTTGAAGTACAATAGATGCGAAGGTACAACCTTTGGGCCCTCTTCTATGCATCTAAGGGGTTGGTGGAAGAGTGTAAAAGACGGTGCGAGGAGTCGTTCGGCACTCTTTTGAGCTAGAGATCTCGAGGACACGGAGCTTAAATGCAGGAAATGAAGTAAGTGAGATTGCTGCACCCGTAGCATTACACTCCCGTTCTCGCTAGGCCCGGTGCTATGCACCAATATTTTAACTTCATTTCACTAGATGTGCAAAAAAAAAAAGCTCCAATGCATAGTGTGCTTGGTTAGTTTGACCACTTGCGACCAAACGCAGCAAATTTGCACGCAGCTATCTAGCTCTGCTCTCCTTTGGCGTGCCTCAGCTTGAGTATGCGCCTGTGAACATGTTAACACAAGGCGCCTCTCTCACATAAATGCACCTCGAGAAGGGCATGTGCCAGCTGAGCTGTATAGTGACGTAGAGCATTTACTGCACTGATTGACCTGCATTGTCAAACTGCTTGGCACGACTGGCTCAAAATTTGAAAGCCCTCCTCCCAGCCTTTTCTCTTCTACACCCGACCAGAAAAGCGCGCGTTGTGACTTCAGAAGGTCCATCTGCCTCCTTTTCTTCCTCAAAGGTGCAGCTTCCCGCCCTTTGTGTCCAGAAGCCCGCGTCTAAGGTGCTCAAACCCTTCAGACGTGTCGCTACTCGTCGTTAAGGTTTCAAGGAAAAGCAGGCTCCGGCAGCCAGGATGATGAAGCAGGAGGCCCCCACGAGCAGCCCTGGGGGGGATTCGCCTTCCGGAAAGTCCAAAGGGCACTTTAGAAACTCCCCTGCAGGCCAGAGCAACGCCGCCACCTACTGGCTCCTGCTCCTGGTCGCCCCCCTCCTCGTCCTGGGGTCAGTCTTCATCTCTCACCTGCTCTCCCCTCCTCCTTATCATTCCCCTTCCAACCCGCATAGACACCCCCCACGGGCTGCTTACTCGAGTGCCTGTGAAGCTAATCAGCTACCTATCGAGTTTGAGCAACAGCCTGCTGAGAGGCGTGTGCTACTTGTGCGGCGGTTGGGCTCCTTGTGGCCTGTGCCTGCCCGCGTGCCTGCTTGCCTGCCTGCCGGCACTGTAGTGTGCGACACTCCCCAGGCAAGCTAGCAGCTTGCACTCCCTTGCACTGTGCCAGAGGCCTTCATCAGCATCTTTACCCCCCACTTTAAGTTGCGCACTCGTTTGCTCCGTATCTCCAACCCCCCCCCCCCCTTCCC
>WELA01000374.1:17975-29511 GCA_009602735.1 Mesotaenium endlicherianum
CTCCCCTCCCCCCGCCCTCTCCCCCCACAGGCAGGGCTTTGAAATCGGATTCCCACTGCCGGCCGCTGAGGTGGCGCGGTACAAGTACAGCCTGGTGCCGGACGATGCTGTGGGGACCACGCGCACGTGCGCGGCTCTGAACCGCAAGCAAGTGCCCATCCGCCAGGTGTCTGCATATGCGCAGTTCTACGAGCCCCTGCTGCTGCCAGGTGTCCACTTCGCCAAGACCAAAAGAAGGTGGGCTGTTGTGACCTGACCTTCCATGGCCCGCTTGCCCGCCGCTCACGCGTGTGCGCTTTCTTGCTTGCTCACTCTCTCACTTTCGCTCGTTTTCTAGAACGCATCGTTCCCTTCCCCTCGCGGACGCTGCCGAAGCTCCTTGATGCGCTCTTTCTCATCCCTTGCTTGTGTTCAGTAGGTTCATCTATCCAATTCCACGTCTCATGTGTTCACATGCAGACTTACACGAAGGGCAACGACCCCAGGGATGTAACTTGAGTAACGGGACACATGAGGAAGGGGGAACAGACTTTGTCCTAGTTGCACCCGTGTGTGTCCTTGATACAGCCGTGCACCACCAGCCCCTCCCCCTGCCCCCCGCCCCCCGGCCTCCAAAAAAATCCTTTACATCCGTATGCACGCTCTCCTGCCTGTGTGTATTCAAGTCACTGTTTGCATATTCACGCTCTCCTGCCTGCGCTTGTCTAAAGTCCTGCTTGCTCGCTACCCCGCCCGCGTTTCTTCGAGCCAGTATGCACGCTCTCCTGCCCGCGTCTCGTACAATGTGTGCACACTCTTCCGCCTGCAATTCCCATGCTCACTTCATGCGCACGCTCTCCTTCCTGGGTGGGCAGTTTCGGCGACCTGTTTGACCTGGTGGAGTGGCTGCGCACGCACGACGTGACTGCGCACCAGATCGTGCGCAACGCCAACCAGGTGGCGCCGTGGATCTGCACCTGGAACGGCCGCACGCTCTACTGGGCCGTCCTCATCTCCAAGTATGCCAGCCAGGCGCTCGAGGACCCCTCGGCTGTCACTGTTCCAAATGCTATCTGCAACGGGCCAGCCTTGCAGCACAGGCGGCCACCCGGGCGGGGACAGCTGTGCGTTTTGGAGGGCCCCAACTGGGAGAGCGTGCAGTACTACACCAACTGCACGGACTTCTGCGTGAAGGGGGTGCCAGTGGAGGACTGGAAGTGGCTCTCCTCTGACTCCCTAGGAGAGGTGGAGCGTATGGATCCTTTCCACGAGGAGCCGTAAGACTAAGATAGGGACTAATTAGTGAGTTCATGAACTATGCTGCTGTACCCTACTCCTTACTATAGGTACACCTTTTAGGTCTGGACAGCTGCGTAATTTTATTGCCGTATTTTGTACAAATAACAATTTTACTCGATCAATTGTAATTGGAGTGGCTTTTCCCGTTTCTGCTTGCAATAAGTAGGAATGACATCAGATGTGCACAGATATTTCTGAGATTATATCATGTGTAAGCGTATAGACTCGTCACAGAATTTTGTTTGCTATGCATGCAGTTCCCTTTTCCAACTATGAATGCATTCCTTAAAGTGGCCAGGAAGGGCAGCGCATATAATGCTCAGGGGCGAGATCAGCTCAGAAACTCCTGAATGTTCATTCCTCAGATGCAGTGTACCTTTTCCTTAGTTCTCATTATCTTTAAGAGTAAAGCCCACGGCACTTCAAGATTGTCAGGTACAGAATGACAATTACTTGGACATAAATTTTCACTTAAATGAATATGAGCTCACTTGAATGAGTTCCCATTCCATACAGAAAGAATGAGAGTCCAGGACATACAAAAAGAATTATGCATAGCAAAAGTACCAAGTGCTGATAGTAAGCGTGCTACCATTGCTAGTATGCAACGCCATTGATTTACAAAAGAGAAAGTAAATGTACATCAGAGTAACAGAATAAGTTTCTCGACTACGCTCAGAGTTGTCTGCTCATTTTGAGCAACACCCTTCTTTCCTATTGTAGTCTCCGTTGAACTCGAGTACCCTACAGCACTCTTCTTGATAGGGAAAGAATGAGGAAATGCAATTAGTCAGTGTCAGATGTGCTATATCAGATTGATGTGTACATATGCTCTGGAGGAATACCTCGAAGCCACATCTCTACCCAATCCTTTCCTTGAAAGTTGGACTTCTTCTCGCTATATACAAGTATATCACAACTAAGATCAGATCCAGTTATAACCCAGATCAGATCCAGTTATAACCCATGCTGCTCAAGTAAGCACTTGCACTCCTAACACTTTAATGGCCCAATGAAGACCAATTGACCAGACACACCCCCCCCTCCAACTCTGATTAAGTTGAGTAGCAAAAGGAGGTCAATAGCCATCAAAGCTCGAGCCAGATCTGTAGGATCTGCCACTACCAATGGCACTCCAGCACTCCATAGGAAGCGGGGTTGCAGATGACGATGCAGATCTTCTAGCGAGAGAAACCTTGTGAGTAGTGACGCAAGTGCCCAAATGGAACTTATCTGTAGCCTCCTTCATCCATCAGTAAGCCAATGTCCACTAATATGAATGTGATAGCAATCTCCTTGTTTGTGCTCTCATGAGTAGCTGTCCAGAAGCTGCGGGAGGGGTTGCTGCTTATAATACATAGGCTCAAAGAAATCTGCCTGAGAATGAGGAGTTGGGACCATGGGAGGGGTTTGGAGAGTGCGCAGCCGCATGACCTCCTGCTGGGCCATGGCCAGCTGATTCTGCAGTGTCCCCACCTGTAGACACAATGAGTAAAAGAAGCAAGGCATGGCATGTCAAACAAATGTGATCAACATGTTGTTACTCCAGGAAATGATGCACTCATCTGCATGAAGAAGAATCGCATTACAATATTCACCTCCTTGCATAATAGATAAATAACTCGAAAGAAGTACAAAAAATGATCAGAAACAGAAAACTGTCCTCCCATCCCTTTCACCTCCTCCCCCATGCACCATGCCAACCCTTTGTGTTCAGAAAAGAAACAGAAAACGTCGAGTGATTGTCCAGGCAGCAAGTCTCTAAAAAACTGTTCAGTCTTTTCACTACCAATACCTCTTTCTTGTAATTTAAGATTCAACAATACCTGTTGTTGAAGAGCAGAGATGGCAGCCACACAGCCATAGATTGGATCCCTGACTCGAGCGTCGGCTTCATAAGCCAAACTGCTCGCAGCATCACTCCTTTGGTATTCAGGTAGGTCCTGTAAGTTCCATGCAGAGCGTAGCATTAAGGGCACAACTGTCAGATAACATTAAATATTTCATGATAGCAGACACCTCTCCTAGTATTCATGAAAGTGTGTCGGTTGGCAAGCTGTAATTCATGGGCCATCTAAGCAGGATATGAGTCCCATATGTTAGGGCATTCTTTAACGGGCCTGACATGACATTCTTGAACAAGCTTGACAGTATCTTAAACAACTTCATCAGCAACCAGATGCCATCACATTCCATGTCCTCATTCCTCTCACAGCTAAACCAGAGCTGGGCTTCAGAACCATAGAATGACCTTCATAGCATAAGAAAACTGCATGCTTAGGCTGCACACGGTTCTCTTGAACAGGTACTATACACGAACACAGGTTGAAGAAGACAACATCATATAACAAAGATCTACAGAATTCTTGACCTCACTTAAAACCATGACTAACTTATAGTTGCCCGCCATTCTAGCAGTATGCAAGGTTCAGCAGGACCTCAAACATGACAGCTTCTGCATAGGAACAAGAATCACAGACAGTCCTTGTGTTAGCAACTAAAGCAAGCTCAAGACCTTGGCAAGAAGTAGACCACAGTTGTACGTCTACTCGATCACAACCTCGGCCTTATACCCAGTAGTTTTTGCCAGCATGCACAGTCTTCTATCTGAAGACATGTAAACGGCAAGAATGGCCAGTGACAAAGCTACAGGACCACAACAGATCTGATCATAACCTCCACTAAGTAGGCAGAACTCCAACCAATACCTGCAGCATCTTGGCGACGTTTGATGCTCCAAAGACGCGATGGACATTTGCAAACCGGTTCGGCTCGTCATTAGGAAAGTAAGGCGCAAACAGGCACTCTTTTGCGCAACGTCTTCTTAGAAGCTTGCAGGCTGCGCATGGGGAGGACCCTGTAACAAGACCCATTGAAGCTGCCGATCCTGGCATTAAAATTTCACAATCCGGGGAATAAATCTTGGCAAGATCAGAGTCACCAAGATCAGGAAACTGAACGGTGTGCTAAAGATGATAGCAGAAGAGACGGAAAGATCGCTGTTTAATCAGAAAGATTTTGACAGTAGTCAGCATAGATCTCTCAGATGGGGCGCACCTTCCGTGTTGAGTCCTAAGCCATAAGTCAGCTTGGCTGAGGTTCTGTAATACGATATCATCAATACGCTATTTCCGCTGATTTTCACCTTGACCATGAAGCGACTTCCTTTTTGGAAGGCCTCGTGTGACAAGTCGCAGCGGCTTCTCCTGAGCTTTCAAGAAACCACGTCAGTCCTTTACACACGTATGATCCCAAAATCATTGGAAAAAGTCTAGTTCAAGTGTGCAGATGTTTGGGGTCCATCTTCGGCAATTCTCACAATTTTCCACAATTTCGAGATTCTCTCCAATTTCGGTGAATAGTGGTTTTAAGCACAGCTTAAAAGGTCTAATGTCGACATGCATCTAGTAGCTTTGGGCGGTAGAAGGGAAATAGCTGCCGTCCGTTCCTTGACGCTCGCGGCATGTTGCATAATGTTGCATGTTTCTGTCGCATCACGTGCACCGCGAGCTCACATACACAGCTTTCTTGATGGAGTTTGTCACGACATTGATCTGATTGGGTACGAAATTCGAACTGATATGACTTGCACATAAAGCCTCATTAGACTGTTGTACTCGAACCAACTCGGACCCACTCGAACCCACTCGAACCAGGTCGAATCAAATTCGGTTATCTCCAACATCCTTGTAGCAAGGATCCACTAATGGTGTGACAGTTGTTGGTCAAGCTGAAGAAGAAACTTTGACTCGAGGCCAAGAATTTTAGGTCGAACACTTGGCAGAATAAACAAGTATTTGTCAGACTTGCTGGTGCGCAACCAGGCGCAACGTACTTCGCACTCCCTCGTGCACCCGCGTGAGTCGTTTCACCAACCTCTGGAAACCATTCGAAATGCTTCCGCTCGGAAGATGCCCGATTCGGCATGATGACCAGAATGCCTGCAAGATTGAACGTTCGATAAGTTTAACGAACGAAGGAACAGGGTCGCTATCACTTGCGTAAGTTCACCATCGTCCATCATGGTCCATCGTCGATTCGTCGATGATCGATATTCATGCTTGTTCATCCTCGATCGTACTTCCATAGATCCACTCTTACCAGCGCGCTCCAGCGTCATGTCCATTTGTCCACCACACCTGACCACACCAGTCCCAACGATGGGCGCTTATGCAGTCCCTGTCACACGGAATCACGTTCCAGTTTCACAGTCGGTGGCCCGCTCGTCTTCTCTCGTCTTGCTTTCACTTCGGTCGGCGCCTAAGGGATGGGCCATGGCCGCCTAGATAAGATTCTGGAGCAAATGGTAAGCATTTCCTCGCCCATCTTAAATTGCAACGTGAAATAGCTCGTCACATTTGCTATACAGCTAGGATCCAGCAAACACATTTTTGCCATTTATATTGAATCTTTTGAGAAAGTTTCAACTCTAGGATATTGAGTTATTGCATAGGACGTACATAACTTAGATTTCTCTAGCAGTAGAGTCTACGGGAAGCACGGCCATATTAAGAAGGGTACTCATACATCTCTACGCTCACGGGATTACTAAAAGAAATGCATGTGACTGGGAATAGCCCCTTTGAGCCACAAATGTGTAATACAAATCCATCAACAATGTATGTCTTCAAATCAAGGCGAGAGGCAACATGTAGCTGTTACACTCTACAAAAACACTTTTGCACCAAGACATAGGTCCCCTGCCCCTTCTTTTCTTTCCTGCACCATTGTTGATGCAAGTGTCAAGGTTATGCCCATATTCATGGGCTAGCGTGGAGTGGAGTCCATGTAGCAACCCTGAATGCATGGTGCAAGCTTGTAGCATTGAATATACTTTACTTTTCACAGAGTTCAAGTTGCTTCTTGCTTAGTTAGTCATAAGTAATCAGTTGAGCTCCTATTATCTTAGTGATCCTTGTAGAAGATGCTCCAAAGGTTCATGAGACACATAAAGAAGCTTTCTACGATTGATTCAATACCCAGTTTATTGGTCTCTATATTTTTGCTTGCAGTGTTTGTCTTGTTGTAATCAATGAACACCATGGATGTTGCACTAATATGATGAAATGTACATAACTTATGATGTTTAGTAAGGTAGTTTGCCCTATTTTGTAAC
This sequence comes from Mesotaenium endlicherianum, assembly GCA_009602735.1. NCBI lineage: Eukaryota > Viridiplantae > Streptophyta > Zygnematophyceae > Zygnematales > Mesotaeniaceae > Mesotaenium > Mesotaenium endlicherianum. The sequence continues at coordinate 24,370 of WELA01000374.1, forward strand.
GTACTCGTGACATGCCAAATGTATACGCGACTTGCACAATTGCTGCATTTGTGGATATATTTCCTTGGATGAGATTATCTTGATTTGAATATATGAGAACTCTTTAATTTCGCAACAATTTGCTGAGATTTTGATTTGGAAAGTTGTTGCAAGTGATTAGAAAAAATTCTTCATGCATACCACATATCACCGCGTTCGTATCTACATCCATGAAGGATGAGGACATTCCAAATCCATTTGACAGTATAATATTCTTGTTATGTCAGCACACCCCCTACCACGTATATAGTAAGAAGCTGTAACATGTCACCTTTGAAAGAAGAATTAACGCACGTTTATAAAACCGTAATTTTAGTCGGAACGTATAGCTGTATTATTCAATCGCTCAAGGGCCAAGAGAAGTGCCTGCGTGCCAAGGTCTTCGTCACCATGCGCCTTCAAAGAGACGTACAATTGTTGTGCCTGCAAGATGGAGGAAGAATTCACAAGATCGTAATGGAGGCATCAAAGCCGTGCACTGATCAACCTTTAGTGACAACGGGCGCATCTTGAGATTTCTCCCAAATACGAGGCACAACCCGATTGTTGCAAGCCTTTGTCCCCAAGAGCGTAAATGTCTGAAGAGACTGTAGATTCCAGCTTACGAGCGGAGGGACACAAAATCATACTAGCAGTTTCTTAACAGAGAAAAAAACCAAATGTGCACGAGTCACGGTACAAATACCTCTCACGACACCCACTGGAACTTTTGAATGTACCACGATAAATATTTGCAACAAACGTGGCCGCCTATGGGTGGACGATTAAACATGGCGACCTGATATGTACTCAAAGATTAGCCCCATTGTAGACCTTGACACGGCAATTTGCGGAGCCTCCAAATGTTAATTAAAAGTGGGACCTTCATTACTATAGACTTCAGTGGCAACAAGAGAAGGCGAGGAGAGTTACCAGGGCCAGTCCTGGAAGGGAAAGGTTAAGGTCGCGGCACTCCTGCAGGGCTATCCCGAGGTCTTTCACAAAATGCTTCACGTAGAAGCCTTCAAACAAACGCGGGGCGAGCACAAGAGAAGCCCACTCCACGTCAGTCAGTAGAGGAAGTCTGGACGAAATTGCCTTCACTGAAGTCTATGAACGAAAATGGCTGCTTGGCGTGTTGATGCCATTCACAGTCTGACGATGCAAGGCGACGCTGCGTTCAATAGCCGCCGCAGAGTTGCACAGAAAATGGCAGCGTTGTGGTCTCAGCCGACGCTGACATCAACGTCTGACGTGGCGGCAACACGCGCAGAGCACCGCAAGGGGATGAGAGCGGGAGAACGGAACAATCGTTACAGTCTTGTCTCGACACCATGGCTAGTTCTTCACCCTGTGACAGATCATTGTCATGCATAAGGATGGAAGAGGAGACATTGGAGCCGGGTGCAGGAGCCCCCCGTCATTCCTTGACAGCCTTGTACCACCTGACTATAATGCCTATCTATGTTAGCGTGTGCGTGCGCGTGTTGTGTGTGTGTGTGTGTGCGTGCATGTGAGTGTGTATGTGCGTGTGTGTTTTGTGTGAGTGTGTGAACAAGTTTGCGCGCCGCCACTCGCGCGTCGGTGCAAGGTTTGCATGTGTCTCTGTGTCTGTTTGTGCATGCGAGCCCATTCGTACGTGCCGTTGCAAAAGTAGGACTGCTCGTTCAATCCTGTCAAGAATACAGACAGTAAAGAAGACCGGAGAACAGCAGGCACTGCAGGGGGGAGGCTAAAGGGAACCAGGGAGGGGGTGAGGGAGGGAGCGACACCTGGCAGAAAGTCGCGCTGCAGCAGGCGGGGCGCGTAGAGGTCGAGGGACTTGGAGCCCGCTGCTCCGCCCGAGATGGCTCTCAGGTACCTGTGGGGCCTCATGGCCACACACGCACACACGCACAAAGACACACACACGCACACACATATATATATATGCACGCAAGCACACACGCACACTCCCACACACACGCGCTCGCACATACACACACATACACGTGCACGCACACCCACGCACACCCGCACAAATACGCGCGTGGACGCACATATACATGCGCACACACGTGTCATAAGAGAGAGGCCTGCAAGTGGCACGTGGAGGGGGCATGAGACTGACGCCAGTGGTGTCATGCATGCGGCTCTTGCGACAGCAGAAGCAGCTTCAGCAGCAGGAGGACGATGTGGAAGTGGAAGTGGAAGCAGAAGTGGCGACTGCGGTCACACACGCCTGTTGTGCCTTCCCTTTTTCCACTCTCCTTGCTGGCAGCGGGATCGCAGCTGCAGCAGCCCCCTGTCCCCTGTCCCCTGTCCCGTGTCCCCAGCCCTCTGCCCACTTTCCAATCTTCCCCTCCCTTTTCGCGCGGCTGCTAGCTGCTAACCCGTTCTCCTCTTCCACGCTCAAAGGTGGCACCACCTCACCACTCACCGCCTCTGTCTCAGCGCCCCTTTTCCTGCCATCTCATGTCCATGGAGAGGCAAAGGAGGAGAAAGAGGAGGCGGAGGGAGGACGAGAGGAGAAGGAAGCTGTCTACCCACAGACCCATGACAGAGGAGAGGAGGAGGAGGAGGAGGAAGGAGGGGCAGGGGCGTGCGTGCGTGCGTACGTGGGCACGTGCAGGCCGGCCTTGTGCGCGTACAGCATGCCCTCCACCATGCCCACCATGGTGCTGGCAATCGTCACCTGCTCCCCCCCTCCCCCCCAGCCCCACCCCCAGGCCCAGCACCCCTTGGTCAACGTCAGGTCAAGGGCAGCGCCCGTGCAGACCTCAGTAAGAGCGCGTGCACATGTGCACGAGGGCGTGCGCGTGTGTGCGTGCGTGTTCGCGCGTGCATGCATGTATATGCGTATGTGTGTGTGTGCACAATTGTGCTGGGATGTGGTAGCTAGCGCCCGCCCGCATGCCCACCCGCCTTACTGACGAATTGACAGGGGGTGAGAGCACACAGCAGCACAGCTGGGAGCAAGAGGGAGAGGAAAATAGGAGCAGCCTGGCACGCTCCCTCCCTCCCTCCCTCCCTCTCCCATATCCCCCATATCCCCCACCCACCACTGCCCCTGCCTGTGCCTCTCCCCTGGCGCTGCTGTGATCACCGTAACTCACTCAGAGAGCTCATGCGGAGCGCACCGGCAGCGGCAGCGGCAGGAGACACGACAGGGGACGCTAAGGACGCGCCGTTTCCGAGCCCTACCACCGCCACAGCCATCGCCCGATTGAGACGCACTCATTCTGTTCAATGCACGTCGGGCTCCAGGGTTCGGCATTTGTGGTTTGGGGTTCTGGGGTTCTTGGGCACGCGATGCGATTGCAAGTGGCCTCTTTCTGGCGCACGCGCGGTCGAGAGGCGGAGAGGGAAGGTGCGGCCACTCTTGACCACGACGGACACGCACTGCTTCCGCGTGTGTCTTTGCGTGTGGTCTTGCTTGTCCGCAGCATCTCTCTCCCTCCTTTTGCTTTCTCTCCCTCCCAGCATCCATATGGAAAGGGCAGCCAGTCCCTCCCTCTCCTCCCCGTCACACCTCAGGACAGAGTGGCGGCGCACCACAGGCGCCAGCTGCCGCTTCTCAGCCGAGCGAGCACGCGTCATGCGCACGCGCTTGCACGCCCACGCGCACACCCATCCGGCCCGCACACCCACCTGGTTGGCGAGCTTGCAGCTCTGGCCCGCCCCGGCAGGGCCCAGGTAGGTCGCGCTGCCCATGCAGCTGAAGAGCGGCGCGAGCGCTTGCACGATGTGCTCGTCGCCACCTGTCATGATGGCCAGCGTGGCGCCCTTGGCCCCCTTGTCGCCGCCTGACACCGGCGCGTCCACCGAATGGCAGCCCCTGCAGAGAGCAGACCGCCCGCAGCAGCAGCAGCAGCAGGAAAGAGAGGAGGAGAAGGACAAGAACAGGTGGAGGAGGAAGAAAACAAGGTGGAGGAGGATGAGGATTTCACTGGAATAACTATTACCAGGAGCAAACATCTTCGATACAACTGCTAAGAGTAACTGTGAGCGAGCTCTTGTCATGACGACGGGCATGCTGCTGACATTTCCTGCCTGCGTGCATCTGCCTGCCTGCCTGCCACTCCTCAACACTCAGTTGGCAAATAGCGCTTCAACCGAGCAAGAGAAGCAAGTGCGGCAACTGTCGAGCCTCTTGCCCTCATCCTCTTTTCTCTTGCTCTCACGCGCGTGCACGCACCGTGTGCACACATACATGCAAGCGTGAGCATGCACCGCCCGTAGAGGCACCCAGAGAAAGCGTGTTGGGGGCGGAGGGGGTAAGGAACAAGCTCGGATACAAGCAACAGGAGAGAGAGAAAAGGGGGAGGGGGGGGGAATAGCCAGCGCGGAGGAGAATAAGCTTTCAGGAGAGAGAGCACGGCCCGCTGCAAGCTGCCCGCTGCCCGCTGCCTGCAGGTTGCAGCAGTCTGCAGGAGCCCTTGGGGCTTGCGGGTAACGAGAGGGTGGCAAAGAGCGCGCACTTGCTCTTGGCGGCCGCCGCGATCTCTCGCGCCAGCGCAGGCTCGCTCGTCGTCATGTCCACCACCTGCCCCCACCAGCATGCACGTGCCAGCCTGGCAGCAACGCTCAGAGGTCACCTGGCGCTGGCTCCGGCCCTCTCTAGTCTCCACTCCCCACCTACCCGCCCATCTGCGCACACCTGCCGCCATTTGAGCACACCCACAGACCTGGCTGCACCCGCCGCCTTAGTCTGGCGAAATGGGAAGAGGGAGCGCATGGCCCTAGCCCCCCCCCCGGGCAGTCTGGGACTGCATTCAAGATCAAGCGAGCATTCCACCCTAAACCCTGATTCGGAAAGAAATGAAACTCGGCATCGGCAACCCTGAAGCAAAACCCGAAACCAAACCCCAGACGAAGACTCCAAAGGGCACAGACTTGGAATCCCAGACTCTGGGCCCAGGCTCTGAAAGCCCTGGCTGGACCGGCACCATCCCACCTGAGGGCCTGGAGATGGAAAATCCACAGGGAGTAGGCCCACTCGGCCCAGGCCGGGACGTGTTCACGATCAGGACTGGCCCGAGCTCAACGACAAAGCAGCTGGAGAACAGGAGCGTTACCATGGCAAGGACACCCGTGAGGGAGGAGAGGGGAGCAGAGGGCAAGCAGAGAGAGAGAGAGGGGGGG
>WELA01000374.1:29700-41319 GCA_009602735.1 Mesotaenium endlicherianum
GGGGGGGGAGGGAGCGCACCCAACGATAGTGAAGACGACGTCGCTTGCTCGCGCCACCTCAGCGGGAGACGCCAGCACTTGCGCGCCCTTCTGCCGCAGCGCGTCCGCCTTGCTGCTCTCCTCCGCCCGCCCGCCGCCCGCCCCTCAGCCAGTCAGGACCAACAATCGCACGCAGTAAGCCCAACGAGCGGATGTTGATGCCCTTTGACGGTCACAAATGCCTAAAGCATGCTCCTATCTCTGCTAGAAGTGCAGACATGGGCACAAGCGCGCGCACAAGCAGCCATGGAGTAACGCAGGCAGGCCTCGCTGCCCTCTCTTTTCCGGTTATGAGTTGAATGTGGAGAGTTGAGGAAAAAGGCGTCATGCGTGCAGAAGCGAGTGAGGGTCAAGCAGAAACAGAGGCTCGCATGCACAGGCCGCTGCTTGCCCGCTTCTCTTCCCCGCGTTTGAGAGTTCAACTTTCACTCAATCTCATTTAGTTGGCGCACTACTCTTTCTCTCTCATTAGTGGCCAAAGGAAAATCCAGCAGCAGTGTATCACTTCAGAGGGGGAGAAAGAAAGAGAGAGGGAGCAGAAGAGATTGTGAGAGAGCGCAAGGGGAGAGGGATAAGGCGTGGGATGGGAAGGGATGGGGTGGGATGGGGGGAGGGTTGGACCAGCTACAGCAGCGGCAGCAGCTAGGGGAAAGCGCCCTCCCTCTCCCTTTTCTCCCCCCCTCCCGCCCTCTCCCTCCCTTCCTTCCTCCTGGCCCATCTTCCGTGAGCCTCGCCTGGGGTGCGCGCGCGCCTGCGTTTTTCTTACAGAATCTGGAGCCAGCCAAGCCGAGCAAGAGAGAGAGAGAGAGAGAGAGAGAGCGAGAGGTTGAGAGAGAGATGGATTGCTGACCTGGCGGTGCGGTTGAAGACGCTGAGGTAGTAGCCGGCTGCCTGCAAGTGGCCTGCCATCGCGCTCCCCATGACACCTGTCCCTACCCATCTGCCGCCAGCCACAGCACCAGTGCGACAGGTGTCAGCAGGGGCCCCTCTCATGTGTCCTTTTTAGTCGAGACGTTGGGGCCCCGTTCTCGCACGACCATTGCTGGCTCTCCGCAAAACACTCGCATGATGGGAGGCGGTGCCGGTGCCACCTGGCAATCCCTGGCATCCTCCAAGTTTTTCACGTAGAAGACCTCTGCCGTCCCCTGACGTGGAAGCCAAAGTAAACGCTTTTAGGCTCGTCAACTCTCTCTTGCTCAATTTCCCCACTTGCTGTTCGACTAGACCCGTGCAGCTGTGAAAGGAGGCGTAGAGGGAGCAGGCAGCGCAGAGGTTGGGACTCGCATCGACAGCAGCAAGCAAGCATGGGTGGCTGTTCCGACACGCGGGACATCCCGCCACAACACTCGACTGCACGTGCCAAGGGGAAAAGACACCTAGCAAAACCCAGACCTCCCAACGAGCACCTTATGCGTTCAATAAAATATTCTTCCTTTTGAATCACAGGCACGAGTGGCTTGCAGAAAGTGTGTGGCTCCTGTGGGGGGCGGGGGGCACCCTCTTGCTCCGTCTGTAGCTATCGGCTGAAGGCCCATTCTTTCTGGATGAGAATGACAAGCTGCAGAAGCTTAGGAGGAGCCATGTTTACTATTGAAAGAGGGAAAAAAAAAAAAAAAAAAAAAAAACAACCGAAAAGCTGACGTACCCGATTCGTGTGACTCCCGGCTTGATGGTGGGAACGGCGGGCCGGGCTTCTGTCATGGTGGCACTCGATGAGGCAGTAGAAGCTGCCCGGGAACTGCGGGCACGCGGAGGAGCTTCAGCTGCCCGCACTGCAGAAGACAGTCTCTTGCCGGCCGGTTTTTCCCCCTCCGCCAAATTTGCCTGGGATCTTACGACAAAATGAAATCTTCTTGCGCGGCCTAAGTCTGGCCTTGCCAAAACCCACCCAGCCTGCTGGAATCTTCCAAGGAAAAGGTTTTCGCCTGCCCAAACACATGTCAGCGTCAGACATGGACCAAACATCTTGAAGACAACAGATTACCTCCCAGCTTGAAGACAAGAACATGGAGTGAGTAAGAGCCGCCGGAGATTTGTGAGGGGAAGAGACGCGAGGGATGGAAGTAGAGCGAGTGAGGATCAGGAGCTTCAAGGCATGTGAGAGCATGATGACAAGGCATGGCGTGTGCAGGCTGCTTCCTTGCACCAAAGGACAAGCACTCAAAAGCTGACAGCCTGGACAGGGGGAAGCCATTCTTGTGAGTACTCTTCCCTATTGTCTACAGCGCCTCAGCAATGCATGAGCATCTCCCTGCACTTCAGACAGCAGCCAACTGACACAGGGGCAAGAGCAGCGCAATCTGGCAGCCCCAGGAGAGGGACATATGTCAAGCATGCTGAGCCTCGCACTTGGCAGCCTCACCTCTCAGGATGCACATGAATATATTTTTTGATCGCCACGAATGTACTCAGCAGAAGAGGGAAACGCACGTTGGGCCCGGCAATAGCACTCCGTCCAACTTTTCTTGTTCCGGGGACCTTACAGATCACCTCACCTTCAAGCAACTCCGACACTGACTAGAACAGCAGACTGAAGAGAAACTCGACACGTCGGCATCAAGTCTGTACGACGTGATGCTATGGCAATCATGTTTCTGATGTTTTGAAGGTATCGAGGAATGTCGATTACAGTGAACGAATTGCACACCCCGTGGAGTACTATGCACATGACAGCTGTCAATCGCAAGAGCACATTCCTTCTCGGGTATGAGATTTGAAGCCCATCTGAAGCTCATTGGACTTCTCTCAACGATATGCTTCCCCTCACTGAGTCATTCTCCTTGTTGCAGTGCTGACCGTTCCCAACATTCATCACTGCTGACTGTGGACTGTACTATTTGCCGCAAGTCATTAAAAGAAGCAAAATATGTTGCATATTTAAATATAAAAACGCTTAGAAGCTCAGTCTCCGATGACACCTGGCCCTTGATTCTGCTGATTAGGTCTATAAAAGTGAGACTGTGCTCCCTACAATACATATAAATGGACACGCTAACATAAGTCGTCCGTAGTAACTTCATTCTAGACGTCCTCAGGTTGCACCCATTGAAAACGCAGCTCGGCGCTACATATTTACTTATTGACGAGACCCCATGTGGTAAATGATACACCTTGAGCTAAGCACAGAGAACGAAATTACTTCAGAATGTATACACATGATCAATGTGTATAAGTACTTGTCAATGCACACTGAGGATAGGTTTGCGAGACAAACTTCATCATAATGTGGACACTTTCAATAGACCGCAACCTTTGCAGCAAATGCAGCATTATAGCACTGCTGGCCCTTTTATGCTAGTAATTTTATGTCCTTGAATTTCACAATCCAATGAATTACCAGTCACCCTGGCCCAGCAGAGCATGTTTTGAGACGCCCGGCTTTTCTGCGGACGTCCGATCCCTGTGTCAAAGGGCCAACAAGAGACACTTTCAGAAAAGGGCTGAAAGAACTCTTTACCTCAGGAGTTTGGAACGGAGGTTGGAATTGAGATGGACTTGACTCAAAATATAGGCGACCGTGCATATAGGAGACATGCCCATGTACTGGAGACGTGCAACTTGGTGAGAGGAGACCTGGAGTGACGCAAGGTCACAACTTCGTCGTGATGTGCGTACCACTTACTAAGGGCCGGTTCAGAGTGGGCACTCACGACGAAGTTCTATTCCGCTCATCGCGCTATTCCGGTTATGGCGCTATTATGAAACTCAATAGTAAAAAAACTTTTCCAATTGCAAAAGCAACGAAATTTCAGCTTTTTGTTTATAGTGAGCAACGTCCCTACTATTCCCATCGACCGTCAAATTCCTCTATTACAAGCGTCGCGATTTGCATTCCCTTTCTTTAGCGGGGGGATAGGTCACACCCAGGCAAGTGTTTCAAATTTGGCGACAAATTACACGACGGAGTACAGTAGAAGGGCTTGACGAGTCGATTTTGACGGGTACGCCAAGGTACTTGGCACGACCGATGACTCCGGGATAGTAAGGTAGGAGGTGGGTGTCGATTCCCGAAAACGCTATTGACCTCTCGAGCACAATTGAGTTCTGAACTATGCTGTTCACTTTTCGTCAAAATCCAATTTTAAGCGTCGAATAACTGGATAGCAAGCAGCCCGCCAAAATGCACTGTAAACCACAAAACGTGTCCGTTTTTTCAACAGTAAGGACGCGTTGTACAGCCCGGGTACACTCGGGTACAGTCGAATCGGATAGTAACGCTGATTTGTGCCCACTCTCTAAACAGGCCCTAACATCGTGCTTTTCCTTTTGGCGTACCACTTCAGAATCTGTTTGCGCTCTCTTTCCATGCCTTGTACCCCCTGCCGTCTCTTTGGATGTAACTTCGTCGTCTCGATCTTCAACTTCTGAGCGTGCCTGACGGCTTCTTTCACGCCTGGTTGTCTCTCGTCACGCGTTTCACTTTAAAAAATCCAAGGCCGTTTTCGGCTCCGGAAATCGTTTTCGGAAATGTACCACTTCCGTAAAAGGGATTCCGGATAATGTGTTTCATAGTGGAACCACTCATGATCTTTAGATTTAACAAGTGTGTCAAATTGAAGTTTTAAGAGTGCATAAATGTCAAACATTTTTATCTTAATGCAGAGGCAAATGTATAACCTCTAAGCTCTGTAGATGAAGCAGTCCCTCTCGAGAACTCTCCAAGAAAGGTTTACAGAATTTTTTTCACTCTACATAAGCAGCAGAGCAAGAGGACAGACTCATTGCAGTGCATTTACATAATGCTGCTAGAGTTCACGCGTCTCTACCCCTCTCATATGCCATATTTATGCTCGGGTAGTTCAGCACATAGTAGCCCAGAATAACCACCTTCGTGCTCGTCTCCAAGCCCTAGCAATGGCTAATACTACTCAGAACACTAACACTCCCGCGACGGGCGTGGAGGGAGTCATTTGAGAGGTGCCTGCTACCAACCAGACCCTCTCCACTCAATCTATCCTAGCTATTAGGTCTCAGTCTGAGAACTGGCGAGTCCTCTGATATGGGTGCTCGGCAAGCTCTCTTTGAGAAGTGGCTCCAGGAGCGCCTGGCTTCATCAGCAGCAGAAGAAATGGTGAAAAGCTCCTGCTCCTCCTGCCCCCAGTGCTCCCACCCTGGCTTTAGTGACCCAGCAGTTGGGCCAGCTTCAGAACATGATCACTACTTTGGCGGAAGACAAATCATGTAAGGCGGCTAACAATGACAAGTGGGTCCAGCAAGTCAAGAGGATGAAGATTAAGCAAGATTTGGTTGGTGACCACAAGCTTTCTGAGGTGAATCGTCTCCATGTGAAGACCTGCTCACATATGGTGGTTCTTATTGACAACACGCAGATTGCCTTGGAGAAAAATGATATTCAGGAGGCCAAGAAGTTGTTGGCAGAAGGTTTGTCTTCATTTGTTGCACCGAGCTCGCCAGATTAATACTGCTGACCTGCATGGATGGAATGTTGTGCTAAAGATGGCCAGAAATATAACTCTCAACAAGCAGGATAACGAGTAGGACACCAAGCTCTCCCAGGTCTTGATTAAGAGAAAGAGAGCTGAGAATCTCACCCTGAAAGTTAAGATTGAAAGTCCTCCTGCTGCTAACAAGCCTATTCTCCAGTCTGTCGAGGACAGCTGGATCTGCTATGCTTGTAACGAGCATGGTCATCTTTCCACAAGGTGTTCTTACAACAGGCTCATGTACCAGCCTACCCAATTTATTCAGCAAGGCCAGCCTCTACAGTACAACCAATCCACTCAGCATTTCAACAATCCATACAACAACAACCATAATGACCCTCCTATAGTCAATCAGCAACCCCCACCTCCTCAGATGCAGCAGAGGCGGCAGAACCATCCCAATGGAAATAATTGAGGAAATCAGAGGCAGTAGATTGCAATTGGTCAATGAAGTCTTTGTAATCAAGTCTTTAATAAAGTTGGCTGAGACCTATTATGGATTATTTAATTTCTTCATTGATTTCCAGTAATCTCACTTTGCAAGTCTAAGTCTATCAAACAAGTATGTGTGTGTTCAGATAATCAACACTCTTGTCTGAGTCAATCAGACTGAATCAGATTGAATAGCTGGGTCAATCCACCTGATTTGAGAGCTTGCAAGTTTGCTTGAAGCTTTGCTTAATGCATTTCATTGGCGTTATGTGTTCTGTTGTGCTTCAGAAGCATTTGATACGGATGAGCTTAGGCTCCTCACTCCGTTAGGCAAAAGAGAAGAAGTCTGCAATATTTGCCTCCTATGGAGATAGCTGGCCTGGCTAGAAGGATGTCTCAAAGAGTTGCTTGGTGGAAATCTTGGTGTAAGAGTAGTTTTGTACTCACTGTTATTGGCAATGGGTACAGACTGTACTCTATGTTATTGGCAATGGGTACAGACTGGAGTGGGAGGAGTCTTTCCCTCTACCTCTTTAAGGAGAATTACAGCTCTACTGACAAACATATTGCATTCGCAAGAGAAGTTGTGGAGGAATTGGTTGTCACAGGAGCTGCCAAGAGATGGACAGAAGCGGATCCTCCTCTCTGCATCAGCCCTCTCCATGTAGTTGAAGGCAAGAATCCTAGGCTTATCCTTGACCTTCGCATTGTCAATAAAGCTTTGCAAATTGTGCACTTCAAATATGAAGGATTGTTTAAGCTAGGAAATGTCTTAGAAAAGAATGCTATATGTTCTCCATAGATTTTTGAAATGAATCGACTTACCAAATAGGCGATTAACAATTAATAAAGATCTTTATATCAACAAGTAATCTTTATGGTATTTTTCGTTAACTGGTTTAACGGCAGAGGACAACACACTAGCAGTGAATAATACTCGTCAGTCAAATGAGAGTGAACTAGCATCAATAATGCAAATCAGTAAACTCATACATAAGCAAGGTTAGAAGACAGTGCGTATCAATGGCTTCTCGCCCTTGGATTCAGATCTCTCTCAGTAAGCTGTACAAGAGAGTTGGCCTTGTTTCCGAATGCCGAACTCGAGAGCAATGCTTAGCGTATGTACATGGAATGAGTTTACTGTTCAACGGTCAGTGCGATGGCACCGCCTACCCGGGAGTTAACCACGTTGGTAGGACCTCGGTTAACCAAATCCACCGCCATCTCCCATCATCCCGAATCGCCATCCATCATAGGGATGTCATCTGGCCATTCATCTAGCATACCACACTTAGATGCATATCGAGGCAGTTCGCTGCTACCGAGTACGGAAGTCAGCTGGCTGTCAAAGAATGTGTCAGCAAGCTGACTTAAGGTGACCTCAGCCTGCCACTTCCGGCCAAGTCATTAAATTTATATTAAGTATAAAGTCCAGCAGACTGATTGTTAACTAAAGTTCAGCAGGCTGAACTTATTTAACTGTTATATTTAAATGAATATTATATCAACCAGTATACTGATTCATTACAATCCCTCCAACTTATCATGTTGTCGCCTCGACAACACTATCACTAATAACAGCGTGCTGTCCCTCTTAACCTCAGCCTGCTGCTTTTACGAGGGAGATGTCCCTGAGGTCCTATACTCAGGGGAGCCAGACCTCCTCCTGTCTTGGGTTCTTCTGAAGCCTGTCAGAGAAGGGGATTCCGTGTAAGGACCCGGCGGAGAACGCAGTAACTGAGCTGTTTCCTCCTGCACAGTTTGCAACTGAAGGGAGGCAGCCTTCTCCTGGGCAGCCCTCAAACTGACCGGTACGTATACCGGCATCCCAGAAGGATGTTGCATGACATGAGCCAAGGGTACATGCCCTCTCTGCGAGGGAGATGCTGGCAGGCCTCTGGCTATCTCCCGAGCAGCCCTCCTGTCTGCCCTGTCTGACTGGGTCTCCTTGCCCGGAGATGGGCTCTGTCCTCTGGCAGTCCCCAGCCAAGTGATATCCTCCTCTTGAGCGAGTTGCGGCGGGGCCCACCCCGTCTTCTCCCTTACAGGGGATGTGGCAGGTGTCAGGATCACGGCGAAGCTAGTGTCCTCCTCCTCGCCTTCCTCCTCGTCTTCCTCCGACTCCTCCTCCTCGCCGTCTCCGGGTTCCTCTAAGACTTCTGGGGTCTCTTCTGTCCGCTGCTCCAGCTCTTCCCGAGAAAAAGAATATCCTACTGACCTTCCCCTTTTGGGTGCTGGTGGGGGCTGCTGAGTCCGAACCGCATAGAGGTCCTTTTCCCCCTGCTTACTTGCCCATTTGGCATAAGCGTGCTTCCCTTTGGAGAATGACTCTCGGGCCCTGCTTCTGTCCCCCTGCATCTCTTGGCTCATGCAGTCTCTGACTCCATCCAATCTTGGGTCCCAAGCCGCAATGTGAGGGGGCAATACTATGTTCCCCTTTAGGTCTGTCAAGAAATCCTCATCCGTCGCCCTGTCATTCTGCTGGTCCCTCATGTTGATGGTCATCCACCGCCAATCAGTGGGCTTTTGGAAGAAGGCCGCGTCTGTCTTTTTAAGAGTACAAGGGTACCAGTGCCCTGCAAAGTCCAGCTGACTGGTTTCTCTGGCCCAGAATTTCCAGCTCCTCCTCTCCACCTCATTGTACATGGCCTTGAACCTGTTGTGGGGTGTTGAGTCCTTGAAGCTATCCGCGTCCATGGGATCATCCTGATGACCCTATCTGTCCCCCAGATACCTGGAATCGAGACAGCTCCTGCTTCGTTCACCTGGGCCATTGCCTTGGCCTCTCCGATGGTATATCCTACCATCCTGGCGTAATCGTGGTAGAGGAGGAGCCCTGTGCCGACCTCTATATACTTGTCAAAGTTTTCGGATGTCTCCCCTTCCTTCTGGAGGATTTCCTTCTGCGACTCACTGCGACTCCTCTGGGCATACTTGAAGGCCTCCTCCAGTAGATGAAAGCCCTTGCCCAGCACCGTGTAGCGGTAGCTGCTGATTCTCCTCTGTTCTTCTTCTTCAGCCTGCTGCTTCCGCTTCTCCTCAGCTTGTCTCTCCTCCTCTGCTNCCGCTTTCTTGGCCTCCTGCGCAGCTTTTCTATCCATTTCTTCCTGCCTCAATCTGGCCTGTTCCTCCTCCTCCTTCTTCTTCTGTGCCTCCCGCTGTTGTTGGAGTCGTTGTGATTCCCGAGCGGAGATGGAAGATGATTCGATGTCTACACGGAACTGCAAGTATTCTGCATGTGCCTCTTCCGCCCTTCTCTTCCTCTTGAGCTCCGACTTTTGAGTCATCCTGCTCAATCATAAACACAATGCAGTTAGTGAAGTCGTGATATTTTGCCGCTACTGAGTGCCTTTGATGAAGAGGAACGCGATCGGGAGAGTTCCTANAGTGGAAAACCTGGTGTGAGCGAATATAATGAAAAATTGAGTTGGAGAGCAAGTGAGTGTGAGCGCAGGTTGAGTGGGTAATATGGTGATCAGAGAATACCATTCCCTCCAACTTAAATTTAAAGGTGGGCTGCCTGTCACAACTGTCACTAACTGTCACATCTCCCTCCAACTTATATGGAGACAGGACCTCCTGTCACCTTCCCGTGTCAACTGAAATGACTGTTAGGGAGGTGCCCCAGCCGCCCGAAGGTGGAACCGTTTCAACGCCCCTTTGGCATTGGTCAGCTGATCTTTAAATTCCCAAGTGTCCCCAGAGGCATCGTAACCCTTCCATCGGATGAGGTACTTCATGACATATTTAGACGATCGACGGACCGAGCGAGCGTCTAAAATCTCATCGACCTCATATTCCTCAGGATCGCCGTCCCGGACAGCGGGGACCGGTCCCGGTTGGACAGGTAACCGACCTGTGAACAGTGTATCACCTTTGATGTATGGTTCCAGGAAGGAGACATTAAAGACCGGGTGACCCTTGTAGTCAGCTGACATGTTCAGTTTGTAAGCATTCTGACCGACACGACGTACCACCGAATATGGACCGACCCAGACAGGGCCAAGCTTTTTCTTGACCACACCAGGGAGGTACAGGTGCTGAGAATGCAGTTTGACTAAATCCCCCTTGGAAAATGTCAGTTCCCGACGGTGTTGATTAGCGTATTTTTGTTGGTTTTCCTGGGCCTTGTTCAAGTTTCGTTGGACTTCTGACAGGGTGTCAGCAAACTCCTGAGTTAACTGGAGGGAGACCGGGTTGTCAATCCCTTCAGGGTGAGTTAAAGATTCCCCTAACACATCTAAAGGAGACTTAGGGACTCTACCCAGGCTGAGTTCAAAAGGAGTCTTGCCCGTTGACGCGTGCACCGCACTGTTGACCGCAAACTGAATTTGAGGAAACAAGTCATCCCAATTATCTTGTTTTTGGTTAATATATGCTCTTAGCACCTCCTGCAAAACTCGGTTAGTTCTTTCAGTCTGCCCATCAGTCTGAGGGTGGTTTGCTGTGCTGAGCAGCTGTTTGACTCCCATTAACCCCATTAAAGCTCTCCAGAACTTAGAGGTGAATTTTGAGTCTCTATCTGAGATGATATTAGAAGGTAGCCCATGTTGGCATACTACATGGTTGTAGAATTGTCTTGCTGTTTCAAGTGCAGTTACTTTGACAGTTGTGGGGATGAAAATGACCATTTTTGTCAGTTTATCCACGACTACCAGTATCGAATCATGCCCATTAGCAGTTCGTGGCAGTGTGACCACCCAGTCCATGGATATAGTTTCCCAGCGTCCAGCTGGGATGGGCAGTGGTTGCAAGAGACCTCCGGGTGGTGTGTGCCGAGACTTATTTCTCTGACACTGGTCACAGGACTTGACATATTTCAAGACCTCCCGGGGTAACTCCTCCCAATGATAATGTTTTGCCAATTTGCCAACAGTTTTGGCCTGCCCCAAATGTCCACCCAGGAGACTGTCATGCGCTTGACTCAGTAAGAGAGACCTTATTTCCAAGTTATTAGGAATGACCAGCTTCAGCCTGCCTGAAGTGGTTTCAGTCACCCAGACCCCTCCCTTGAGCTTATACCCGAGTGCAGTAGCACGACACACACCAGTAGTGGGGCTGGGCTCAAATGTTGGGTCAGAAAGGTAGGCTTTCCTAAGTTGTTCAAGGAAGGACTTTTTCACCTTTAGTGAAGTGAGTGCACACAGGACTTTATCTACAGCATGCTGACTAAAGTTCCGTTCTTGCAAGTCAGGTCTTCTAGAGAGTGCATCAGCAGGATTCAACTTCCCTGGTTTGTAGTCGATCTGGACTTGGAACTGCTCCAGCATCTGGCTCCAGCGGTTCTCCCTCCTCGACAGCTTGGACTTCTTCTGAAAGTGGGTCAGAGCTAGATGATCTGTAATCACCTTAAAGGCTTTACCATGTAAGTATGCTCTCCACTGTTTGTGTAGTGAAACAGATAGATAAAGTACTTAGTATAACAGAATACTTTATCTATTCAAGACATGGATCTTTGAACACAAGTGGTAGCTTCTTGAAAGAGAGATGGCTTCTTGAAAGTTAATATATTTCTGGATTTTGGCAAGTACAAGGGTGATTCTGGAATGTCTTTCTATGTTCTAGCTCTTGTTTATATACTTGCTACATAAGTAATTTCTAGGAAGGTGTATGTTGATGTGTTGGCACCCAACACATCCCAAAACTTGCCACCTCTTTCTAGAATAATGTACACATGTCCTTTTGACCTAAAAATGGCACATCT
>WELA01000374.1:42705-82078 GCA_009602735.1 Mesotaenium endlicherianum
TTAAATACATCCGTGAACTAAGCAACAATTTTTGCAGCAGTAGGGTGCTCCGGAGGGCTTACCTTTTTCTCAACCACTTCTTCAAGTTGAGGAGGTACCTCTCTTAGCAGCAGACAGAACATTCTGTCTTCCTTCTGGTTCCAGCTTTTGACAAACTCCATTGCATTCAGCAACTTGCATCCTTCTGGAAGCCTCTCCTTTTCCTTCATTTGCCATCCACACAAGACAAGAGGAAGAGCACTGGTGGGTGCCAAGTCAGTCTGCCCATCACTGGCTCCTCTCACTTTAACTGTACCTCTGCTCCAACACACTTCAGCTTGATGTCTGTTAAGCCAGGACCTGCCTAGCACGAGATCATAAAAGCCAGTGTTGAGTACCTCAAATGTAAGCGTTTCAGTTAGAACTGCAATGCCAGAACCTAACTGGACCTCAATTGGCTTGGTTATAACTCCTCCCGGGATACTTGAGGCATCTCCAACGAATATTTTTCTATTCCCTTGGGTGACAGTAGGCAACCTTAGCCGCTTAACTAAGTCCTTGTGGATAAAAGTATGTGACGCCCCTCCGTCAACAAATGCCCTCACCTTCCTACCTGCAATCATGCAATGCAGTAGGATAGGGGGGACTGTCTTTTCCTGACTTTCGCATTGTTCTCCTGACGTAGCAAAGAAATGTTGGACATCAGGTGGAACAAGAGCATCCAGAGTGTGCACTCTCTGGACGTCTATATTGCTGATGGTCTCCTTTATCTGGTTGTCAGGCATGCATAGTGAATCCAGTTCAGCAGGACCCATAATACCTGCTACGAGGGCAGCTAGTGACGACTCACTATCTCTAGCATCCTCACAGTGAATAGACTGGATTACTGACTGTTGCTGTCTTTTAAAGGCAGGTCATTTCTCTCGACCTTGGGCAGGTGCTTGACTGGACACTGTTCTTGGTAGTGGCCTTTCTGCTGACAATGGTAGCAAGTGGATTTTGCTGAGGCTGGTCTCGGCTTAGTCCTACCACCACCCCTTCCATAGCCACCTCGAGAGGAACCACCTCCACCTCTTGACTGAACAGCATTATACTCATAATCATATTCATCACCCTGATTGTCCTCAGCCTGGTCTCCTTCCGTTGCATTGTAGGAACCGTGGGGCTTCTTGACAATCTTAGACACCAAAGCGTTACTCTGGCGCTTGTGATTGAACTGCTACTGATCCCAGGCGTCAGCATCCTAGATCAAGTCAGCCAGTTTCTCATACTTTTTCTCAGCAAAATGACCAGAGACCTCGGATTTCAAGCCATACCTGAAGTATGCTATCCTATACCGTTCTGGCAAATCAGGCTGCTTCATCATGTTCTCTTGGAACTTTTGAGCAAACTCAGCAACTGAAGTGGTCTGCTTCAGTGTCAGGGAGATCATCGCATAGATAGCTTTCTCCTGCTGGTTGATGACATCAAACTTCTCATGCAACTTCTCGACAAACTCTACCCACGTAGGGTCACCGAGTTGCCGAGCCTTACGCTCTTCCTTCCAGTAAAGCCACCAGTCTGCGGCACTGCCTTTCAGTAGCGCACCGGTGTGCCTGACCTTCTCGTAATCTTGCAGTTCTGGGTAGTTCTCCAGCCACTGCTCAACATCCGCGAGAAACTTGATCAGGTAATATTTTCTGTTTCCCTCAGGATAATATTCCTGGGGAGGTTTCGGCTTGGGCTTACTAGGCCCTCGGCCACCACCACTAGTGGTGTGAGACCCCAGTTGGTCTCTGTCCCGCAGTTGGGACATTATGATTCTTTTGTCCTCCTGCTGAGACTGATTCATGGTCGCCAATTGCGACTGCATCTGAACGAACAATGCTCCCAAGTATACACCCTGGGGTGGTAGTCTAGCAAATGCAGCAGCAGCATTGGCATCCACTCGCTGAGTAATGTTCTCAACAGTCCCTCTCGCTCCTGCAGCAGCAATTCCTGCCGCATTCTGCCGGTCGCGTATTTGACCTAGGGGTACATTGAGTTGTACAGCAGGGGGTGGGTTCAGAACATTGGCCCTTGATGCCATAAGTTCTTCAACAGTGCGCTCGTCAGCTGGCTGTCCTTCCCTCCTTTCTGTAACTTCAGCGGCCTTTGCTACTTGTTCAGCTTCTAGCCTGGCTCTCTCCTCCTCAGCTTGCTGAGCTGCGACTACGGCAATAGCAGCTGCCTCATCTGCAGCCTCCGTAGCTGCAGTATCTGCTACTGCTTCCGAATAGGTACGGTTTCCCGCTACATGGCTTTCCGCCTGGTTTTCGACATTCTCGTTAACCTGGTTCTCCATGTCTCGGGAGTTGCTAGTTTGAGACCTTGTCCTTACCATACAAAGAAGACTGTGATAACTGCTCCGATACCACTGAAATGAATCGACTTACCAAATAGGCGATTAACAATTAATAAAGATCTTTATATCAGCAAGTAATCTTTATGGTATTTCCGTTAACTNTTTTCGTTAGCTGGTTTAACGGCAAAGGACAACACGCTAGCAGTGAATAATACTCGCCAGTCAAATAAGAGTAAACTAGCATCAATAATGCAAATCAGTAAACTCATACATAAGCAAGGTTAGAAGACAGTGCGTATCAATGGCTTCTCGCCTTGGATTCAGATCTCTCTCAATAAGCTGTACAAGAGAGTTGGCCTCGTTTCCGAATGCCGAACTCGAGAGCAATGCCTAGCGTATGTACATGGAATGAGTTTACTGTTCAACGGTCAGTGCGATGGCACCGCCTACCCGGGAGTTAACCACGTTGGTAGGACCTCGGTTAACCAAATCCACCGCCATCTCCCATCATCCCGAATCGCCATCCATCATAGGGATGTCATCTGGCCATTCATCTAGCATACCACACTTAGATGCATATCGAGGCAGTTCGCTGCTACCGAGTACGGAAGTCAGCTGGCTGTCAAAGAATGTGTCAGCAAGCTGACTTAAGGTGACCTCAGCCTGCCACTTCCGGCCAAGTCATTATACTGATATTAAGTATAAAGTCCAGCAGACTGATTGTTAACTAAAGTTCAGCAGGTTGAACTTATTTAACTATATTATTTAAATGAATATTATATCAACCAGTATACTGATTCATTACAATTTTGAAGGCAGGCTACCACATTGTTCCTGCCCACCAAGCTTTTCATAGGCTTTTGGCTTTTAGACTGGAAGGAGTCACTTATGCTTTCTGCTCTCTTCCTTTTGGTTTAGCTACTGCCCTCTTGTGTTTATCAGAGTTCTGAAGAAACTGGTGGGGAAGTGGAGAGGTAAAGGTGTATAGATATTATCCTACTTGGATGATTTCCTAAGATGTGTTAGCACACTATATCTGCACCAAGTTCATCTGAATCTGGTGCTTCAGGACATTGCAATTGCAAACTTCATTGTGAATAGGAAGAAAGCTATTAAAGAACCTACTAGAGTCCTCAAGTTTTTGGGTGTCATTGTAGATTCCAAAAAGCTATGGTTATCTGTTGATCTGCAGAGGAAGCAAAAACTATTGCAAGCCATAGGGAAATTGCAATGGGCTGCAGATAGAGGCTTCCTGGTTAAGGTCGAAAAGGTTGCCTCAGTGGCTGGACAGATTGTCTCAATATATAGCCAGTCTTTGGCATCATGACCAATTTATATACTAAGGCTTTGTTCAGATGCATTTCTCATAAACAAGAATGGTCTGTCAAAGTGCCTATTCTCCCAAGAGTGGGCCCTGAACTCCAGCCGTGGAGATTGCACTTTGATCAGCATAATGGAGCTTCTATCCAGGCTCTTCTATCTCCAGACATGGTTATACAGATCACTTCCTTGCCCAATTCATGGGCAGCTTATTTGAAGGACCTCAGACTGACAAGCATCATGAGCTATCAGGCCCCTGTCAGCTCTCAGGAGTCTATGTTGTGGATCCACTTCCTGAA
This sequence comes from Mesotaenium endlicherianum, assembly GCA_009602735.1. Taxonomy (NCBI): domain Eukaryota; kingdom Viridiplantae; phylum Streptophyta; class Zygnematophyceae; order Zygnematales; family Mesotaeniaceae; genus Mesotaenium; species Mesotaenium endlicherianum. The sequence continues at coordinate 46,627 of WELA01000374.1, forward strand.
CTCCAGGCAGCACAAGCTGCTTTGAAGACTGCTACTAGTTTGATCAGGGACAATTAGCTGATGATGAGAATTCACAGTTACTCCTTATTTGCTGCTTTGACTAAGGGAGTACACTCTGATCCTCTCATTTCTAACCTCATCAGAGAATTCTATGCTCTAACAGTTCCTTTGAGAATGTCTTTACATGTGGAGTGGATGCCTCTTTGGTCGGATGCTAGGTTTGACAAGCAGTCAATACTCCTAGAAAGACATAATTTCCAGTTGCATCCACAAGCTTTTGCTAGCTTAGAAGAGAAGTGGGGTCCCCACTCTATAGATTGATTTGCCCATTCAAAGATTACCAAGTACAAGATATTCCATTCCATATGGATCTACCAGGATTCTAAGACTATTAATGCTCTGACATTAAACTGGAGAGGAGAGAACAACTATTGTTTCCCTCCTTTTCAGCTCAATCTTCCTGCAGTCTTACATATTATCAGGTGTCAAGCTACTTGTACCCTGGCAGTTCCTGAGTGGCATGCTCCTAGCTGGTGGCCCAGATTGCACTCTGATGCAAAAAGATGGGCACCTTCAATTGTGGATTGGTTTTATATGGGCTATAGTAGAAATTGTTGTTGCCAGGCACCCATAACGAGGCTTTTGCTGGCAGAGAAATTCCAGTGTACAGTATGTTAACTCGGAGAGTGGAAGGCATGTGTGCTGACAGAACTCTAGGTTGCTGTCCATCCTAAACTAAGCAAGCTGCAAGAGATTAGCATGACTATGGCTCTTCAGATGATGGTCCCCAGTACCTTGAAGACTTATAATACATTGGAAGAAGTTCCAAACACCGTGTGAGGCCATGATGGTACAAGATCTCCCAGCTTCTGTAAATTTAATTAGACTTTACTTTCTTAGCTTGCTGAATGAGGAAGTGTAATGAATCAGTATATTGGTTGATATAATATTCATTTAAATATAACAGTTAAATAAGTTCAGCCTGCTGAACTTTAGTTAAAAATCAGTCTGCTGGACTTCATACTTAATATAAATTTAATGACTCAGCCGAAAGCAGCAGGCTGAAGTCAACTTAAGTCAGCTTGCTGACACATTCTTTGACAGCCAGCTGACTTCCGTACTCGGTAGCAGCGAACTGCCTCGATATGCATCTAAGTGTGGTATGCTAGATGAATGGCCAGATGACATCCCTATGATGGATGGCGATTCGGGATGATGGGAGACGGCGGTGGATTTGGTTAACCGAGGTCCTACCAACGTGGTTAACTTCCGGGTAGGCGGTGCCATCGCACTGGCCGTTGAACAGTAAACTCATTCCATGTACATATGCTAGGATTGCTCTTGAGTTCGGCATTTGGAAACGAGGCCACTCTCTTGTGCAACTTACTGAGAGAGATCCAAATCCAAGGCGAGAAGCCATTGATACGCACTGTCTTCTAACCTTGCTGATGTATGAGTTTACTAAGTGCATTATTGATGCTAGTTTATTTACGAGTGTTGTTCACTGCTAGTGTGTTGTCCTTTTGCCGTTTAATCAGTTAACGAAAAATCCATAAAGATTACTTGCTGATATAAAGATCTTTATTAATTGTTAATCGCCTATTTGGTAAGTCGATTCATTTCAGTGGTATCGGAGCAGTTATCACAGTCTTCTTTGTATGGTAAGGACAAGGTCTCAAACTAGCAACTCCCGAGACATGGAGAACCAGGATAACGAGAATGTCAAAAACCAGGCGGAAAGCCATGTAGCGGGAACCCGTACCTGTTCTGAAGCAGTGGCAGATACTGCAGCTAGAGAGGCTGTACATGAGGCAGCTGCTATTGCCGCAGTCGCAGCACAGCAAGCTGAGGAGGAGAGAGCCAGATTAGAAGCTGAGCAATTAGCAAAGGCCGCTGAAGATACAGAAAGGAGGGAAGGACAGCCAGCTGATGAGCGCACTGTTGAGGAACTTATGGCATCAAGGGCCAATGTTCTGAACCCACCTCCTGCTGTACAACTCAATGTACCCCTAGGTCAAATACGTGACCGGCTGAATGCGGCAGGAATTGCTGCTGCAGGAGCGAGAGGGACTGTTGAGAACATTACTCAGCGAGTAGATGCCAATGCTGCTGCTGCATTTGCTAGACTACCACCCCAGAGTGTAGACTTGGGAGCATTGTTCGTTCAAATGCAGTCGCAAATGGCGACCATGTATCAGTCCCAACAGGAGGACAAAAGAATCATAATGTCTCTACTGCGGGACAGAGACCAACTGGGGTCTCAAACCACTAGTGGTGGTGGCCGAGGGCCTAGTAAGCCCAAGCCGAAACCTCCCCAGGAATATGATCCTGAGGGAAACAGAAAATATTTCCTGATCATGTTTCTCGCGGATGTTGAGCAGTGGCTGGAGAACTACCCAGAACTGCAAGATTACGAGAAGGTCAGGCACACCGGTGCGCTACTGAAAGGCAGTGCCACAGGCTGGTGGCTTTACTGGAAAGGAGAGCGTAAGGCTCGGCAACTCGGTGACCCTACGTGGGGAGAGTTTGTCGAGAAGTTGCATGAGAAGTTTGATGTCATCAACCAGCAGGAGAAAGCTATCTATGCGATGATCTCCCTGACACTGAAGCAGACCACTTCAGTTGCTGAGTTTGCTCAAAAGTTCCAGGAGAACATGATGAAACAGCCAGACTTGCCAGAACGGTATAGGATAGCATACTTCAGGTATGGCTTGAAATCGGAAGTCTCTTGTCATTTTGCTGAGAAGAAGTAAGAGAAACTGGCTGACTTGATCCAGGATGCTGATGCCTGGGATCAGCAGCAATTCAATCACAAGCGCCAGAGTAATGCTTTGGAGTCTAAGATTGTCAAAAAGCCCCACGGTTCCTACAATGCAATCGAAGGAGACCAGGCTGAGGATGATCAGGGTGATGAATATGAGTATGAGTACAATGCCATACAGTATAGAGGTAGAGGTGGTTTCCCTCGAGGCGGCTATGGAAGAGGTGGTGGTAGGACTAAGCCGAGACCAGCCTCAGCAGAATCGATTTGCTTCCATTGCCAGCAGCCACGTCACTTCAGAGAGCAGTGTCTAGACAAGCACCTCCCAAAAGTCGAGAGAAAAGACCAGCCTTTAAAAGACACCAACAGTCAGTAATCCAGTCTACTGACTGTGAGGATGCTAGAGATAGTGAGTCGTCACTAGCTGCCCTCGTAGCAGGTATTATGGGTCCTGCTGAACTGGATTCACTGTGCATGCCTGACAACCAGATAAAGGAGACCATCAGCAATATAGACGTCCAGAGAGTGCACACTCTGGATGCTCTTGTTCCACCTGATGTCCAACATTTCTTTGCTACGTCAGAACAACAATGCAAAAGTCAGGAAAAGACAGTCCCCCCTATCATACTGCATTGCATGATTGCAGGTAGGAAGGTGAAGGCATTTGTTGACGGAGGGGCGTCACATACTTTTATCCACAAGGACTGAGTTAAGCGGCTAAGGCTGCCTACTGTCACCCAAGGGAATAGAAAAATGTTCTTTGGAGATGCCTCAAGTATCCCAGGAGGAGTTATAACCAAGCCAATTGAGGTCCAGTTAGGTTCTGGCATTGCAGTTCTAACTGAAACGCTTACATTTGAGGTACTCAACACTGGCTTTTATGATCTCGTGCTAGGCAGGTCCTGGCTTAACAGACATCAAGCTGAAGTGTGTTGGAGCAGAGGTACAGTTAAAGTGAGAGGAGCCAGTGATGGGCAGACTGACTTGGCACCCACCAGTGCTCTTCCTCTTGCCTTGTGTGGATGGCAAATGAAGGAAAAGAAGAGGCTTCCAAAAGGATGCAAGTTGCTGAATGCAATGGAGTTCGTCAAAAGCTGGAACCAGAAGGAAGACAGAATGTTCTGTCTGCTGCTAAGAGAGGTACCTCCTCAACCTGAAGAAGTGGTAGAGTAAAAGGTAAGCCCTCTGGAGCACCCTACTGCTGCGAAAATTGTTGCTCAGTACACGGATGTATTTAATATGCCTCCAGGTTTACCCCTTAAGAGGGAAGTAGATCATAGGATTGATCTATTACCTGGGAGTTAGCCACCCTGGCAACGCACTTATGGCTTGTCTTATGTGGAGAGCGAGGAGTTGAAAACACAAATTGCAGAGCTTAAAGAAAATGGTTATATTTCTCCCAGTAAATCACCTTACGGCGCACCCATCCTATTTGTGAAGAAAAAGGATGGCAGTATGCGGATGTGTGTGGATTACAGAGCCCTGTACAGAATTACAGTAAAGAACAAGTATGCTTTACCCAGGATCGAAGACTTGCTTGATACCCTGTCTGGTGCTAAGGTGTCAGTAAGATAGATCTCAAAAGTGGTTATCATCAAATCAGATTTGCTGAGGGGGATGAACACAAGACTGCCTTCCGCACACGTTATGGACACTATGAGTTCAACGTGATGCCATTTGGACTGACTAATGCTCCTGCTACCTTTATGGGTGCTATGAATGACATTTTCAGGCCTTATTTGGATAAGTTTGTGCAAGTTTTCCTGGATGATATTTTAATTTTCTCTAAAGATGAAGCTCAGCACGCTGAACACTTAAAGACAGTCCTGGACTCTCTAAGAAAAAATCACTTGTATGCTAAAATGAGCAAGTGTGATTTTCTTTTATACCCAACATTTGAGCCCAACTACACTACTGGTATGTGTCGTGCTACCGCACTCGGGGATGAGCTCAAGGGAGGGGTCTGGGTGACTGAAACCACTTCAGGCAGGCTGAAGCTGGTCATTCCTAATAACTTGGAATTACGGTCCCTTTTATTGAGTCAAGCACATGACAATTTACTGGGTGGGCATTTGGGGCAGGCCAAAACTGTTGGAAAATTGGCAAAACATTATCATTGGGAGGGATTGCCCCGAGAGGTCTTGAAATATGTGAAGTCCTGTGATCAGTGTCAAAGAAATAAGTCAAGGCACACACCACCGGGAGGTCTCTTGCAACCGCTGCCCATTCCAGCGTGACGCTGGGACACTATATCCATGGACTGGGTGGTCACACTGCCACCAACTGCTAATGGGCATGATTTGATACTGGTAGTCGTGGATAAACTGACAAAAATGGTCATTTTCATCCCCACAGCTGTCAAAGTAACTGCACTGGAAACGGCAAGACAATTCTACAACCATGTAGTATGCCAACATGGGCTACCCTCTAATATCATCTCAGACCGAGACTCAAAATTTACCTCTAAGTTTTGGAGAGCTTTAATGGGGTTAATGGGAGTCAAACAGCTGCTCAGCATAGCAAACCACCCTCAGACTGATGGGCAGACTGAAAGAACTAACCGAGTTTTGCAGGAGGTGCTGAGAGCATATATTAACCAAGAACAAGATAATTGGGATGACTTGTTGCCTCAAATTCAGTTTGCGGTCAACAGTGCGGTGCACGCGTCAACGGGCAAGACTCCGTTTGAACTCAGCCTGGGTAGAGTCCCTAAGTCTCCTTTAGATGTACTGGGGGAGTCTTTAACTGACCCTAAAGGGATTGACAATCCGGTCTCCCTCCAATTAACTCAAGAGTTTGCTGACACGCTGTCAAAAGTCCAACAAAACCTGCACACAGCCCAAGAAAACCAACAAAAATACGCTAATCAACACCGTCGGGAGCTGACATTTTCTAAGGGCGATTTAGTCAAATTGCATTCTCAGCACCTGTACCTCCCTGGTGTTGTCAAGAAAAAACTTGGTCTTGTCTGGGTCGGTCCATATTCGGTAGTGCGTCAGGTCGGTCCGAATGCTTACAAACTGAACATGTCAGCGGACTACAAGGGTCACCCGGTCTTTAATGTCTCCTTCCTGGAACCATACATCAAAGGTGATACACTATTCACAGGTCGGTTACCTGTCCAACCGGTACCGGTCCTCGCTGTCCGGGACGGCGACCCTGAGGAATATGAGGTCGATGAAATTTTAGACGCTCGCTCGATCCGTCGATCGTCTAAGTATGTCATGAAGTACCTCATCCTATGGAAGGATTACGATGCCTCTGGGGACACTTGGGAGTTAAAAGACCAGCTGACTAATGCCAAAGGGGCGTTGAAACGGTTCCACCTTCGGGCGGCTGGGGCACAGCCCTAAGTATCCCTTCAGTAGACATGGGAAGGTGACAGGAGGTCCTGTCTCCATGTAAGTTGGAGGAGGATGTGACAGTTAGTGACAGTCGTGACAGGCAGCCCACCTTTAAAATTAAGTTGGAGGGAGTGGTATTCTGTTTTGGGATCAGCCGGAAAATCTCTGATATCCATTTTACACAGTCGACCTGCGCGCACACTCACTTTCTCGCTAACTCAATTATCCCTTATATTCACTCACACGAGGTATTTTACACTAGCAACTCTCCCGATCGCGTTCCTCTCATCAAGGGCACTCAGTAGCGGCAAAATATCATGACTTCACTAACTGCATTGTGTTTATGATTGAGCAGGATGAGTCAAAAGTTGGAACTCAAGAGGAAGAGAAGGGCGGACGAGGCACATGCAGAATACTTACAATCCTGTGGAGACATCGAATCATCCTCGATCTCCACTCGGGAATCACAACGACTCCAACAACAACGGGAGGCACATAAGAAGAAGGAGGATGAGGAACAGGCCAGACTGAGGCAGGAAGAACTGGACAGAAAAGCTGCAGAGGAGGCCAAGAAAGCAGAGGAGGAGAGGCAAGTTCAGGAGAGGCGGAAGCAGCAGGCTAAAGAAAAACAGAGGAGAATCAGCAGCTACCGCTACACTGTCCTAGGCAAGGGCTTCGATGTACTGGAGAAGGCCTTCAAGTATGCTCAGAGAAGTCGTAGTGAGTCACAGAAGGACATCCTCCAGAGGGAAGAGGAGACATCCGAAAAATTTGACAAGTATATAGAGGTCAGCACGGGGCTCCTCCTCTACCACGATTACGCCAGGATGGTAGGATATACGGTCAGAGAGGCCAAGGCAATGGCCCAGGTTAACGAAGCAGGGGCTGTATTGATTCTTGGTATCTGGGGAGAAGATAGGGTCATCAGGATGATCCCCATGGACGCGGACAGCTTGAAGGACTCTACATCCCATAACAGGTTCAAGGCCATGTATAATGAGGTGGAGAGAAGGAGCTGGGAATTCTTGGCCAGGGAAACCAGTCAGCTGGACTTTGCAGGGCACTGAAACCCTTGTACTCTTAAAAGGACAGACCCTGCCTTCTTCCAAAAGCCCACCGATTGGCGGTGGATGACCATCAACATGAGGGACCAGCAGAATGACAGGGCGACGGATGAGGATTTCCTGACGGACCTAAACGGGAACATAGTATTGCCCCCTCACATTGCGGCTTGGGACCCAAGATTGGATGGAGTCAGAGACTGCATGAGCCAAGAGATGCAGGGGGACAGGAGCAGGGCCCGAGAGTCATTCTCAAAAGGGAAGCACGCTTATGCCAAATGGGCAAGCAAGCAGGAGGAAAAGGACCTATATGCGGTCCGGACTCAGCAGCCCCCACCAGCACCCAAAAGGGGAAGATTAGTGGAATATTCTTTTTCTCGGGAAGAACTGGAGCAGCTGACAGAAGAGACCCCAGAAGTCTCAGAGGAACCCGGGGACGAAAAGGAGGAGGAGTCAGAGGAAGACGAGAAGGAGGACACTAGCCCCGCCGTGATCCTGACACCTGCCACATCCCCTGTAAGGGAGAAGACGGGGTTGGCCCTGCAGCAACTCGCTGAAGAGGGGGATATGACTTGGCTGGGAATTGCCAGAGGACAGAACCCATCTCCAGGCACGGAGACCCAGTCAGACAGGGCAGACAAGAGGACTGCTAGAGCAATAGCCAGAGGCCTGCCGGCATCTCCCTCGCAGAGAGGGCATGTACCCTTAGCTCATGTCATGCAACATCCTTCTGGGATGCCGGTATATGTACCAGTCAGTTTGAGGGATGCCCAGAAGAAGGCTGCCTCCATTCAGTTTCAGATTGTGCAGGAGGAAACAGCACGGTTACTGCGTTCTCCGCCAGGTCCCTACACGGAACCTCCATCTCTGACGGGCTTCAGAAGACCCCAAGACAGGAGGAGGACTGACTCCCCTGACCATAGGGCCCCAGGGGCATCTCCCTCCTAAGGGCGGAGGGCCAAGAGCACAGCATGCTAGATGGGAGAGAAATCAGTAATTTCAGTGGGGGAAACGTATGTACCCTGTGTCAGTGTTGTCGAGGCGACAACATGTTAAGTTGGAGGGATTGCAATGAATCAGTATATTGATTGATATGATATTGATTTAAATATAACAGTTAAATAAGTTCAGCCTGCTGAACTCTAGTTAACAATCAGTCTCCTAGACTTTACATTTAATATCAGTTTAATGACTCAGCCGAAAGCAGCAGGCTGAAGTCAACTTAAGTCAGCTTGCTGACACATTCTTTGACAGCCAGCTGACTTCCGTACTCGGTAGCAGCGAACTGCCTCGATATGCATCCAAGTGTGGTATGCTAGATGAATGGCCAGATGACATCCTTATGATGGATGGCGATTTGGGATGATGGGAGATGGCGGTGGATTCGGTTAACCGAGGTCCTACCAACGTGGTTAACTCCCGGGTAGGCGGTGCCATCGCACTGGCCGTTGAACAGTAAACTCATTCCATGTACATATGCTAGGCATTGCTCTCGAGTTCGGCATTCGGAAACGAGGCCAACTTTCTTTGTACTGAGAGAGATTTGAATCCAAGGCGAGAAGCCATTGATACGCATTGTCTTCTAACCTTGCTTATGTATGAGTTTATCGTTTGCATTATTGATGCTAGTTTACTTGCATTTGATTTACGAGTGTTGTTCACTGCTAGTGTGTTGTCCATTTGCCGAGTAATCAGTTAACAAAAAATCCATAAAGATTACTTGTTGATATAAAGATCTTTATTAATTGTTAATCGCCTATTTGGTAAGTCGATTCATTTCAAAAGATCTTTGTATTAGCGATAAATCTTTATGGTATTTCCTGTTGATGGATTAACCAGCAAAAGACAACACACTAGCAGTGGACAAAACTCGCAAGTCAAATGCAAGTAAATTTGCATCAATAATGCAATTAGTAAACTTATACATAAGCAAGGCTAGAACACAGTGTGTATCAATGGCTTCTCGCCTTGGATTCAGATATCTCTTAGTAAGCAGTACAAAAGAAATGGCCTTATTTTTGAATGTCGAGCTCGGGAGCATATGTACATGGAATGAGTTTACTGTTCAACGGCCAGTGCAATGGCAACGCCTACCCGAGAGTTAACCACGTTGGTAGGACCTCAATTAACCAAATCCACCGCCATCTCCCATCATCCCGAATCGCCATCCATCCTAAGGATGTCATCTGGCCATCTATCTAGCATACCACACTTACATGCACACGTAGGCAATCCGCTGCTACCGAGTACGGAAGTCAGTTGGCTGTTAAAGAATGTGTCAGCAAGCTGACCTAAGTTGACTTCAGCCTGATGCTCTCAGCTGAGTCATTAAACTGATAATTTTATAAAGTCCAGCAGACTGAATATTAACTAAAGTTCAGCACGCTGAATTTAATTAACTATTATATTTAAAAGAATGGTATATCTACCAATATACTGATTCGTTACGATCCCTCCAACTTAAATTGTTGTCGCCTCAACAACATTAAACTGTACAAATAGCTGGTAAGGAAACTAACAGAACTAACCCTTCACCGCCTGCCTCTTGCTTCAACACTGTTGCCTAGATGTGAGGATCACTAGTGACAGTGAACTGTCGCCTCCACCCTCAGTCCACTTCCGTTGTGGGGTGCAAACAGAGAGACCTCCAGCAAGGCTTGACTGGAGGATGGTTTCGATGTCTAGGGGGTTGTTCCTGGGGCTCCAGGATCAGGATAGTGAGACCTGGACTGTAATGAATCAGTATACCGGTTGACATAATATTCATTTAAATAATATAGTTAAATAAGTTCAGCCTGCTGAACTCTAGATAACAATCAGTCTGCTGGACTTTGTACTTAACATCATTTTAATGACTTGGCCGGAAGTAGCAGGCTGAGGTCACCTTAAGTCAGCTTGCTGACACATTCCTTGACAGCCAGCTGACTTCCGTACTCAGTAGCAGCTAACTGCCTCGATATGCATCTAAGTGTGGTATGCTAGATGAATGGCCAGATGACATCCCTATGATGGATGGCGATTCGGGATGATGGGAGATGGCGGTGGATTTGGTTAACCGAGGTCCTACCAACGTGGTTAACTCCCGGGTAGGCGGTGCCATCGCACTGACCGTTGAACAGTAAACTCATTCCATGTACATATGCTAGGCATTGCTCTCGTGTTCGGCATTCGGAAACGAGGCCAACTCTCCTGTACAGCTTACTGAGAGACATCTGAATCCAAGGCGAGAAGCCATTGATACGCACTGTCTTCTAACCTTGCTTATGTATGAGTTTACTGATTTGCGTTATTGATGCTAGTTTACTTTCATTTGACTGACGAGTATTAATCACTGCTAGTGTGTTGTCCTTTGCCGTTAAAACAGCTAACGGAAAATACCATAAAGATTACTTGTTGATATAAAGATCTTTATTAATTGTTAATCGCTTATTTGGTAAGTCGATTCATTTCAGTGGTATTGGAGCGATTATCACAGTCTTCTTTGTATGGTAAGGACAAGGTCTCAAACTAGCGACTCCCGAGACATGGAGAACCAGGATAACGAGAATGTCGAAAACCAGGCGGAAAGCCATGTAGCGGGAACCCGTACCTATTCTGAAGCAGTGGCAGATACTGCAGCTAGAGAGGCTGCAGATGAGGCAGCTGCTATTGCCTCAGTCGCAGCTCAGCAAGCTGAGGAGGAGATAGCCAGACTAGAAGCTGAACAAGTAGCAAAGGCCGCTGAAGATATACAAAGGAGGGAAGGACAGCCAGCTGACGAGCGCACTGTTGAAGAACTTATGGCATCAAGGGCCAATGTTCTGAACCCACCTCCTGCCGTACAACTCAATGTACCCCTAGGTCAAATACGTGACCGGCTGAATGCGGCAGGAATTGCTGCTGCAGGAGCGAGAGGGATTGTTGAGGACACTACTCAGCGATCAGATGCCAATACTGCTGCGGCATTTGCTAATCTACCACCCCAGAGTGTAGACTTGAGAGCATTGTTCGTTCAGATGCAGTCGCAAATGGCGACCATGTATCAGTCCCAGCAGGAGGACAAAAGAATCATAATGTCCCTACTGCGGGACAGAGACCAACTGGGGTCTCACACCACTAGTGGTGGTGGCCGAGGGCCTAGTAAGCCCAAGCCAAAACCTCCCCAGGACTATGATCCTGAGGTAAACAGAAAATATTACCTGATCAAGTTTCTCGCGGATGTTGAGCAGTGGCTGGAGAACTACCCAGAACTGCAAGATTACGAGAAGGTCCGGCACACCGGTGCGCTACTGAAAGGTAGTGCCGCAGACTGGTGGCTTTACTGGAAAGAAGAGCGTGAGGCACGGCAACTCGGTGACCCTACGTGGGTAGAGTTTGTCGAGAAGTTGCATGAGAAGTTTGATGTCATCAACCAGAAGGAGAAAGCTATCTATGCGATGATCTCCCTGACACTGAAGCAGACCACTTCAGTTGCTGAGTTTGCTCAAAAGTTCCAAGAGAACATGATGAAGCAGCCTGATTTGCCAGAACGGTATAGGATAGCATACTTCAGGTATGGCTTGAAATCCGAGGTCTCTGGTCATTTTGCTGAGAAAAAGTATGAGAAACTGGCTGACTTGATCCAGGATGCTGACGCCTGGGATCAGCAGCAGTTCAATCACAAGCGCCAGAGTAATGCTTTGGTTTCTAAGATTGTCAAAAAGCCCCACGGTTCCTACAATGCAATTGAAGGAGACCAGGCTGAAGATAATCAGGGTGATGAATATGAGTATGAGTACAATGCTATTCAGTCTAGAGGTAGAGGTGGTTCCTCTCGAGGTGACTATGGAAGGGGTGGTGGTAGGACTAAGCCGAGACCAGCCTCAGCAAAATCTACTTGCTACCATTGTCAGCAGAAAGGCCACTACAGAGAACAGTGTCCGTTCAAGCACCTGGCTAAGGTCGAGAGAAATGACCAGCCTTTAAAAGACAGCAACAGTCAGTAATCCAGTCTACTGACTGTGAGGATGCTAGAGATAGTGAGTCGTCACTAGCTGCCCTCGTAGCAGGTATTATGGGTCCTGCTGAACTGGATTCACTATGCATGCCTGACAACCAGATAAAGGAGACCATCAGCAATATAGACGTCCAGAGAGTGCACACTCTGGATGCTCTTGTTCCACCTGATGTCCAACATTTTCTTTGCTACGTCAGGAGAACAATGCGAAAGTCAGGAAAAGACAGTCGCCCTGAAATGAATCGACTTACCAAATAGGCGATTAACAATTAATAAAGATCTTTATATCAGCAAGTAATCTTTATGGTATTTCCGTTAACTAGTTAAACGGCAAAGGACAATACACTAGCAGGGAATAATACTCGTAAGTCAAATGCGAGTAACTAGCATCAGTGATGCAAATCAGTAAACTCATACATAAGCAAGGTTAGAAGACAGTGCGTATCAATGGCTTCTCGCCTTGGATTCAGATCTCTCTCAGTAAGCTGTACAAGAGAGTTGGCCTCGTTTCCGAATGCCGAACTCGAGAGCAATGCCTAGCATATGTACATGGAATGAGTTTACTGTTCAACGGTCAGTGCGATGGCACCGCCTACCCGGGAGTTAACCACGTTGGTAGGACCTCGGTTAACCAAATCCACCGCCATCTCCCATCATCCCGAATAGCCATCCATCATGGGGATGTCATCTGGCCATTCATCTAGCAGGTGGTACTTAGATGCATATCAAGGCAGTTCGCTGCTACCGAGCACGGAAGTCAGCTGGCTGTCAAAGAATGTGTCAGCAAGCTGACTTAAGTTGACTTCAGCCTGCTGCTTTTGGCCGAGTCATTAAACTGATAATTATGTAAAGTCCAGCAGACTGATTATTAACTAAAGTTCAGCAGACTGACTACTAACTAAAGTTCGGCAGGCTGAACTAAATTAATTAGTATATTTAAATGAATATTATATCTACTAATGTACTGATTCATTACAATCCCTCCAACTTAACTTGTTGTCGCCTCGACAACATTAAACTGCAAAAGCGTTAAATAAAGAAACTGACCCTGACCAGCCTCCCTTACTGACTATCTTTTCAGCCTGTCACCTTAAGGGGTGGTTCCTGGGGCTTCAGGATCAGGAGACGGAGATCTGGACCTAGATCTGGACAGCCCTCTAGGTCTGTCAGCTGGCCTTCTAAAGAACCCGGTTTGCTCTAAAGTTGGACCTCGAGGAGAACGAAGGATGGTAGCCTGCTCTTCAACCACTTGGGTGTTGATGCCCACATAGACAGGCATTCCAGTAGGATGCTGAAATACATTGGCTAGAGGTACATGCCCCTGAGCGGAGGGGGAGGCTGGCATACCTCTGGCCCACCCGCGTGTCCCTCTTCTGGCACCCCTGTCCTCTGGGGATTTCTGCCTGTGTCTGCTGCCCAATACAGTCAGATCAGCTTCTTCCCCTGCTTGGGCAGGTGGGCTGTGGGAGCGAGCGCGGGGTCCAGTAGTCGCCATAACGGGGATCACATTCCAAACACCTGATCGTGGTTCTTTAAGAAGCGCCCCTACCTGTCCCTGGGTATCCTGAGTACCTGCTGCTGATGCTTCTCCTCTGCCCTGTTCTTCTTCCTCAGCCTCCTCATCCTCCTCCTCGGAGAGAGTAGGGGTCTCGTCCACTAAGTCGTCCTGCTCCCTAGTAGACATGGAGTAGTCTACCGACCTCCCTTTCTTAGGGCGCGCTGGAGGTTGCTTGGCCTTCAGCCTACTGATATCTATCCGGCCTGCATTCTTTGCCCATTTGACAAAGGCATGCTTTCCCTTAGAGAAGTAGTCTCTTCCCCTCCTCCTATGTTCCTTGGTCTCTGCATTCATATTGCTCAGGCATCCATTCAGCCTGGGGTCCCAAGGGGCAATGTGAGGTGGTAGGATGAGATAGCCGTCTAGGCCATAGTGGAAGTCATCCGGTTGGGCTCGGTCACACTCCTGCTTCTTATTTGTGACGGTCATCCACCTCCAGTCTGTTGGCTGCTGGTAGTACTGGGGTCCGTGCTCAGCCTTCCTCAGTTTACACGGGAACCAGTGGGGAGAGAACATCTGCTGTCCTGCTTCCCTGGCCAAGTACTCCCAGCTCCTTCTCTCAACTTCATTGTAAGCTGGCAGGAGTGTGAGGTAGAATACCGTATCCTTAAAGCTATCGGGCCGCATGCTCACCATCCGGATGAGTCTCTGATCTCCCACTATTCCCGGTATGGGGACCGGCTTGTCCTCTGAATCATCTGCGAGATACCGGGCCTGCTCTGCTGTATAGCCCACCATCTTAGCATAATCTTCGTAAAGGACCACGCCGGTGTGTGTCTCGATGTACCTGTCCAGTGCTGTAGCTCCTTCCTTCTGTAGCAGTGTTGTCTGTTCCAGCCTGTTGATCTCCTGGGCTGCCAGCAATGCTTCCTTCAGGTTATCGAAGTTTTGGCCACCCACCACAGTATACCTGTAAGTGGCCAAGCTCTTCTGTCTGTCCGCTTCAATCTTTTTTCTTTTCTCCTCTTCTGCCGCTGCCGCTTCTTCTTGCTGTTTCTTCTGTCTCTCCTCCTCAGCCTTCCTGAGGTTTTCCGCTTCCTGATCCTTCTTCCTCTGTGCCTCTTCTGCCGCCTCTTGTTGTTTGCGGACCCTTTCTTGTTCTCTCCTGGTGAGGGACGTCGCCGCCAGCTCCTTCTGGTATTGCTCCATTGTCCTCCTGGCTTCTTCTGCCTTGCGCTTTCTGTCCTCCTTTTGTGTGGTGGGCGCCATCCTGCACATGTAACCAGGGCACAAGTTAGTAGGATATGGACCTTTGTCATAGGGATTGCAGGAAGTATGTTAGTATTTAGTATAGTGGCTTCGCTGCTGTTTACCTTACAGGATGATTGCTAAAAGTTGACGTAGTTGCGATGCGCTACACATAAACGTATGAGTGTGTTTTTATCGCTCTCGCTCACTAACTGTCATATATTTTCCCCTCCAACTTAAATGGAGACAGGACCGCCTGTCACCTTCCCGTGTCAACTGAAATGACAGTTATGGAGGGACTCCAGCGGCCCGAAGGTGGAACCGTGTCAACGCCCCTTTGGCATTGGTCAAGTGGTCCTTAAACTCCCAAGTGTCCCCAGAGGCATCGTAACCCTTCCATCGAATGAGGTATTTCATGACATATTTAGACGATCGACGGACCGAGCGAGCGTCTAAAATCTCATCGACCTCATATTCCTCAGGATTGCCGTCCCAGACAGCGGGGACCGGTCCCGGTTGGACAGGGAACCGACCTGTGAACCGTGTATCACCTTTGATGTACGGTTCCAGGAAGGAGACATTAAAGACCGGGTGCCCCTTGTATTCAGCTGACATGTTCAGTCTGTAAGCATT
The DNA here is from genome assembly GCA_009602735.1 of Mesotaenium endlicherianum. NCBI lineage: Eukaryota > Viridiplantae > Streptophyta > Zygnematophyceae > Zygnematales > Mesotaeniaceae > Mesotaenium > Mesotaenium endlicherianum. The sequence goes on from WELA01000374.1 coordinate 62,147, forward strand.
CTGACCGACACGACGGGCCACCGAATAGGGACCGACCCAGACAGGGCCAAGCTTTTTCTTGACCACACCAGGGAGGTACAGGTGCTGAGAATGCAGTTTGACTAAATCCCCCTTGGAAAATGTCAGTTCCCGACGGTGTTGATTAGCGTATTTTTGTTGGTTTTCTTGGGCCGTGTGCAAGTTTCGTTGGACTTCTGACAGGGTGTCAGCAAACTCCTGAGTTAACTGGAGGGAGACCGGGTTGTCAATCCCTTCAGGGTGAGTTAAAGATTCCCCTAGCACATCTAGAGGAGACTTAGGGACTCTACCCAGGCTGAGTTCAAAAGGAGTTTTGCCCGTTGACGCGTGCACCGCACTGTTGACCGCAAACTGAATTTGAGGCAACAGGTCATCCCAATTATCTTGTTTTTGGTTAATATATGCTCTCAGCACCTCCTGCAGAACTCGGTTAGTTCTTTCAGTCTGCCCATCAGTCTGAGGGTGGTTTGCTGTGCTGAGCAGCTGTTTGACTCCCATTAACCCCATTAAAGCTCTCCAGAACTTAGAGGTGAATTTTGAGTCTCTGTCTGAGATGATATTAGAAGGGAGCCCATGTTGGCATACTACATGGTTGTAAAACTGTCTCGCTGTTTCGAGTGCAGTCACTTTGACAGTTGTGGGGATAAAAATGACCATTTTTGTCAGTTTATCCACGACTACCAGTATTGAATCATGCCCGTTGGCAGTTCTTGGTAGTGAGACCACCCAGTCCATGGATATAGTTTCCCAGCGTCCCGCTGGGATGGGTAGCGGTTGCAAGAGACCTCCGGGTGGTGTGTGCCGAGACTTATTTCTCTGACACTGGTCACAGGACTTGACATATTTCAAGACCTCCCGGGGTAACCCCTCCCAATGATAATGTTTTGCCAGTTTGCCAACAGTTTTGGCCTGCCCCAAATGTCCACCCAGGAGACTGTCATGAGCTTGACTCAGTAAGAGAGACCTTATTTCCAAGTTATTAGGAATGACCAGCTTCAGCCTGCCTGAAGTGGTTTCAGTCACCCAGACCCCTCCCTTGAGCTTATACCCGAGTGCAGTAGCACGACACACACCAGTAGTGGGGCTGGGCTCAAATGTTGGGTCAGAAAGGTAGGCTTTCCTAAGTTGTTCAAGGAAGGACTTTTTCACCTTTAGTGAAGTGAGTGCACACAGGACTTTATCTACAGCATGCTGACTAAAGTTCCTTTCTTGCAAGTCAGGTCTTCTAGAGAGTGCATCAGCAGGATTCAACTTCCCTGGTTTGTAGTCGATCTGGACTTGGAACTGCTCCAGCATCTGGCTCCAGCGGTTCTCCCTCCTCGACAGCTTGGACTTCTTCTGAAAGTGGGTCAGAGCTAGATGATCTGTAATCACCTTAAAAGCTTTACCATGTAAGTATGCTCTCCACTGTTTGAGTACATGAATGATAGCTAGCAGCTCTTTATCATGCACTGAGTAATTAATCTCCGCTGGATTAAATTTCATAGACTCATACAACACAGGATGCCACTCCTGCCGTACCTTACCATCCTTTGTGGTTTTGTCAGCAGGCTGCAACAAAATAGCACCCATGGCAAAATCAGAGGCATCAGTAACCACCTGCACCGGTTTGCTGGGGTCATACACGGCTAGCACTGGGGCAGAACAAAGGGCATCTTTAAGGGTCTGGAAGGCAGCCTGCTGCTCTTCCCCCCACACATACCCGATGTCTTTCTTAGTAAGGTCAGTCAGTTTACTGGCCTTTGTGGAATAATTCTCAATAAATCTCCTATAGTAGTTAGCCAACCCGAGGAAGGATCTAACTTCAGAGACAGACTGTGGTACTGGCCAGTCCCTTATGGTCTGGACTTTCTTAGGATCCACACTGATGCCCTCTTTACCGACAACGTGACCTAAGAATTCAACACTTTCCTTAAAAAAATCACACTTGCTCATCTTAGCATACAAGTGATTTTTCCGCAAAGTGTCCAGCACTTTCTTTAAGTGTTCAGTGTGCTGAGCTTCATCTTTAGAGAAAATTAAAATATCATCCAGGAAAACTTGCACAAACTTATCCAAATAAGGCCTGAAAATGTCATTCATAGCACCCATAAAGGTAGCAGGAGCATTAGTCAGTCCAAATGGCATCACGTTGAACTCATAGTGTCCATAACGTGTGCGGAAAGCAGTCTTGTGTTCATCCCCCTCAGCAATTCTGATTTGATGATAACCACTCTTGAGATCTATCTTACTGAACACCTTAGCGCCAGACAGGGTATCAAGCAAGTCCTCGATCCTGGGTAAAGCATACTTGTTCTTTACTGTAATTCTGTTCAGGGCTCTGTAATCCACACACATCCGCATACTGCCATCCTTTTTCTTAACAAATAGGATAGGTGCGCCGTACAGTGATTTACTGGGAGAAATGTAACCATTTTCCTCCAGCTCTGCAATCTGTGTTTTCAACTCCTCGCTCTCCAAATAAGACAAGCCATATGTGCGTTGCCAGGGTGGCTGGCTACCAGGTTATAGATCAATCCTATGATCTACTTCCCTTTTAGGGGGTAGTCCTGGAGGCATGTTAAACACATCAGTGTACTGAGCAACAATTTTTGCAGCAGTAGGGTGTTCCGGAGGGCTTACCTTTTTCTCAACCACTTCTTCAGGTTGAGGAGGTACCTCTCTTAGCAGCAGACAGAACATTCTGTCTTCCTTCTGGTTCCAGCTTTTGACGAACTCCATTGCATTCAGCAACTTGCATCCTTCTGGAAGCCTCTTCTTTTCCTTCATTTGCCATCCACACAGGACAAGAGGAAGAGCACTGGTGGGTGCCAAGTCAGTCTGCCCATCACTGGCTCCTCTCACTTTAACTGTACCTCTGCTCCAACACACTTCAGCTTGATGTCTATTAAGCCAGGACCTGCCTAGCACGAGATCATAAAAGCCAGTGTTGAGTACCTCAAATGTAAGCGTTTCAGTTAGAACTGCAATGCCAGAACCTAACTGGACCTCAATAGGCTTGGTTATAACTCCTCCCGGGATACTTGAGGCATCTCCAAGGAATATTTTTCTATTCCCTTGGGTGACAGTAGGCAGCCTTAGCCGCTTAACTAAGTCCTTGTGAATAAAAGTATGTGACGCCCCTCCGTCAACAAATGCCCTCACCTTCCTACCTGCAATCATGCAATGCAGTAGGATAGGGGGGACTGTCTTTTCCTGACTTTCGCATTGTTCTCCTGACGTAGCAAAGAAATGTTGGACATCAGGTGGAACAAGAGCATCCAGAGTGTGCACTCTCTGGACGTCTATATTACTGATGGTCTCCTTTATCTGTTTGTCAGGCATGCATAGTGAATCCAGTTCAGCAGGACCCATAATACCTGCTACGAGGGCAGCTAGTGACGACTCACTATCTCTAGCATCCTCACAGTCAGTAGACTGGATTACTGACTGTTGCTGTCTTTTAAAGGCTGGTCTTTTCTCTCGACCTTAGGCAGGTGCTTGACCGGACACTGTTCTCTGTAGTGGCCTTTCTGCTGACAATGGTAGCAAGTAGATTTTGCTGAGGCTGGTCTCGGCTTAGTCCTACCACCACCCCTTCCATAGCCACCTCGAGAGGGACCACCTCTACCTCTAGACTGAATAGCATTGTACTCATACTCATATTCATCACCCTGATTATCCTCAGCCTGGTCTCCTTCAACTGCATTGTAGGAACCGTGGGGCTTTTTGACAATCTTAGACACCAAAGCGTTACTCTGGCGCTTGTGATTGAACTGCTGCTGATCCCAGGCGTCAGCATCCTGGATCAAGTCAGCCAGTTTCTCATACTTTTTCTCAGCAAAATGACCAGAGACCTCGGATTTCAAGCCATACCTGAAGTATGCTATCCTATACCGTTCTGGCAAATCAGGCTGCTTCATCATGTTCTCTTGGAACTTTTGAGCAAACTCAGCAACTGAAGTGGTCTGCTTCAGTGTCAGGGAGATCATCGCATAGATAGCTTTCTCCTGCTGGTTGATGACATCAAACTTCTCATGCAACTTCTCGACAAACTCTACCCACGTAGGGTCACCGAGTTGCCGAGCCTTACGCTCTTCCTTCCAGTAAAGCCACCAGTCTGCGGCACTGCCTTTCAGTAGCGCACCGGTGTGCCTGACCTTCTCGTAATCTTGCAGTTCTGGGTAGTTCTCCAGCCACTGCTCAACATCCGCGAGAAACTTGATCAGGTAATATTTTCTGTTTCCCTCAGGATCATAGTCCTGGGGAGGTTTCGGCTTGGGCTTACTAGGCCCTCGGCCACCACCACTAGTGGTGTGAGACCCCAGTTGGTCTCTGTCCCGGAGTAGGGACATTATGATTCTTTTGTCCTCCTGCTGGGACTGATACATGGTCGCCATTTGCGACTGCATCTGAACGAACAATGCTCCCAAGTCTACATTTTGGGGTGGTAGATTAGCAAATGCAGCAGCAGCATTGGCATCTACTCGCTGAGTAGTGTCCTCAACAATCCCTCTTGCTCCTGCAGCAGCAATTCCTGCCGCATTCAGCCGGTCACGTATTTGACCTAGGGGTACATTGAGTTGTACGGCAGGAGGTGGGTTCAGAACATTGGCCCTTGATGCCATAAGTTCTTCAACAGTGCGCTCGTCAGCTGGCTGTCCTTCCCTCCTTTGTATATCTTCAGCGGCCTTTGCTACTTGTTCAGCTTCTAGTCTGGCTATCTCCTCCTCAGCTTGCTGAGCTGCGACTGAGGCAATAGCAGCTGCCTCATCTGCAGCCTCCCTAGCTGCAGTATCCGCTACTGCTTCCGAATAGGTACGGTTTCCCGCTACATGGCTTTCCGCCTGGTTTTCGACATTCTCGTTATCCTGGTTCTCCATGTCTCGGGAGTTGCTAGTTTGAGACCTTGTCCTTACCATACAAAGAAGACTGTGATAACTGCTCCGATACCACTGAAATGAATCGACTTACCAAATAGGCGATTAACAATTAATAAAGATCTTTATATCAGCAAGTAATCTTTATGGTAATTTCCGTTAACTGGTTAAACGGCAAAGGACAATACACTAGCAGTGAATAATACTCGTAAGTCAAATGCGAGTAAACTAGCATCAATAATGCAAATCAGTAAACTCATACATAAGCAAGGTTAGAAGACAGTGCGTATCAATGGCTTCTCGCCTTGGATTCAGATCTCTCTCAGTAAGCTGTACAAGAGAGTTGGCCTCGTTTCCGAATGCCGAACTCGAGAGCAATGCCTAGCATATGTACATGGAATGAGTTTACTGTTCAACGGTCAGTGCGATGGCACCGCCTACCCGGGAGTTAACCACGTTGGTAGGACCTCGGTTAACCAAATCCACCGCCATCTCCCATCATCCCGAATAGCCATCCATCATGGGGATGTCATCTGGCCATTCCTCTAGCAGAAGGTACTTAGATGCTTATCAAGGCAGTTCGCTGCTACCGAGCACGGAAGTCAGCTGGCTGTCAAAGAATGTGTCAGCAAGCTGACTTAAGTTGACTTCAGCCTGCTGCTTTTGGCCGAGTCATTAAACTGATAATTATGTAAAGTCCAGCAGACTGATTATTAACTAAAGTTCAGCAGACTGACTACTAACTAAAGTTCGGCAGGCTGCACTAAATTAACTATTATATTTAAATGAATATTATATCTACTAATGTACTGATTCATTACACCCCCTATCCTACTGCATTGCATGATTGCAGGTAGGAAGGTGAGGGCATTTGTTGACGGAGGGGCGTCACATACTTTTATCCACAAGGACTTAGTTAAGCGGCTAAGGTTGCCTACTGTCACCCAAGGGAGTAGAAAAATATTCCTTGGAGATGCCTCAAGTATCCCAGGAGGAGTTATAACCAAGCCTATTCAGGTCCAGTTAGGTTCTGGCATTGCAGTTCTAACTGAAACGCTTACATTTGAGGTACTCAACACTGGCTTTTATGATCTCGTGCTAGGGAGGTCCTGGCTTAACAGACATCAAGCTGAAGTGTGTTGGAGCAGAGGTACAATTAAAGTGAGAGGTGCCAATGATGGGCAGACTGACTTGGCACCCACCAGTGCTCTTCCCTCTTGTCCTGTGTGGATGGCAAATGAAGGAAACGAAGAGGCTTCCAGAAGGATGCAAGTTGCTGAATGCAATGGAGTTCGTCAAAAGCTGGAACCAGAAGGAGGACATAATGTTCTGTCTGCTGCTAAGAGAGGTACCTCCTCAACCTCAAGAAGTGGTTGAGATAAAGGTAAGCTCTCCGGAGCACCCTACTGCTGCAAAAATTGTTGCTCAGTACACTGATGTATTTAATATGCCTTCAGGACTACCCCCTAAGAGGGAAGTAGATCATAGGATTGATCTATTACCTGGGAGTCAGCCACCTTGGCAACGCACGTATGGCTTGTCTTATGTGGAGAGCGAGGAGTTGAAAAGACAGATTGCAGAGCTTGAGGAAAATGGTTATATTTCTCCCAGTAAATCACCTTAAGGCGCACCCATCCTATTTGTCAAGAAAAAGGATGGCAGTATGCGGATGTGTGTGGATTACAGAGTCCTGAATAGAATTACGATATAGAACAAGTATGCCTTACCCAGAATCGAGGACTTGCTTGATACACTGAACACTTAAAGACAGTCCTGGACACTCTGCGAAAAAATCACTTATATGCTAAAAGGAGCAAGTGTGATTTCTTTAAGGAAAGTATTGAATTCTTAGGCCACGTTGTCAGTAAAGAGGGCATCAGTGTGGATCCTAAGAAAGTCCAGACCATAAAGGACTGGCCAGTACCACAGTCTGTCTCTGAAGTTAGATCCTTCCTCGGGTTGGCTAACTACTATAGGAGATTTATTGAGAATTAATCCACACAGGCCAGTAAACTGACCTTACTAAGAAAGACATCGGGTATGTGTGGGGGGAGGAGCAGCAGGCTGCCTTCCAGACCCTTAAAGATGCCCTTTGTTCTGCCCCAGTGCTAGCCGTGTATGACCCCAGCAAACCGGTGCAGGTGGTTACTGATGCCTCTGATTTTGCCATGGGTGCTATTTTGTTGCAGCCTGCTGACAAAACCACAAAGGATGGTAAGGTACGGCAGGAGTGGCATCCTGTGTTGTATGAGTCTATGAAATTTAATCCAGCGGAGATTAATTACTCAGTGCATGATAAAGAGCTGCTAGCTATCATTCATGTACTCAAACAGTGGAGAGCATACTTACATGGTAAAGCTTTTAAGGTGATTACAGATCATCTAGCTCTGACCCACTTTCAGAAGAAGTCCAAGCTGTCGAGGAGGGAGAACCGCTGGAGCCAGATGCTGGAGCAGTTCCAAGTCCAGATCGACTACAAACCAGGGAAGTTGAATCCTGCTGATGCACTCTCTAGAAGACCTGACTTGCAAGAAAGGAACTTTAGTCAGCATACTGTAGATAAAGTCCTGTGTGCACTCACTTCACTAAAGGTGAAAAAGTCCTTCCTTGAACAACTTAGGAAAGCCTACCTTTCTGACCCAACATTTGAGCCCAGCCCCACTACTGGTATGTGTCGTGCTACCGCACTCGGGTATAAGCTCAAGGGAGGGGTCTGGGTGACTGAAACCACTTCAGGCAGGCTGAAGCTGGTCATTCCTAATAATTTGGAAATAAGGTCTCTCTTACTGAGTCAAGCTCATGACAGTCTCCTGGGTGGACATTTGGGGCAGGCCAAAACTGTTGGCAAACTGGCAAAACATTATCATTGGGAGGGGTTACCCCGGGAGGTCTTGAAATATGTCAAGTCCTGTGACCAGTGTCAGAGAAATAAGTCTCGGCACACACCACCCGGAGGTCTCTTGCAACCGCTACCCATCCCAGCGGGACGCTGGGAAACTATATCCATGGACTGGGTGGTCTCACTACCAAGAACTGCCAACGGGCATGATTCAATACTGGTAGTCGTGGATAAACTGACAAAAATGGTCATTTTTATCCCCACAACTGTCAAAGTGACTGCACTCGAAACAGCGAGACAGTTTTACAACCATGTAGTATGCCAACATGGGCTCCCTTCTAATATCATCTCAGACAGAGACTCAAAATTCACCTCTAAGTTCTGGAGAGCTTTAATGGGGTTAATGGGAGTCAAACAGCTGCTCAGCACAGCAAACCACCCTCAGACTGATGGGCAGACTGAAAGAACTAACCGAGTTCTGCAGGAGGTGCTGAGAGCATATATTAACCAAAAACAAGATAATTGGGATGACCTGTTGCCTCAAATTCAGTTTGCGGTCAACAGTGCGGTGCACGCGTCAACGGGCAAAACTCCTTTTGAACTCAGCCTGGGTAGAGTCCCTAAGTCTCCTCTAGATGTGCTAGGGGAATCTTTAACTCACCCTGAAGGGATTGACAACCCGGTCTCCCTCCAGTTAACTCAGGAGTTTGCTGACACCCTGTCAGAAGTCCAACGAAACTTGCACAAGGCCCAAGAAAACCAACAAAAATACGCTAATCAACACCGTCGGGAACTGACATTTTCCAAGGGGGATTTAGTCAAACTGCATTCTCAGCACCTGTACCTCCCTGGTGTGGTCAAGAAAAAGCTTGGCCCTGTCTGGGTCGGTCCATATTCGGTGGTCCGTCGTGTCGGTCAGAATACTTACAAACAGCACATGTCAGCAGACTACAAGGGTCACCCGGTCTTTAATGTCTCCTTCCTGGAACCATACATCAAAGGTGATACACTGTTCACAGGTCGGTTACCTGTCCAACCGGGACCGGTCCCCGCTGTCCGGGACGGCGATCCTGAGGAGTATGAGGTCGATGAGATTTTAGACGCTCGCTCGGTCCGTCGATCGTCTAAATATATCATGAAGTACCTCATCCGATGGAAGGGTTACGATGCCTCTGGGGACACTTGGGAATTTAAAGATCAGCTGACCAATGCCAAAGGGGCGTTGAAACGGTTCCACCTTCGGGCGGCTGGGGCACCTCCCTAACTGTCATTTCAGTTGACACGGGAAGGTGACAGGAGGTCTCCATATAAGTTGGAGGGAGATGTGACAGTTAGTGACAGTTGTGACAGGCAGCCCACCTTTAAATTTAAGTTGGAGGGAATGGTATTCTCTGATCACCATATTACCCACTCAACCTGCGCTCACACTCACTTGCTCTCCAACTCAATTTTTCATTATATTCGCTCACACCAGGTATTCCACTCTAGGAACTCTCCCGATCGCGTCCCTCTTTATCAAGGGCACTCAGTAGCGGCAAATTATTAACTGCATTGTATTTATGATTGAGCAGGATGACTCAAAAGTCGGAACTCAAGAGGAAGAGAAGGGCGGAGGAGGCCCATGCAGAATACTTGCAATTCCGTGGAGACATCGAATCATCTTCTTTCACCGCTCGGGAATCACAACGACTCCAACAACAGCGGGAGGCTCAGAAGAAGAAGGAGGAGGAATAGGCCAGACTGAGGCAGGAAGAAATGGACAGAAAAGCTGCAGAGGAGGCTAAGAAAGCAGAGGAGGAGAGGCAAGCTGAGGAGAAGCGGAAGCAGCAGGCTGAAGAAGAAGAACAGAGGAGAATCAGCAGCTACCGCTACACTGTGCTGGGCAAGGACTTTGATCTACTGGAGGAGGCCTTCAAGTATGCCCAGAGAAGTCGCAGTGAGTCGCAGAAGGAAATCCCCCAGAAGGAAGGGGAGACATCCGAAAACTTTGACAAGTATATAGAGGTCGGCACAGGGCTCCTCCTCTACCACGATTACGCCAGGATGGTAGGATATACAATCCGGGAGGTTAAAGCATTGGCCAGATAGGTGAATTCAAAACGGTGCCAATACCTGGGATCTGGGCCACAGACATGGTCATCAGGTTGATTCCTATGCATACAGACAGCTTCAAAGATACCACTTCTCACAACCAATTCAAGGCCATGTATAACGAGGTGGAGAGAAGAAGCTGGGACTTCTTGGCAAGGGAGACCAGGCAGTTGGATTTCTCAAGTCATTGGTACCCCTGTACTTTAACGAGGACGGTTCTTGCTTTCTTTCTACAGCCCACTGACTGGCGCTGGATGACCATCACCATGATGGACCAGCAAAATGACAGAGCTGAGGAAGACGATTCCCTGGCAGATTTGCAAGGGAAGATAGTGCTGCCACCTCACATTGCAGCATGGGACCCCTGCATGAGTTAGGAGACACAGGAGGATAGGACCAGGGTTAGAGATTCTTTCTCTAAGGGGAAGCATGCTTATGCCAAATGGGCAATTAAGTAAGCAAGGGGAGAAAGACGGGTATGCTATCAGGACCTAACAGTCCCCACCTACACCCAAAAGGGGGAGGCCAGTGGGATACTCTTTTTCTCGGGAACGGCTGGAGGAGATGACCAGAGAAACTCCAGAAGTCTCAGAGGAACAGGAGGACGTAGAGGAGGAAGGCGCCCGAGAGGAGTCTAGTCCTGCTGAGCACGGACCCCCGCTACATCTCCCACTCTACAGCAAATTGGAAGTGCCGTTGCACAGGCAGCCCTGCAGCAGCTGGGGGATACCAGCCCACCAAGAGACCTAGATCTCAATGGCTGGGGAGTTTCAGCAGGAGGAGTCCCACCCCAGGAGGTGAGACTCAATCAGACAGAGCAGACGAAGGGCTGCCAAGGAGGCAACCAGAGGGCAACCAGCATCCCCCTCTCATAGATGGCATGTACCCTTAGCCCATCTCATGCAGCACCCCTCCGATATGCCAGTGTATGTCCCTGTCAGTTTGAAAGCTGCACAGGAGAGAGCAATCTTCATCAACTTGCAGACAGTGCAAGAGCAGGCTGCCCAGTTGCTCCGTTCACCCCTTGGTTCACCCTAGTCTGAGATCCGGTTCAAGGTCTCGCTCCCCAGAAGACCGAGACCCTAGTACTTAATTTGCTGTTATTTTTATTTTAGATTCAGTTAGTTGTGTTGCATGTGTGTTACTTTGTTGTAAATAATCATAAGTGTTGTGGAATTGACAACAATTTAAATTGGAGGGATTGTAATAAATCAGTATATTGTATGGATATAATATTTATTTACATATAATAATTAAATAAGTTGAGCCTACTGAGCTTTAATTAATCTTTAGTCTGCTGAATTTAAGTCTGTTGAATACTTAGGACTTAGTTAAATGACTCAGCCGAGAGTAGCAGGCTGAAGTCTATTAGGTCATCTTGTTGACTTGTGTCAACTTGCTGACACATTCTTTGACAATCAGCTAGCTGGCTGCTGTACTCGGCAGCAGCGAACTTCCTAGCTATGCATCTAAATGTTGTGTGCTGGATGAGTGGCTAGATGACACCCTTAAGATGGATAGCGATTCTGGATGATGGGAGATGGCTGTGGACTCGAGGTCCTACCAACGTGGTTACTTTCCGAGTAGGCGGTGCCATCGCACTTGCCGTTGAACAGTTCACTCATTTCATGTACATATGCTAGGTATTGCTCTCGAGTTCGGCATTCGAAAACGAGGCCAACTCTCTTGTACTGCTTACTGAGAGACATTTGAATTCAAGGCGAGGAGCCATTGATACGCAATGTCTTCTAGCCTTGCTTATGTATGAGTTTACTGATTGCATTATTGATGCTGGTTTACTTGCATTTGACTTGCGAGTATTGTTCTCTACTAATGTGCTTTCTTTTGCTGTTAAATCAGTTAACAGGAATACCATAAAGATTACTCGCTGATATAAAGTCTAAAGATCTTCATTAATTGTTAATCGCCTATTGGTAAGTCGATTCATTTCAATGTCCTACTCCCTGGACTCCAACCAAAATTTCTGTCATTGGACTTGCCCTCGTCAGCAAATTGAATCTGTGAATTTTAAAACTCACTAAAAATTCCCAAAACTCATAACTTTCTCAATACATATCCAAACGGCTCAAAATAACAACCAGAATTTTTCTAGAATTGCACTCTATGCATATGAAATGCTAGAAAAATACAACTTCCACTTTCATAACCTTACAAAAAAGATTAGCATTCATTTTCGCATGTAGTTGTTATGGGCTTGCTAAGTACTTACTAGGTGGCATGTATGTACCTCTAGAGAGGAACTTGCTTTTGAGCTATACTAAGTTTGCTCATCGTCATTGGTAAAATTTCGATGTTCTCAATGTTTGCCTTGCCCTCCCGAGAGTTAGATGTGATTGAGTCATGGAATCTTCAGCAAACTGATGCAGTGAGGGTGCATTGATACAAAATGATCGACTTACCTATAAGCAATTAACAATTAATAAAATATCTTTTAATTAGCAAGTAATCTACGTCATTTTATGCTTAATTTATTAAGCAAGAAGGGACCACACAACTAGCGTGAGCAATACTCACAACTTAAATGCAAGTAACGGGCATCAATTATGCAACCAGTAAATTCATGCATAAGCAAGATTAATAAATAGTTCGTGTAACGGCTTGCAGCTTTGGATTCAGATGTTTTCTCAGTAATCTGTACTAAAAGTTGGCCTTGTTCTCGAATGCCAAACTCGAAAGCAATGCGTAGCATATTCACATGGAATGAGTTTACTGTTCAAGGACAAGGACGATGGCACCGTCCAAAAGTTAACCGCGTTGGTAGGACCTCGGCTAACCAAATCCATAGTCGTCTTCCATCATCTCAAATCGCCATCCGCCTAAGGCGTCATCTGGCCATTCATCTAGCATATCACACTTAGATGTATTATTATGTTGTAACTTTTTGTCACGTCACTCAGCATGCATGCAAGTCTTGTCACTGTCGTGCGTGACCGCTTAACCGTGCGCGTCGATGTGGCAGTCGAGACCATGTCTCCTAATATGGCAGCTCCGTCGTGGCAACTGTGCCAGTGAACTATGGCTGAGTTGGCATGCCCTCTTAGTGCAACTTGACTTTGCAGAAGCTGAGATGGCTCCTTCGTGAGCTTTGCCCGACTTGGCAGCCGCTGGCGTGGGCCGTTTGTAGGTCCCGGCGGGGTCAGTCTTACACTCAACCTGTTTGTCAATCCCCACCCATCGCTGGGAGTTGAGTTTACAAATTGCAATCACATCTCATGTGTGGCTGACTTAAGACTTTCAACGTTGACTTTGCACATGTCAGCAATTTGGTCGGTGAGTCAATGTTGACTGTTACGTATCTTAAGCAGCCGTGACTTGGGCCACGCGTGCTGCGCCGTCAAATAGGTAGCAGTCGCGAAAAGCATGCTCCGATGTCGACCGAATGAAGTTGACATCGAAGAGTCGTCGACTTTCGAGTTGTCGAGCTTCCTCTTTCGGTGTTTGGTTATATTCGTCATAGTCATATATGATTGATATGCTGTATTGACCATAGAAACTGGCCCGATCAATTCGGCGTTTGTCGACGTCGGTGCATGAGTACAGGAAGATCAGTCCGGATCATCCGCATATGTCGTTGTAGTGGAGCCGTTTTGGCAACGCCTAGCTACACTGTTCCGGGCAGAAACAACACATAAGATTGTTCATGCAATTTAAAGTGGGTCGCAAGGAGATTATAATCCAATCGTTGTGATTTGTATGAAATGTAATACTACGCAAGACATTGGGTAAATGATCCGTACGCATGTAACGATCACATTTGTTTGCACACGAGTGATCATGCGGCATTGGAACGGGCCGGCAAGAGCGGCAATCTCTATCTGGCTGTCCAAATTTGGTTGTCTAGACCTTTCTGCAGCCGAGAAGTGGACATTCCCCGAAGCCGATCTGTTGGGTTCCTTTTCATCAAGTCAGCTCCGGGACCGGGTTGTTTAGAAGGTCGTCAGGTCAATTGTGAAGCTCACAATTTTGACGTTCGTAGTTTGACCATCACTTGATTCTCTTGAGAGCTTCTTCTCTTCTGGGGAGGAGTTGCGTTCGGAAGCTATGGCATTAGTGGCAGATGATTATGTTCCAAGGAGCATCCTAATCACAGGAGCTGCTGGATTCATAGCTTCGCATGTTGCCAACAGACTTGTGCGGAAGTACCCTCAGTACAAGTTTGTGGTGTTGGATAAGTTAGACTACTGCTCCAACTTGAAGAACTTGGACCCTTGTCGACATGCTCCTAATTTCAAGTTTGTCAAAGGAGACATTGCAAGTGCCGATTTGGTGAACTACCTGCTTTTAACTGAGGGTATTGATACCATTATGCACTTTGCTGCCCAGACACACGTTGATAACTCGTTCGGAAACAGTTTCGAGTTCACCAAAAACAACATCTATGGCACTCACGTCCTTCTGGAGGCTTGCAAAGTTTCTGGTTCTATTCGGCGATTCATTCACGTCAGTACAGATGAAGTCTACGGTGAGACGGAGGCATCTGCTATCATTGGAAACCACGAAGCTTCCCAGCTGCTTCCTACCAATCCATACTCGGCTACAAAGGCCGGAGCTGAAATGCTTGTGATGGCATATGGTAAGCTTTCGGTTGTTCAAAGACAGTCTAGCTCTGCAGGAAAAAATACCTTTGCTGGAAAGGGCATCGTTGTCTCACTCGTCAATATTGAAATAAATATGATTACTAATTTGTGATCTGCTTTATTGTCTTGAAGCTTGACAAGATGCACTCATGCTCACACTCTTCTACTCTCTTTTGTGAGTTACAGGTCAGTCGTACAATATTCCCTTCATCACAACCCGAGGAAACAATGTATATGGTCCCAATCAGTTTCCCGAGAAGCTGATTCCCAAGTTCCTACTGTTGGCCATGCAAGGACAGCCTCTACCCATCCATGGTGATGGTGGGAATGTGCGAAGTTACTTGTACTGTGAAGATGTTGCTGAGGCTTTTGAGTGTGTTCTCCACAAGGTAGTTTGACATTACATTTTGCTTCCTTTTGGATTGATAACGTCAATATATGCAACCTTCTTCACAGCAGAGTTTAATTGAAAGCTGCTATTACTTTTCTTCAAAGTAACAAGTGGCCTTCAATCAACAAAACGATCATATGTCCTGATACTTAGAAGTAGGTGCTTCACTAACCCGAGTAACAGCACTTTATGATACTCATCAGCAGGTGTATTTAATTGAGCAAACAAGCATTCAGAAGTTATCGAGTAATTGATATTGGGGTTGTGTATTTGTTCTTTACTCAGCAAGACATGCAGGATGGGCCTGCAGTAAGTGGCTGTTTCAAATCATGTGTTTACGATGTGAATATTCTGCCCATGGTTTCTCTGGAGTTATTCTCATAGAGAGTAGTTGAATTCGATGCAGTCTTAGACCAAGTTTGCTATATATGAATATTCAAATTTCTGACACGTGCTTTTGGCCTTTCTACCAGGGTGTTGTAGGAAATGTGTACAACATTGGCACCACAAGGGAAAGGCGAGTTATTGATGTGGCACAAGATATCTGCAAGCTTCTTGGAGTAGATGCAGGGAAGCTGATCAAGTACGTGGAGAACAGGCCTTTCAATGATCAGCGCTACTACCTTGATGACGCGAAGCTGAAGGGTCTTGGATGGGAAGAGCGAACAGGGTGGGAAGAGGGTCTGAAGAAGACTATGGACTGGTACAAGACCCATGTAGATTGGTGGGGTGACGTGTCAGGAGCTCTTGTTCCCCATCCCCGCATGTTGACAACAAGTAATTTGGACCGAGTATCTAGTGTGACCTCTATGTCCCAGATAGTGAAGGAGGGACTACATCTGAACGAAGTGTCGGAGGGTGATGTTGCTGCTGCCCCAACGGAAAATGGTGCATTTGCCAATGGCGCAGCTAGCGAGCCCCCCTTGAAGTTCCTGATATATGGCAAGAGTGGCTGGATTGGTGGACTCCTGGGCAAGTTGTGTGAGGAGAGAGGCATCTCTTACGAGTATGGACAAGCAAGGCTGGAAAGCAGAACTGCTGTTGAAGCTGATATCGCTAATGTAAAGCCAACACATGTCTTCAACGCTGCTGGTGTGACTGGGAGGCCAAATGTAGATTGGTGTGAGACGCATCAAATTGAGACTTTGAGGGCAAATGTTCTTGGTGTGCTGACCTTGGCTGATGTTACAAGGTAAGGATGTTGCTCTCTCTTAATGACACGGGATCTACTATTATTTTGGGTCTTGACTTACAGCAAAAGCAACTCCTGTGTGTTCCTTGTGCCTTTGGGAAGGTGCCGATCTTGAGGTTGGATAAGATTTCACTTGTGGGCGAGAAAGCAGGATGAAGGTGGATGTTTGCTGAAGGGAGTCTGGACCTGCACTATATTGTTGATATGAGCTGTTTTAAGTCTGGAGCAGTTCATTGTTCTTCATCGTGTTTAATACGTGTAGCTCTACATGTGACACTAACATATGTGGGTCTGTTGTCTTCGGTAGGTTGCATAACCTACCAGTGATCAACTATGCCACAGGCTGCATCTTCGAGTACGACGCGGCCCATCCAGAAGGAAGTGGTATTGGTTTCAAGGAGGAGGACAAGCCCAACTTTTTTGGCTCGTACTACTCAAGAACAAAAGCCATGGTAAGCAGTCTGCCAGTGTGTTAACAATATTGCTGATGACGATCCATTTATTGCTACTAATAGGTTTTACAATTTGTTCAAAACTCTTTAAATTGTATTGGCACGTGGTCAGCAGGACAGTGCTGATAGGTGGTGCATTTATATGCAGTGTGGGAACCACTAATTTGTCCAGCTTCGGTAAGGATACAAACTAGTGGGTCGTAATCTGATAAGACCCTCCATCGAACATTAGAAGGTTGGAGCAAGTGTATGACCTACTCAAGGTCGCTGGACACTGAATGTACTCAAGTGAATGCGAGCGAGGATTGAGCTCTTAGCAAAAGATTTAGTCCCAGATGCTCACGAGGGCTTCATGCATGCTTGCAGGTTGAGGAGATGCTTGCGCAGTATGAGAATGTGGCTATACTGCGAGTTCGGATGCCCATCACCTCAGACCTCTCCAACCCACGCAACTTTGTCACCAAGATTTCACGCTACCAGAAGGTACTCCTCCATCTTACATGCATTCTCTTCCCTTTTTTATTTCTGGAGCTTTGACCGGTGTTGATTACAATGGAAGTATACGTGCAGGTAAGAGTAGAAATAGTCATGCACATGGGGAGGCGAGGGAATCATTTGAGTTGTGTTCTTGGCTTATGTGTGTCTTATCTTCATGCAGGTTGTTAATATTCCCAACTCCATGACTATTCTGGACGAGTTGCTACCAATCAGCATAGAGATGGGGAAGAGGAAGCTGTCAGGCATCTGGAACTTTACAAATCCTGGGGTTGTCAGTCACAACGAGGTCTTGGAGCTCTACAAGGAGTACATTGACCCCAGCTTCACATGGAAGAATTTTACGCTGGAGGAGCAGGTGGGTTCTCTTAAATGTTTGCAAGCTGGGACTGAGTTCGTTACATAGTACATGCTATCCTGGTCAGTTTGATATGGCATTTCCACTGATGGTAACTTATATATCACCAAATTTCAGGCTGACAACGAACTTTGCCACTTCTTGTTTATATCAATTTTCTGCCCTCTTGAGTGGTATGTCAAGGCATTGCCGCAACGACGAGAAGGAGGGAAAAAGTCTTGTTGCGACCCTTTTTTCTTCAATGTGATCCGAACGTCTTGTCAGTGAGATGATAAGTGGAGTGGCAGAGAAGTTAGTTTCAAACTGAAGAGCCACCAAATTGTCTTTTCTTGCAGGCAAAAGTGATTGTTGCGGCCCGTAGCAACAACGAGCTGGATGCTACCAAGTTGAAGAATGAGTTTCCCGAGCTTTTGGACATCAAGTCTTCTCTCATCAAGTATGTGTTTGAGCCCAACAGCAAGGTCAAGAACATCACTGCTGCTTGAGTTGAGGCTAAAGGTGGACTGTCCGAGAGACTTGAATCGTGCCGTCATGGGGCAGTCAGATGTTTGACATTGTTGAGGAAGTTCATGCCATCGACTGTTGATTTGAAGCGTCATTGCCGCATGGATGACCTGGTGATCTATGAGGATTCGAGGAAAGCAAGCTGGGGATTTCTATTGCAAAGTGCCACAAGGTTATTACTCCTGGTGACCTGTGGGACTAAGAGAAGGTTTGCATGGACTGGTTGTAATATAGACGAGGATGCAAAAAAGCTCTATAGTTAGTCCTGATAACCAGCATTTGCGTATAATATTTAATCGGGTTGTCACCAACTGCACCAAGATACATCAAATTGCTAGTTGTCCTATGACCAGAATGTCGTGTCAGGTCTTCTTAGCTGCTACAGAGTCAACATTCGAAATAAGGTCAATCTATTCTATGTAGTTCAGTTGATTTTTTCTGGCTAAGCAGTATGCAATCATATTTAATGATTTTGAGGTGTTCGTTGTCTCTTGAGCTCCACATTTGCAACGATGCAACATACTAAATATATCATTGGGCTACTAACGCCTTCTGTAGTTACACCAATGATGATCGCAAATGTGAACCAAATGTTAGATCATCCTAGTCGATATGTATGTATACGTAGTCAACGTGATTAGTAAGCTTTACAATACTGAGGTCATGTTGCGATGTTAATACTGTCGTATGCATGTCATATACGTCAGTAGGTGCACTTGATAAAATCTTCTGCTGGGTGGTTGTTAGCAATATCACCTTTCATGAAGTTGCCAAATGTTGTTTTGCATACACAATGGGGTGTAACAAAGTAGTCAACAATGCGATCGTGTTACTTTAAAAAGGAGAGGGCAGCTGAAGCACAAATATTTGACATGAAACACTGCAAATCGCACCTCCTGAGAAACCATTGCAAGGTGAAATGATGTGTAATCCGACACTTCACACTTCTGCATCACAATCAAACGGTACATATGTATTTAGCTGAACCCTTTGAAGCCAACAAGTCCCTACTATTATACAGTCAAATGTATGAACTCAAAGCTCTGCTATAGAGCTGCTGCTGGCATAACTCCTACCCTAAATGAAGCTGCAGATTATCCTAAAACTACTGCATACAAATGAAATGATGCTGTCGGTCTGTCTAAGCAGTAGTCGTTAAACAAAAACTACCTTTCAACATCTTACAAACACACAGGCACTAAAAAATACTGGAAGGGCGCAAGCCAAGAAAGCCAAGCCAAGCCAAGCCAAGCAGCTGCTAGCTTTGCTTTCAAAAATTAGTTAGGGAGCTAGGTTGAGGGGTGCGAGTGGCAAGCTTTTTAGTATATACAAAGGTCAGGCTCGATCGTGCGCTCGTCACTTGCTCATTGCAGCGTAGTCATCCGTGTTTCGCACCGATTGTCCTCATCATGCATGCCGAACCCTTAAAAGATTACTAATTTTCAAGTGTTTACTATATACAAAGGACTGGTGAACCATGCTCGTGCAGCAAAATGGTCCCACCTCCCGCCTCACAGTCACAGAGACTAATGAGAGCGTGCCAGATCTGTTTGATCAACGACCTGCCTGCAGGAGGGCGTGCTTGGCCCTCAGCACCGCCAGGTGGGGCCTCACCGCCTCCAACACCTGTCGAACAAACCACGCGACACATGCACGTACACTTCAGCACCTGAAACTCACTTAGCTGTTACACAAGCATCAACACGAGGAAGGGTCCCTCAAAGTGGTGCACATGAGAGGCCATCAAAGCACGCGTGCATGAACATACAGGCAAAACACGCAGGCGCGGGCATACACATGCCCACGCGCGCGCACACACATACGCACACGCGTGCAAGCACACAAATATATGGAGATGCATGCACGCCACGTGCACGCTACATGCACACACGCACCCCTGAGCACACGCACACCCTAGAGTGGCTGTCTGACTCCTCAACAGATGAAGCGAGGGCACCACACATGTAAAACGTGACGAAAGTTGGAGCTTTGCTGTTATGCCCTATATACCTTCGCACGCCTAGGACCTACTCTGACCTCTAGACCCCACAGCTTTCGCACAACAATTTTCAAAAGCGAACCTTCAGGAGACACCATGACAAACATAAGTCCCCCCGTCCCCCCCACTCCCCCCC
>WELA01000374.1:82482-93443 GCA_009602735.1 Mesotaenium endlicherianum
CCCCCTTGAGGAGCGAGGTTTAGTACACACCCAGTCGAGTCGTCTGCCGGTGCTCCTGATCGCCAGCAAGGCCAGCTTCTCCTCAGGAGATGCGTCCACCTGTCAGCACCCCAGCACCGCACGATGCGTCCAGGGCCAAGAAGAGAAACAGGATTTGGGTCCTTGGGGATTATCCGAAAGCCTTCCGTCAGCCTCAGGAGACTCAATCAGCAGCAGCAGCAGCAGCAGCAGCAGCAGCAATGGAAACGCATCCAGCAACTGTGAGGGAGGCCAGCAGCAGCAGGGGAGGGGCCCTGGGCTGGGCCTCAAAGGCCCTGTCATCGGCCGGCAGTCGTCCCGCAGCAGCAGCAGGGAAGAGAATGCATGCTGCTTGCTGCTCTTTGACAGCAGCCAGAATCCACCGGCAGTGAACGCGCATTCAGCCACGTTATTAGTACCGTATTTAGCATCAGCAGGGCCCCCCCGGGGCCGAGAGTTGGGCAATCAGCAGAGGAGTGAGAATGCATGCAGCAGCACAGAGCGAGAGCGCGTGCCCCTCCCCAGCAGCAGAGAGGCTGCTCCGCAGCAGCGCGGCTTTCCAGCAGCAAGCGAGTAAGAAAAAGGGGCTCCAGCTCTAGCCCAGAGAAAGCCCCACACCCTCAGCCCCCATGCCCTTTGCTCTCGGCCCTCTCTACTTGCAGCCCCCCCCCCCCCCCCCCCCCCCCCCCCCCCCCCCCCCCCCCCCCCCCCCCCCCCCCCCCCCCCCCCCCCCCCCCCCCCCCCCCCCCCCCCCCCCCCCCCCCCCCCCCCCCCCCCCCCCCCCCCCCCCCCCCCCCCCCCCCCCCCCCCCCCCCCCCCCCCCCCCCCCCCCCCCCCCCCCCCCCCCCCCCCCCCCCCCCCCCCCCCCCCCCCCCCCCCCCCCCCCCCCCCCCCCCCCCCCCCCCCCCCCCCCCCCCCCCCCCCCCCCCCCCCCCCCCCCCCCCCCCCCCCCCCCCCCCCCCCCCCCCCCCCCCCCCCCCCCCCCCCCCCCCCCCCCCCCCCCCCCCCCCCCCCCCCCCCCCCCCCCCCCCCCCCCCCCCCCCCCCCCCCCCCCCCCCCCCCCCCCCCCCCCCCCCCCCCCCCCCCCCCCCCCCCCCCCCCCCCCCCCCCCCCCCCCCCCCCCCCCCCCCCCCCCCCCCCCCCCCCCCCCCCCCCCCCCCCCCCCCCCCCCCCCCCCCCCCCCCCCCCCCCCCCCCCCCCCCCCCCCCCCCCCCCCCCCCCCCCCCCCCCCCCCCCCCCCCCNCCCCCCCCCCCCCCCCCAACTTACAGTGCTGGCGGCAGCAAAGGAGAACATCTCCTGGCGCGCGCCCTTGGCCAGCTTCTCGCGCGCCGCCCAGTAGGGGTTGGCGCCGTCGTCGGCTCCGCCACCCCCCCCTTCTCTCGTCGCTGCATGTAGGGCGCCCTTGCCCTTGCCCTCGCCACGCCCCCCCCCGTGCGCGTCTGCATGCGCGCGCGCACCTGCGTGCATCTTCTTCCACACGGCAATGTCTGCGCAGGAGAGAGAGCCGGGGGAGGGAGGGAGGGAGAGAGAAAGGGAGTGAGTGAGGGAGGGAGGGAGGGAGGGAGAGAGGGCGGGAGGGAGGAGGAACAGGAGGGGAGAGCGAGGAAGAAGGAGCGGGGAGCGAGGAAGGTGGGACAAAGGGGAGAAGTCTGAATTTAACAAGCCAGGGATCCTTGCTGCCCCTCCCCGACTGTGTGTGCTCGTGTGTGTATACGTGTTTGGTGTGTGTGTGTGGTGCATGTATTTGTGCATGCGCATGCGCATGTGCGTGTGTGCGTGTGCATGTGCGTGTGTGTAGGAAGGAGGCACAGGCGGGGTCAGGGTTGTGCGCGACCTGGCAAGAATCCTGAGGCCCACGACATCATCATCATCATTATCCTCCGGTTCCACTCCTCAATGACACCCACAGCACTCCCAGAAGAGGCATCAGAGAGCGAAAAGCACAGGGTCTCTTACCTTTGCGCTCATCACCCACACAACTTGCTTCGGGGTCACTTTGAAGCGCCATTTGATAGCGCACATGGCGACGGGCGCGTACAAACCAAGGATGACGTAGCCGGCTGCAGACCAAAGCAGACCAGAGCAGACCAAAGCAGCTGCCAGCTGTCGGCGGCGCAGCAAGCTGACAGGTCAGGCAGGGAGAGGCGTGCTGACTCACTTGCTTCGGCGCGCTGACTGGGCGGGCGGGAGGCGTGGTTGGCAACGTCCACGGGAGCGTATTGCAGCACGCCAGCTGGCAGCCGCTCCAGCGCCAGCAGCTCCTCGTCCTTTCTCAGCTCCTGCTGAGGTGGCTTGCCAGGGTGGCTGGGGTCCGCTATGTCAGCACTCCCGTGCGTTGAGCTGGCATCCTCATGCGCTGAGCTGGCATCAAGTATGGCCGTCAGGCTAGCGACCTCCTTCAGAGCCTGCCAGGTGTTGTGCTCTAGGACATCCAGGTGGACACCCGAGTACGCCCCTGCCTTGTCCGGGGGGGTGTCTTCCAGCCACTCAACAGCTGCCACCTGGAAGGGCTCGCTGCGCTGGCGGGAGAGCACGTGGAAGCGCCGTGTGGCGGTGTAGCGCACCAGCAGGGTGCCGTCCTGAAGCGCCGTCACGCTGTCCACCTGTCCTGCCACAATCCATCCCCGCGGCCACCTGTCACAGCGACGACAACGGCTCTTCCCAGAGGCCTAGACGGCTTCCCCACGATACCAATGTTGAGACATCGTATCAATCGCAAAAGAATCAAACGGCACACGAGAACCACACCAGCACCCCCCCCTACCGCCAACGCTGCCTGCGTGAAGCATTTGTTAGTAGCAGCAGCAGCAGCAGCAGCAGCAGCAGCAGGGGAGACAGCTCCCCTCCTCCACCTCCTCCTGCTGCTGCTGCTGCTGTGGCCCCTAGCACGAGGGCACATACATGCGGGGAGGGAGAGGCGGGAAGAGGACTGGCCTACCCTTCAGGGGCGGAGCCTGAGGTGAGAGGGAGAGAGCTCAAAAATCAAAGGCTGCCGCAGAGAGCGACCCTGGAGAGACACTGAAGACGCGCTGGAGTCTCTGATGGACACTGAAGGGACACTGGAAGCGCACAGGAGACACACTAGAGCGACTCCAAGAAGGCTGGAGACACCAGGGACACAGACCCTGAAGAGTGAGCAGGACAGTGGAGACGCACTGGAGACAGGATGGAGACACTCCGGGACACGCGGGGCACACACCGGAGAGGCTAGCGACACACTTAGGAGGCTGGAGACACACTGAAGAGAACATTTCAGAGACGCTGGAGAGACGCTGGAGAGACGCTGCTGGAGACACACGGAGGAGACTGGGGAGACACTGGAGGGGGTATTTGACAAGAGCCATGCACACGCGCGCGCACACACCTGGCAGCAGCAGCCGATGCCGCCCCCGAGGGCGTCCATGTCGACGCCAGCTGGCACGTACGCCTGCTGCCAGCTGCTGTCGTCCGTGAAGAAGGTGCTGAGGTTGAACAAGCAGCCAAACTTGGGAGTGGCCCGCCCCGCCTGGGCCACGTGCAGGATGACCTCAAACATGTCCAGATACCGCGGCTCGAAGATCTGCACATTCGCGCTCGCGCTCGCGCGCGCGGGGATTGTAAGAAGGAAGTGTGGAGACGACACGTGCACACGCACACGCACATGTGAACGCGCGCACGCACTATCACGTGCGTGCATCCCGTCTGCAGGGGAGAACCGGGTTGTAACCATCCTCAGCGAAAGAAGGCCTTCCTGTGAACTCTACAACACGTGACCCCCCTCCACTTGCACAGCACAGGTGCTCCCTCACATGCACGACGTCCGGGTTCCCTCGTTTGTACAACGCGGAACCCCCCCCCCCTCCGCTTGCACAGCACAGAAACTCCCTTGCACGAGATGCACGTCCCGTCAAAAAGCTCCCTCAAGTTTCATGACACAGGGGCAAACACGGGAGCTCCCTCATGTTAACGACACGGGAGCAGCAAGGAAGCTCCCTTGCTTTGACGACAGGGGAAGCTGAAGGATAGACATACCTGCAGGACGCCAGAGCTTGTGGGAGTGCACATGTCCCTGCGCACGCGAAAGCGAGAGGGATTCGGAGAGCATAAGAAGACATGGAAGAAGATGACAAGAGGGAGGAGGAAAGGAGGACGAGGAGGAGGAGCAGGAGGAGGAAGAGGAAAGGGGAGGGAAGGAGGGAGAGGGGGCAGGCGACGTGAGGAGAAAAGAGAGGAGTGTCGGTCGAAAGCTGATGGCACCGTCGAGCAAAGGAGAGAGAAAGCACAAACTCTCTGTCTGACGTACGCAGCTGAATAAATTCATGCACCAGTTACAACATTATACATACTTCGTGTTGCCACGCCGAGGAGATACATCTTTCTTCAACGCAGTAGAAGGGTGTGCAGCATATTCTCTTGGTGCGCGTGCCAAACAGCGAAATGGAAAAGACTTGGCGATATTATTGTATGTGTTAACCCATGCCATGGCCAAGCGTGTGCGTTGACATACTTGAGCGTCGGGGTTGGCTCACCAACGTATTTGTCGACTCTACGTAAATACTGCGACGGACAAGAAACCAACTAATATGTGCATGCTGATGTATCATAATATGTGTATTTATGTAACTGATATACATGCGAGCTTTTATTTACAAATCCTCTGAGAGGAACACTTATTCAGCAATCAAATATGTTTGGAGGTGTCCAATACCATGGCAACAGCACTGACTATTTACCACTACGAAGGAAGTAGAAAAACAGTACTAGTTGCACACGATTCAGAATGTTTTACTTGTTGGTTCAAACAAACAAAATTTGAAACAAACAAGAGTGCAACTTTCGGGTGCAGGTCGGCTTCCTTACTGAAATTTTCCCAAATTATACATCACTGAATTTCAAACACAATTTCGCGATCCATGGCTGACAAGCACCCAAAGTCAAGAAGGAGAAGGAGAAGGAGCAAGAAGCCAAGAATGGCAGCCCTATCTCTTTGGAATTCCTTTTTGCCCAAAAAAAGGAGAGAAACAAATCTCATGTATCTCTTTCGCTATTTTTGTCAACTCTGCTCTTTGATGATAGTTACCAGATTTTGGAGCGGAAATACCACAAGCACGGGATCAAACACGAAAAAGATTGCACAAGATGACTGGAGAAGGGGCTCACGCAAGGGGGAAGATGCACAGGCTGCTGGTGTGCCGACTGTGGCTATGGTTGCTATGGTTGTGACTCCCGCCACTATTCGTTTGATCATAAGCGTTGGATGCAACCATCGTCCTTCTTCCATGGCACTTTGACGTTCCCTTGCCAGACGGCAGTCCCTCAGGGTACACCCCTTTGTTTCCCCAGAAGCACCCTCTGATGTCCTGTCCCAAAAATTTTCCACCTGCTTCTCCACAGCTCAAAAACTTGCGGGTTCTGCAACTTTGATGACCAATAGGGAGGTTTCTTAATTGCGTTACTCGTCTTGAAGAACGCGCAGAACACACGGAGTCGTCCGACATTCTGCATTTTGTTTGTGTTACGCTCCGCTGAATGCGGCCATGGTCCTTCACCAGATTACCTCGGCCGTAGGATTCATTGAAGGGCATCAGAGGCTCTACTGGCATTAAAGACCATACTTGAGATGCGGATGCCATGACCATGCTAGTTACAGTAAATATTCCTCAAAATACTTCCAATGTGCTCTCATTAGTTTCTTTCGTAAATCTCTTGAGTTACTTAAGCTCCTCCTGGGAGTCCTAGTAGCTTATGGTGACACACGCCCGCAGGTGTTGATATCCTTGATATACTACTTATCTGTCCGCAAGCACTCCTTACATAAACGAGCAAATCACAATAGGAGGTGAGAAAAGAATAACAGAGATACTGATCGAAAGAGATAATTAGACTATGTACCGGCTCCAGACGATTGAATTCCTTCTATGAAATGCTCAGTTGTGTATAGAAAACCCGCTTTCTGCATTTGATAGCACATCGGGAGAGTGTCAGACCAGCGTTGCCCAGGTGCAATTTGGCATTCTCGACTTCCTAACGACAGGTTGCATGGCCATTCCTCCAGCGCAACGAGAAGAGTGCCAACGTCAGGGGTGCCACTTCCCCATGCACTTCCCAGTCTGCCAAAGCCTGCCAATTACACGGTGTCCGACGACCATCAACGCTGACTCTGTCATGGCGTGGACTTTCTAAGACATGACGAGAAATTGCAAGAAATGGTTATTGGAAAGTTTCTGGCAGGTAGGTCATACCACGGAAGAAACATCATCGAATTAAATTGCCTTGCGTTACCGGGTGATACTCTGGTGCACTTCGGTGGGGTATTGCTTTTTCTAGGATTTAACAGGCCCTTTTGCGTACCAGACGTTGGAGTGCAACAGAAGTGATTCTACGTACCACATGCAAGATTTAGCGAAGGGGTCGGCCACTTCGCGTACCACAAGTAATGTGCACATGAGATTCTACATACCACTCAAAGATTTGTTAAGCTTGTACTCAGTAGTATCGCATATCACGACTTTTTGCTGCTTTTTGCGAGTGATACTAGATTTCAAAAGGAGTCAACTCTGTTCTGTGCAGTCGTCATTGCTACACTGGTGGTCACACTGGGTCAGCAGTGGGTCATATCGTCGTGCATTAACTGTAGTTGTAGATGTCTGGATGGACGACCCGTTTAGATCATTCTTTCTGAAAAAAGCATTTCTACTGTTGAATATATGTGTGGCGAATTGGGTCTCTGGACTGCTCTGGACACTATAAACTTCATAACACGCGAGCATTTCTGATGAATTTGAAATGGAATTACGATGTAGAAGTCGAGTTTAGGTCAACTGTCGTCCCTCTCGATGTAACAAGAAGTCATGGAACGTAACATGGGGGTGCATTCGTACGGATTAAAGCCGCGATATTGTAGAAGAAGCGAGAGTGCGGTTTAGGGCTTCCTCTTTCAGCCTGCTCTTTCTTCCGGGCTCCTCTCTCTCGTGCTTAGCCGGCAGTTCTGTACAGGTCGTAGCCATGGTTGAAAAGGGCAAGCCCCGTAAGGATGAGGTTGTGACCAGGGAATACACCGTCAACCTTCACAAGAGGCTGCATGGCTGGTGAGTCCGTAGGCGTAGGAAACCCTATGTGCAACAAACCGTCGCGATGTACTAACACAACAGCAGCAGTTCATGGGGTATTATCGAGCGTCGGGATGTCAAGACAGGGCGTTAGCAAACAATCGGTCCAAAATGTTGTAATATGCATGCCTTCGATCTGGTCTGCAACCTTTATAGTCACGAGGGAGATGATGTGAGTTGCTTCAGCGCCGGGAAAATGGGTGATGTAAGTATGCTCAGAGGGAGTTTAAAAAGCATCTTATAATGTCTGACTGAACTTCATTTCACATATCTTATCCTCTTTGCAGCACCTTTAAGAAGATGGCTCCTAATGCTATCAAGGAGATTAGGAAGTTCACTCAGAAGATGATGGGCACCACTGACGTCAGGGTCGACGTGAAGCTCAACAAGCACCTATGGAGCAGAGGAATCAGGAATGTGCCTAAGAGAGTGCGCATCCGCATCGCACGCAAGCGTAACGATGACGAGGATGCCACCGAGGAGCTCTACTCTTTTGTAACCGTCGCTGATGTGCCTGCAGAGGGATTGTCTAACCTGGGCACAAAGATTGTGGAGGACGAGGAGTAGACTGGTGCTGAGGGTTCTTTTTAATTTTTTTTCGGGCGTAGTGCATTTCAATCTCCGCTTACGGTTCTGCAAGCCGTGTTTGCTCATTCATATGCCGCAACACGGAATACTTGTCTTCAATGAGCCTCAGTCGTGTATTTGGACAAACGTGTCTTTATTGACAGTGTTTACAGGGTTTGGGTGTACATTCTCTTCATAATTACAATTCATATGTTGCAATCCATTGGGCTTATGACGGTGTTTGGGTTAAAGACGTGCTGTTGAATACCTTGTCATGAAGTGTACGCCTTGTACACCTTGTACTTGTATGGTTTGCTCATAAGCCTGTGCGTAACGAGGAACTTCGGCAGTCTTTTGTGTCCCACATACAACGAAGTTTGTTGTACAGGGCTTGTGTCAGACCTGAGTCATATGGAGAACATTATCAGGCAGAAGGCTTCTTCCTTCTTGTATTGCTCCTACTGACCTTCTCAGTTGGCTACATACCCTCTCTTCCTTGCCCCTGAAGCTTAAAAGGAGTGTGGGTAGATTCCCTGAGTGTATTTAGGTCCAGCAGATGAGTTGTTGAAGGTGCAAGCGGCCCATACACCTAATCCTTGTAGTTTCTTCAGCTCGTTGGCCAATTTGTGAGCAAGCAAACGCCTAAGATAAGCAATGATCGCGTCTGGCATGCTGCAATACAGATCTGAGCTTTTGAAAGAGGCTTCTGTGCTTGTGTGTAACAAGTGTGTACTGAGACATTCACGTGGCCCTCTTGTCCATTTGCTCCTAGCTGCTTCTCAGGTGATGAGATACTATTCTGTCCTTGGTTCTCGATGTAAAAAGTTTGGAATACATCGGACACATGAAAAGGGTAGTGTGGGTCAATGCAGACAAGCTATTGAGAGTGACTATTTGACTCGAGTATAATGAGTAGGTGTTTGTTGCAAGTAGCTGAGCTGACACTCGCCTTCATGGAAGTTGGCACTTGGTAACCTTTTTACTGTTCCCTTGAGCCTGTTCATGTGATGTAAGTTTATTCTGAACTTGCATGTGAGTTTTGGTGAAATTAAGTAGCTCTCAATGAAAACGTGTCCTACGAAGAGATGCATGCTCCCCTGTGTTACATGTCGGTACGGTTTTCGGTGTTGCTCAACGGCTGATCTTCAAGCAAGACATTTGACGAGGACAAAAGTATGCCCCAATCGACTAAGGATTGGTATGAGAAACTTCGACTACATGTAGGTACAAATGCATCTGTTGTACAAAAGGTGCACTGATATTGTCCCATCGTCCACAGTCGCTGCGCAGACAACTTCTTATAGCAGATCTTGTAACGTGACAACTAGGGCTTCCCTCACAAAGATGGCCCCTTACAGGCCCCTTACAAAGGTTGTGATGTGCGAATAACATATAGCCTCGGTTCAACACTCCGAATGCTGACAAGCTCACATGGGGCATAAAAAGAATGATCTTGCATATTAATGCACGATGCCTTTCGAGATCACCTGTAACCCAACGTGGCAAGAGAGTCATCCATGGAAGTACTACCTTACTGTGTACTGATGACCACTGATAAGCTTATATTTCTAGTGATGCTAACACTGCCCAAATAAGCAGTTGCTCATTACCTTCTGCAACTCTAGTCAGGGGGCATAACTGCTCAGATGCCCCACAGTGAATGCCTCGATCAACGACTGGGCACTCGCCACCTGTACGCACAACAGGGCACCCAAAAGACTCTTCAGCAAGCGAGCATAATCTGCAGAGAGAGCATGCTCTGTTGGAAGATGAATTTTCAAAAGACAAATTTCGACAGCAAGGTGATCCAACGATGTGGACACAACGTAACAGATGATGCAGGGAGGTGTGATGCACAGACTTGCCGATATTCGGCACCTGTCAGCAGACGCATGACAACAGATTACAGAGCTAGCACGGTTACAATATTCAGGCTGGCTGTACCCCCATTCCTCCTCAATGGCAGCATCAACATCGACCCAATGCTCACTTGCGTTTGCTGCTGACATAGAAGAGAAGGGATGTATAACACAGTCATAATTGGTCAGCACACAAAATAGTCCTCACGAGGAACACATCACGCTTGTCACCCAAAATGTCGACACGTAGCCGGCAAGTACTCCACTTCTATTTCAACGTTCCGGAAACAAAAGCACTTCTTCTTCAAATGGAGGATATTATTCGTCAGCACACTCCTCAGGGCATGAGAGAGAGACCCCACACTGATTAACAATACACCATCACTCACTCTCACGCATGTGAATGCGTCCGCAGCCCCACACACACACACACACACACACATGATGAAGGAGGGGAAGGAATAGTCTGACCTGGTTGCCAGTGCCGCTGACCTCTACCACGCGCTCCTTGGCGTTCCTCTCCGTCGTGTGGACCTGCACGCGTAAGCAGAGACCCAAGTCCGCACGCGCACACACGCACACGCACACGCATGCACGTGTGGTCCAGGCCCCCACATGGGCAAAGCATGAGAGAGGCACCCATCAACATGTCACTAGAAGCACGTGTGCCCCTGCTTTTCAAACTCGTGTGAAAACTGCACATTGCGAGGGCAGCCAACGATGCCTCGTGGGAACCGCCAGCCGCACAAAGTCCACCTGGCGAGCCTGCAGTGGACGTGTGTTTGACGGACAGTAGTAGTGCGCCACCACACTGCACCTCTTAGAGGGGGTCCCACCCAAGAGCTGCGCAAGAGCATTCGAAATACAAACCCACTCCCTTGCACCTCCTTCGTGAGAGAAGAAGTTCCCAGGAAGAGAAGAGAAGAGACGCAGATGCAGACACGGGCGCAGGCGCAGGGGCAATGCACGAGCAGCGGGGCAAAATCCCAGCTCAGCTTGCCAGGTCGTGCATCATACAGGCGAGGCCTCCGCGCAGGGAAGGGCGCGCGCACGCAAATGAGGAGCCTTAGTGAGCGCGAGAGCGTACTTAACGCATTAAGAAAACAGTTAACGAGTGCCTTTCCGTTGTCGTTCAAACACATGTGGGGGGGCGGGTTTGCGGGGGCGGCAGGGAAAAAAGGGAAACAGTTCACCCGGCCCTGGCGCAACCTCGTGGAGGAATTAACAACCAAGGGTCAAAGTTCAAATGCCAAAGGTCACAAGTGTGAAGTCAAAGGTCAGAAATCAAAGGACAGAGGTCAAAGGTCAATAAGCACGGGGACGAAAGGTCAAAGGCCAAGGGTCACGGGTCAAATTTTGAATCTTGAAGGACAGAGCCCAAATCCCAAAGCGCAAAGGGCCGAGATCAGACACCTCGCACCCCCCCCC
>WELA01000374.1:125840-143163 GCA_009602735.1 Mesotaenium endlicherianum
GGGGGGGGGTAAGTCTGCGGGCTTCCCAATTTTTTTTCAGTGAGCAGAGGGCAAGCCCCCAGAGGGCAAGCCCCCCCCGGGCAGATGAAACTTGTTTCTTGGTCCTTATAGTAGCAGGCGGATTCTTTGGAAGGGATAGCAGCAGACGGATGTGAGAAAGTTTTGGAATGAGGTGGAGCTAGCCTAAGCAGCAGTGGGGGGCAAATGCGCGCGGTGGCTGAGCAAAGGTGTCATTCCTCCAACACCTCCTCAAAGTCCCCGGGCAGGAAGGGGGGCTTCAATTTTTCATTCGCATTACGGTGAGCTCGACACGCACACACACACACATGTATGCACGCCTGCCAACCATCATGCGGGCGTTGCTTCCCACACCCACAAATGCGCACGCTCGTGCGACACCTCGTGTGACATGGATACCTCGAGCGTGGTCACGAGGACGACAAATTCTTCTCCAAAGGCTTTTTTCTGTTTTCTTTCCTCTCTCGTTTTCTTACCTCGGGCGGGGCCGAGGAGGGCCGCCAGCGAGACGGCACACTTGAACCTGGGGTCGTCCAGAAACGCCAGCCAGGGGCCTGCGGGCGGAGGAAAAAATTTTGCAAGCTCCGGTCAGGGAAAAGCAAGCTCCGGTCAGATTGAAGGAAGTCCAGCTCGTGACGACAGCAAGTTCGGAACAAGTTGAGAAGCCCTCCTCTTTTCCAAAGAAGGTGCGGTCTCGATACCTGTGGGCCCCATGAAGATAACATCCTTGCCTCCCATGAAGTAGTACACGCGTGAGCAGACGAGGTCAATGCCAAACACAGAGGGCGCTTCTACAAGCCCCTTACGAACATGGGGGGGCGGAGATGGGGCGCATTGACAGGGACGTCACAGGAGGAAAGGGCAATTTCGATTTACGACACTTGCGGGCTAACGACACCCGCAGTAGGGTGTTGCCATCTCCGCTGCCACGCCATGCGTTTGTGTGTGGGCAGAAAGAAGTGAGGGAGGGGGAGGGTAGGGGTGGGGAAGGAAGAGAGGAAGGAAGGGAGAGTGCAGGAAGGGAGGGCGGGAGAAGGGGGGAAAGGGAGGGAAAAGGGAGGGAGAGGGAGGAGAGGAGGAGGGGGCAGAGGGGGAGGGCAGGAGAGGGAGCGAGAGGGAGGGGGAGAGAGTGGGAAAGAGAGAATTATGGAGCTTACATAGGGGTAGTGTGGCAGGAACTTTATCGTGGGCAATATCCATGAGAGAGGGGGAGGGGGAGGGGGAGGAAGAGAGAAGGGAGGGAGAGGTGTCAAAAGAAGAAATCACCGTGGTCTACAGCCAATCAGGGAGGGGATGGGAAAGAAAAAAGAGGCAGGGAAGGGGGGGAAGAGGGAGAGAGAGGGCGAGAGGGAGAGGGAGAGGGAGAGGGAGAGATGGCGAGAGGGAGAGAGGGCGAGAGAGGGAGAGGAGAGCGCGAGAGAGGGAGAGGGAAAGAGAGAGGCAGCGGCAGAGCGAGGGAGACAGGTAGAGCCGATAAAGGAGCAGCACCGTGAGCGATGCCGTGCATCCCCAGCAGGTGGAACACGTGGCCCGCATGGCCGCCACAGCACAGTGCCGCCAGCACAGCAGCCACCGCCACCTGGACGCGCGACCTGTTCACGGCCTCCTCCCGCCGGCGGACGAGCTCCGAGCGCCGCTGCGAGGCTGCCACGTGGCAGAGCGAGAGCAAGCGTGTGAAAAGGAGGAGCAGGAGCAAGGGCGCGGCGCCACGTGTCAGAGGAGACGACGGAGCTAGCGCCGGGCGGCGGAGCGAGGGGGCGGGCGAGGGAGCGCCACGTGGCAGAAGGGGCAGAAAGGGCAGGAAGGCAGGAGGGCAGAAAGAGTTAAAAAGGGACCCGGTGTTAGTTACTGCTGAAATGGAAAAGAATTTCTCTGAGTGTGTGTGTGTGTGTGTGTCTACGCTGCATCTGCTGGGAATGGCGCTGGCTTGCTGGTGGCTTGTGCTGAGTGAACCACTGGGGAGTAGAAGATGGCATCATCGTTGGTATCACTGCGCAATCATCTCTTTGCTATGCCTCGCTGCAGGGGGAAGGGCGGGGGGGGGGGAGGAGTGGAGGAAGGGAGGGGGCAGCAGGGATGGCTGCTCCGTTGCTGCTCTCCTTTGAGGGAGACAGTGGAGCAAGGTCTTGCGCTATACTACTGTTCATATATCACCCCCTAATTATACCCACCCCCTAATCATCCACACGCACAGCACCCTGATCACACCCACCCGAGATGCCCCCCACTCACACCCCACAAATCTTTGCCTCCAGAGTAACAACAACACCCCGCACGAGCGCCAAGTGGAGGCCTGTGCTTGAGCTTCTCCCTCCTCTGCCTTGCCAACTAGGCATCAGATACATGTGCATACCTGCTCGCGCACGCGCGTGTGCGTGCGTGCGTGTGTGTGTGCGTATGTCCGTGTGTGTGTGTGTGTGTGCGTGTGTGTGCGCGCGCGCGCGCGTGTGTGTGTGTGTGTGTGTGTGCACGCATGGACGCGGGCCCACCTCACCTCTCCTTCTTCAACTCCCGTCTTGCGTCCCACCCCCCCCCCCCTTCTCTAACCCCCCTTGCCAGATGATGGACCAACATCATTTGTTGTCTGCCGTCAATCGGGTCCTATCGCCGAACAGTTTTCCAGGTGACAATCGCCCATTTACAGTATTCTACTCGTCGTTATTGGGTCAACTGCGAGCCCAAGTACTATACATCCATGCGTGTCAGCACACACACGTGTCGGTAAACACACATCCGACACACGTGCATGTCAGCATATTGTCAGCACACTTACACGTCAGCACGAGACGTACCAGCATATACACATGCCGGCATAAGCATCCGGGGAGGGAGGGATGCACGCACATGGGCAAAATACCCGCCCGCCCCCTATCTAGCTCTTACAGAGATGCAAGTTGAGCATGTAAGCGAGAGGGAGGGAGCATGTACCAGCAGTGTCAGCTCCCCCCCCCTGCCTCAATATCCGCAAGTGACTCTCACGGAAAACAAACTGTGCATGCGGGAACGAGGGGGAGGGAGTCGGAGAGCAAGCGAGGGAGGGAGGGGGGGAAGGAGGAAAAGAGAGAGAGAGGGAGAAGGGAAGAGAGAGGGCGGGAGGGAGAGGGAGAGGGAGAGAGGGAGAGGGGGAGAGTGGGAGACAGGGCCCACCAGCGGTGTCGGCTTCGCCCGCCTGTCTCACGCTGGACGTGAAACCCCCCTCCGTGAGAGCCGCAGCCAGAACCTCCCCAGGCGAAAAAATCCCCTCGCTAGCTCCCTTCCCCTCAGCTCCCTCCCCCGGGGGCGATTCGAGGCCCGCTCCCCCTCCCCCCCTCGAGTCAACGACTGTCCCAAGCTTGAGCTGGACGGCCGCGGTGTTGGTGACCAGGTTGACGGCTGCCGTCTCCACCAGGGGATGATTCGACAGGATGTTCCGCACGGCAGAGGCGCACCCCCCACACATCATGTCCCCCACGTCCAAAAGCACTGTGCCGCTGTGCTTGCCCCCCTCCCCCTCCCCCTCCTCCCTGCCCTGCCGAATGCCCCCCGCCCCACCGCCGAGGGCAGGCACGGGAACAGCCACCCCCCTTGCCGCTCCTTCTGAAAGAAGCTGAGTCTCAGCAGCGTCTGAAATCTTGCCAGCTGTGTGCTGCTGCTTGAGAATCGCTCTAGGCTGGTGCCTTCTGTGGACCTTCCTTCTGAGTTGCCGCTCACCGTGCACCCCCAGGTGGCCACCTGTCAGCGGGGCATGTGCGGCCGCCAGCTGGCCCAAGGCCCCGCTGCCAGCAGGGCTGCCACGGCGTGCCTGGAGGCTCCTATCTGAGTGACACGTGTGCAGGGGGCCCCTCTGTGATGCTCCTCCTGCTGCTCTGATGCCAAACTCGTACCCCTTTTGGTGAGCTGAATTTTCTACACGTGTTAAGGTCACGCAGCTTGTGCGGCTCGCCACCAGGTGCTGGCTCGTGGCATCGCCAAATGGCCTTTCCAGAAAACGTGTGGCTCCACCCAGCTGCCATGTGGCCAGCTGAGCACCGACCACAGTGCTCATGGCTACCTTGTTCTAAAATTCCGCCCGCCCAGAAGCCTCCTGCTCTAAACGTTTCAATCACAAGAAACGAGAGTCAGTTCAGCTTGACCGAATTGTTGGCTTATCGGCTGTTTGAGAGCTGCTGGTCGCCTCCCAACGCCGTGCAGTCTCACCGGTTCCTGCAGTACTGAGCCTACTGAAGGCGGGAGCGAATTGGAGCAGGCCAATCGAAA
Organism: Mesotaenium endlicherianum; assembly: GCA_009602735.1. NCBI lineage: Eukaryota > Viridiplantae > Streptophyta > Zygnematophyceae > Zygnematales > Mesotaeniaceae > Mesotaenium > Mesotaenium endlicherianum. The sequence goes on from WELA01000374.1 coordinate 130,095, forward strand.
TGTAGGTGACAGACTGGATTCTACTGTTAACATCTGCCGTCGACTGCCTGATGTGCTCTCCGGGAAGCAAACACAAACGAGCAGCAAGCTTCGAACAATATGCTGAAGGAAGCACAGTACAATGGCTTCCTGTGAGCTATACTATCAGCTTTCAGCTGCTACTGGCAGAGCAGCAAAAGAGCACTTCTTTCGTGTCGTCTCACGCTCACAGAGCCAGAATATCGTTGTCTATTTTGACCGAAGTGCTAGTGTACGCTAAAGTGCCTTGAAGCTTACTTACAGACGTATTAAAGAGTCCGGAAATAAAGAGACGAGAACTAGAGCTGGGAGCTGATGAGAGCTCATATGTATATACATCAATATATTCAAGAGGTGTGGATAGCAAATCTGCCACCTGCAAGGAGAAGCGTGTGTGACAGAGTGCTATCAAAAATCATCCCGAGTGATTGCAAGTGACCAGCAGAGAGATTTCGACGACGGTGGCTGAAAGTGTGAAGGTGACTGCAATGCGTAAAGTCCGGTAATGTGGATAGGGTGAAATCCTCCCGGTAGTACGAATCAGTACGATTGATTTTCATCCCTGGCGGAACGCAGCGCATGTAACGTCCCCACTTACAACAACGCGTCCACGTGAAAAAGAGCGAACTAACACGATGCTACCGTACATCTGCGCATTATCTATATAAAAAAAGAAGAAGGCATTTAGTAACATTAAAAGACATATTTGCTGCTGAAAACAACTGAGAAACACTTTCCATGGCGTGGAAATGCACGTCGAACCTAGAAAAACACGTGTATTCAACCATTGACCAGTGACCTGTCCATGGTCGATTTCTCACCATACCTTAAATTTGAGGCACTCCTAGGTTTCTTATTTGCCTTCACCCACTTCTGCAAGTTTGAGCTGAGTAATGTTCTTACGCCTATAGCTGACACCTTCGAGATCTTACACTCTCCACACAAACTTACCATTTGACACGATTAGAATGAGAATATTATGTGAGCTAAATCTACCATCACATGAAGTAACAATCTAGTACTTTTGGTTCCCAAGCTTTCAATGGACATGCGAGAGTGTCTTAAAAATATAGTTGTTACCTGTGCAAGAAACATCTGTTTCATCTTATCACATATACATTGCCGTCTCTTATGAATGAAATTTCACAACAATCCAACCAACAAAATAGTTCATGTAAAAAAAATTCCCATATTTACGTCTAAGATCACAACAATCTTTATATTGGCTTGCGCATTTCTTTGGTCAGTACTATGTAAAAAACATACTCTCATTCACCACATCAATTGCTTCTTTCTCTATCAAGAAGGCAATCGTTAGCCAGATAATTTCAAATATTATTACTACAAATGCAAGATATACTTGAAAGACTTGCGCCTCCTTGTGGCATGCTACTGTTGGCAACCTACCTATTTGAAAGCTCTGTGTATTCCTACTTACCAATGAGGAGCCTACAAGCAAACTCCAACTGCACACTACAATTAAACCCAATGCGTGTAGTAAGTGCTTGTTGATAACTAATGTAAAACTTAAGATGCGTATATTGACCACCTACAAGCACTGAGTAAAATATATTATATTTTAGATATTGTGTGAAAGGAACAAAAGGTAAAAAGTATTGCTGCATCATTTTGATAAAGCGATACATGAACTCGGCCACACGCAAAGAACCTCGAGAGTTGCTAATTTAAGTCAAGAAAAGAACAGGCGATGGTCTTTCTATACTAACAATAAATCAGTTCTATATGAATCCATGAGACTTGGATGCTTACATTTGAGGCTTGCCTTCGTGTACGTCAGATGTATAAGTACATCAAGAAATACCTCGTGAATAGCGTCTGCACTGTGTGGGGATAGGCATCTGTAGGATAGGCAAGCTTGTGGAGACCAGGAGCCGCAACTTTGTGTTGCCTTTGGCTTTGGTGTCTTTTACTTTGTGTTGCCTTTGGCTTTGATGTCTTTTATTTTGTGCCAGTAATTTTTTTCAATTTTTTTCCCTGTGGGGAAAACACTTCCCGGAGACCACCATCTCCTGCTAAATGTGCTGCTCCCTAGTATCACAATTGGCACCATTTGGAAACCGGATGCCGGCTTAGCATTGTCGACTTGGCGACAACTTCGACAGTGCCACTAGCCCTTCCGTTGTTCTCAGTAAAAGTTATCGTTTGGTCATTACGTTGAGTTCCAGCTTCGGCCAGCAGCCGCTTGAGAAGCTCATACGAGGCAAAGAAAACGGCACCTTGCGACACATAGATGACCAGGCGCGGCACCAAACCCCTGCACATACACACATATGGAAAATAGATAATATGAATTATACATATACACATATATATTATATCTCAAAAGGATACACAAATATGTATAGTATAGTACGGCATACCACTACCTGTAGAGACCCGCAACGCCCTCTTGCCGGACGATGACGGCCATGGCGTCCCGCACGCCCTTGTATTGCACCACCCCCGGCAGCTGAAGGCCATCATGCTCGCGTCAATAGCAGTTAGTAACACGTCCTTTGCATCCCTTAACGTGTTGACGCACAACGGTCACAAGTTCCAAACCCGACGTCTTGTTGTTAGATTCAGGAAGTGACAAGCCACGCGTAATCAAAACATGTCATAATCTGCAGAATCAGTGTCAAGCACTCTTTCCATCAAAATCCAGCGGCCTCCCCCCACGTTCCACAAAACGCCTGCCAGGTGGCCTAACGAGAGGTCACGTAACGAGCCCGCTTCTCGCAGACTAGTCAACTGAGATGATACTCGTGAAAGACGTAGTGCTGCACAACTTGTGTATGTTAAGGAAAATAATGGAATGGCAGCACAACCCACGCACAAAAGCTGGACGTGAGCGGGGATCACAGAGGTGATTTAATCGGCTTCGGCACTCTTACGCTGCAGCAAAGGGCGGGCTCTCACAGGATTCAAGAAGTCGAAGGAGGAGAAACGGAATATACACGCACATGCACGATGAATACCCAATGCAGTGCGGCAGGCAAAGCATACAACGCACATGAGAGAGTCAGGACCGAGGTCGGTCTTACCTGAGTCTGCAGTCTCGTCTTCACGACATCGAGGGGCGTCGTCACAAACGCGGCAGTGGATCCGGCCAGCCCTCCAATGGCAAGCTGCCACGTCAGCAAGCGAGGCGTCAACGCAGACAGCCCAAAGCTGACAGCCTTTGAGGATGAGCTCCCTTGCTGAGGTGTCGGGTCCACCAGGATGGGACTATGCAAGAGAGACACACGCGTGCGCCCGCGCACGCTTACACACACACACACACACACACACACACACACACACACACACACACACACACGTGCGCACACACGCACACATACATGCAGAACACATAGAGAGGGAGTGAGGGGGAGAGAGGTGCACAGGCAGACACAGCGGTCTAAATGTCAGGTGGCAGTTGTTCTCGCCCTCACCTGTGTCAGGGGCGACAGGGGGCTGCCACCTGGCCTGCCCTTGAGGGCCCAGCCCTTGAGCGTCTCGTACGTATAAAACTGGACACATGGCACGCGGGAGAGACGTCCAGCTCAGCGTCATGCACCAGCACTACTGGAAGGCGTGACAGGTTGCGCACAGAGTACTCGTTTGCGGCTTGTTATCCTCTGATCGCTGTGAGGGGGAGGGGCGAGGAGGGGGGGAGAGCCGAGAAGAAGCAAAAGAGGAGAAGGTCCGGGAGTTGGGAGTGGGGGGGGTTTTGTTTGGTTTGTGATGGTTGTGGTTGACTGGAGAATTTGGACCGGGGGAAAATAATTACACCAGACGCGAGGTGCTCGACGATCTCTAAGTAGAATCTGAATATAACTTTTGCGTTCCTATTCTCCTGGAGCCAGACCTCAACTGGGAACCCTGCGGCTGAAACCCTGCGGCTGAACCCCTGCGTCAGCCCCAAGCGTGGGGCGTGAGGGGCAGGCCCACGATCAAACCCTAGCATGTTACCACCAGTACACAAACCCTAGATCTTAAGCCCCAACCCCCACCCCGGTGCCTGAGCGCGAGCCCCAAGCCAAACAGAGGGCTGGACCCCCAAACCCTAAAACAAATCAAGGGACAGCGACCCTTTGCCCCACAGCCCCCACCCCAGGACTTTAGAGTCTAGACCTCCAGAGCCCCAAACCCTAGGGTGCTGAAATCCCTGGAGGCCCCGGATCGCCACAGCCCTAAAACCCTAACGTCCTAGACGTTTTGTGTGGGGGGTGCCCTTGCCTCGATGACACACTCCGGGGGATTGCGGCCCGCTAAACCCCCGGACCATAGTCCCCAAAAAGCCCTAAAGGAGACGTCATGCGCTTGCCTTGATGACGGGCTGGGGGGGCGGCAGAGCATTGCGACAGAGCACCTCATAGCAAGACCCTAACCCTGACCCTAAACTCAAAACCCTAAATCCTAATCCCCCCAGGCGCTGAATCCAGCCCCCTAGGAGCCCCAGGGAGAGTGCTTGCTCGCCTTGATGACGGAGTGGGGGACGTTGCGGCAGAGCACGGCCGGGAGGCCAGCGTAGAGCCCCGCCAAGCCGCCCTCCGCCCGCGCCATGCCCACCAGCGCCGACCTGCGCACGCACGTGCCACGTGGCGTCAGCCATGTCAGCCATGCCGCTCGCCAGGGGCCTTCACATGCCAGGTGTCACGGGTCGTACGCCAGGTGCCGGGTGTCGCGTGTTTGACTGCCAGGGGCTAGGCTTCGGGCTTCACGTGCCAGGGGGCCAGGTGTCCAGGGCCAGGTGACGAGAGCCAGGTGTGTCAGGCACCAGGTATCACATGCCAGGTGCCAGGCGTCAAGCGCCAGGTGGCGGCCACCGTCTGAGAGCGAGATATGGATTTCAACGACTGCGTTGGGCGGCTGGTTGGCCACCGGCCGGCCAAAGGAGGCCTGGCGTGGTGACACGTGTCACGACAGTAGCGTACCAGCTGGAGGCGTAGGAGGAAGGCGAGATGGCGAGCTGCATGCGCTGCTTGACGGCCTCGCTGGGCGTGTACACTGCTGACGTGGCGACGCTCGCGCACGCGCCTGCCACGCAGTGCCCCACGCCTGCCCAGCCCTAACACGCACACACATACACACACACAATCACACATCGAGCGCGCATGTGCTGGCTCACACACACGCGCACACCCATATTCGCGCGCGCACCTTTGGGCTAGCAAAGTACGTACACTGTAAGCGAGAACGCCCAGACATCGCCCGCCCTTATTTAAAACTTTCAGGAACACTCTCGCGCTCGCACTCGGAAATGTGTCTTCACTCTAGCCCGCCTGCCATTGCTGGCAAGTTTGTATGCGTGCGGAGATGCGGGTGCACCCCGCCCGTGCGCGCGCCCGCGTGCATGTGCGCATGCGCGGGCGCGTGCCTGCATGCTTGCGAGCGTGCTTGTGAGAACGCGCGTGGCCCTTTGGCGTTTTGTGTGCTTTCTCGACCAACGGCGAAAGAGTCTCCAAGCTCTTAGTGATTCTCACAGAAAACTTCCCAGGTGTTTTGTACGCGCCCCAACGGAAGCTTCTAGAGCGTTGCAAAGGAGCCTCGGGTAAAAACTCCAAGGAAGCCCCCAGGAACCTTCCTGAAGGTTCCAAGAGCAGTTGAGTTTCAGAAACCCCACGCATGTTCCCACGGGAAATTCAAAAGAAAAAAAACCCCCCTAGGAAGAAGCTTTTGGAAGGATCCCAAGGACCTCAGCATCTAGAACCCTACCCTCCACTCAGAAGCTTCCAGAGTGGACCTCCCAGGAAGCTTCTGGAAGGTTGCAAGAGACGCCCGAAGTCTGGACTTGAAACCCTGATTCGAAACCCAAAATCCTAAAGCGCCTAACTGTGCACGGAAATTTTTCAAAGGGGACTCCTCTGAGGCTTTTAAAGGAGAGTTTTGAGAGGATTCCTCCAAATAGAGTTTTCACAAAGGTTCCGGCAACACCCCAGCCCCTAACCCTTCCCTCAGACTTCTCTACTGTACCCTAAACCCTGAATGAGGTGATTAAACGAGGCCTCTGTATCCGGAGCAGCAGAAGGCAGAAGCAGGTCCAGGAGCAGGAGCAGGGGCAGGAGCAGGAGCGGAAGCAGAAGCAGGAGTGGAAAGCTTCCGGAAGGTTCCGGGCGGAGGGAGCGCGGGCTCGTGGAAGTGCCGGCTGGCGGGAGGGCGGGTGGCGGCTCACAGGTGGCAGCTGGGGGAGGAGTGCCTCCTTGACGGCTTCATAGGTGGACGCGTAGATCGCGGAGATTGGGGCGGCCGTCGCCAGATTGCTCCCGATGCCTCCGTAAAACCCTCGCACGCCTGCATGCGTGCAGGCGCAGACACCCGTGCCCATGCTCAAGAGGGGAGAGAGAGAGAGAGAGAGAGAGAGAGAGAGAGAGAGAGAGAGAGAGAGAGAGAGAGAGAGAGAGAGAGAGAGAGNGAGAGAGAGAGAGAGAGAGAGAGAGAGAGAGAGCAAAGACAGCACGTGGATGTCTCCGGTGCAACCCTCAAATGCGGAGATAGACACAGATGCGCAGGACCGCGCGCGCGCGCACGCGTGCACGCACGCACGCACGCACACGTCACTGCGTATGCGTGGATGTACCCTACCTCAGATGCCTTCATGCAGGCAAGGGCACACGCACTCGCACGCACAAGCGCACAAGCGCGCACGCATGTCGATTCACAAAAGAGAAAGCCTGCATTTGAGTGAAGGGTTTACGTTCAAAGAAAGAGAGGTAAAGGCGCCGCACACGAATGGCCGACCACCCAATGGCTCAAAATGATTTACGTGCACGCTGCAAACATATGCTACGTACGCCATAGCATATCAGCGCCATACGACACATATGTGTATATACAGACAGATACAATATAATGCGACACGCAAATATATGCACACAGATGCACAGGCTCCAGCAAGGAGCAGCAATGGGCCTAAGGAGAGAGGGCGGCGGCCGGACCTTTCTCGGTCATGAGCGTTTTCACGACGTGCGCCAGCTGGCGGCCCCTGCCGCGGTCCACCTGGACAAGCGTCTTCACCGTGTCAATTGGGTGCAGGCAGATGCTGACAAAAGCGCCGGCCAAGCCGCCCGCAACCGCGTTGCTGCCAGCGCTCGTCCTCTTGCTGGCGCCGCCCCCAGGGCCCAGGGTTTTAGGATTGGCGGAGCTGGCAGAGCCGATGCCAGGTGGCGCGTGCCTGAAGCCCGGCCTTTGGTCAGGGACAGAGACTTCATCAACCCGAACCCCTGAAGCCTCTGGGTTTGAGGAATGCCCCCAACGTGGCTGGCTCTCACTCGCTGCCTGGCTGCCCAAGAAGGCACGTGCCTTGGGGTGAGTGTTCAAGTGCAAATTAGGGTTATGTGTGGAATTCGGGTTGCAATTAGGTTTAGGGCAAGGTCTACTACTGGGCCCAAGACTGTACCCTGGGTTTAGGGCAGATTTTGAGACCGAGAGCATTTTAGGGTTTATGCCAGGGAGTGCCAGTGGGTGGGGCTGATTGGAGGCTGGGGCAGAGACTAGGGTCAGGGTTTTAGTAGCTGCAGCAGGAACGGGCTGGGCTGCTGTCGTGTGGCTGGCGCGTGTTAGACCCTCAGGGTGCAGGTGGCAGGGGCTTAGGTCCCCTGCAGCCCCCAGGATTCGATTCAGCTCCATGCACAGTTGACTCTGCCAACCTGGCAGGTCAAAGGCTCTGCGGCTCTGAAGCTGCGAGTCTATGACACCTGTACTCAAGCCAGGCTTCGCTTTTACGACATTCGTACTTGAGCCAGACTTCGTTTCAATAACCCTCGTATTCGTATTGGAGAGAGCCTCAAGCTCTGAAGCTGGCAGCGCCGCAGATTTGAATCTATGACTAAATCGCCGCCCGGCTTGCCTTTGGGCTGGACCTGAGAAGAGGCTCATCTGAGGGAGAGACTCCAGGTCCAAAAAGTTGCCGGACTGGGCTGATTCATTTCCGGGAAGGCAGTTTGGAATGTGTTCGCACGTGCGGGCTCCGGTGCTTGTACTCGATGAGCTGGCTCTACCATTAATTTCCTCAATCTCAGGGTTGTCAATAAGGCTCCTCCGTCCTAGAAAGTCAAGCAGAGCGTTCTGGAATTCCATCACTTCGCTCTTCAGCTGCCGAGCCTTGCATTGCTCTGACTGGCAGCCTGAGTTCCTGCGGCGACAGGCGCCACCTGGCAGCTGCTACTGCCCCGGATCATACTGTAGCACGTTTCTGTGGCGTACATTCTGCCAAGACGTGACCCATCACTCCTGCTACATTGTTATCAAGATCACAGTGGAAAGAATTTTTGTGAACCTCGTCGAGGACAAATGTCGACGGCTGAGTAACATTTAGAAGGGATCCCTGCAGCCTTACTTGCATGCCATCTTTTTATCGTACCTTATGCTGTCCCTCATTGACTACCCCACCAATTTTTTTTTGAAGGTCCTTCTTTGCGTACTCCAAAGTCCATACTGTTTTCCAATTGCATAGCCCATGCTGCACCATGCAGTCCAATTCGGCGTATCCCACGCTCACTTTTACGTACCCGGCCTGCACCCCTTTTGCGTACCTCATGCTCTTTTTTTGCGTATGCTCCAGCTGGCGTGTCCCTTTATGCGCGTACCTCATGCTCTTTTTTTGCGTATACTCCAGCTGGCGTGTCCCTTTATGCGTACCCCGTACTATACCTTTTTGCGTACCCCTTCACTCATGATGGTGCTCCTCTATATGCGTACACCGTACCTCATTCTGTCCTTGGCGCGTGCCTTTAGCTGCCGTTTGGCGTACCGTACCCCGTTTTCGTACCCATTTTCTACGTCTCCCGTGCAGGTTCTATCTCGTACCTACCCCATGCATGCCCCTCTTTTTTCTTGCACTCCCGCTCCTCTCCCTGCGTACCTGATGCTGTCCCCTCGATTCTTGCGTACCCCATGCCTACACATGCCTCCCCTTTTTTTTGTTTACCCCTGCTCCTCTTTCTCCGTGAGTCCGTACCCATGCTCCACCTGGCTGCACCACGCTGTGCAGAAACTGGTTGCCAGCTCAAGCCAGCTGGTCGCAGGAGGAGGAGATACCAGCTCTGACCAGCTCAGCCAAGCACAGCCCGACCAGACCAGACTGGACGGGGCGAAGTGGGGCAAAGTGGGGAAAGCCCAACCGACCGAGCACAACGGTTCCCCAACGATCAGCTCGGTTTGCGGGTACAGGAGTACCGTGCAGCGGTTGTGTTGAACACTATATTCGTACTGTCTGTGCAATTTCGACTGGCTACGATAGATAGTCAGCGTCGTCCAGTCCGTGTGATCGAAGGCCGTCCATAGGTTCATAGCAGCCACCGGCAAACGCCTTCTACGTGATGCGTCGTGGTCTGCTTGCACGCGGCTCGCACGTCAAAGCACGTCAAAGCGTTCTGGAGGCTCGAGCACAGCTCGGACTGGCTCGGACACCTCCAGAAAAGGCCCCTGCACGCTTGTTGTCTCTTTTTTTCCCGTTGAAACTTCTGGTCACGCCTCTGCTCTCACGTACCCCTTGCCTAGTTGCCCCTCGCACTCTACCCTGCCAAATTATGCATCCCTACCAGCTAGAGCGCTACGGCCCTCAACCACTTGCATAGCTCACGCTCGTGGAAATATTCGTTAGGAAGTGTCGTCAATTCGACTGTGAGGAAGAAAGCTAGGAGAGCACGATTCACTACCCTTTAGTGGGGTCTCACTCCCCGGTAGGTTGCTTAATTGTAAGCCGCTCCGATGACTGCTCCATTGAAAAAACGGAGGCTACTGGGCGTCCCTGGGTGTCACTAGTTCGTGAAAAAAGCTTAGTCAAGGAAGTTTTAGTTGGTACCGCAAAGCAAAGAAGAAATGGGACTAGTGGACTGCCTGCAGAACTGCGTGATTAATGGCGTACTCTTGGAGAACTGTGCTGCCACCTGTTACAGAGACGACGGGTGGCATTCTCCCATCAGCACGATACGGAAAGCGTCCTATCCCTGCATAGCTGCAGTCCTGGTGATACTGTCCATGCTCGTCTCGTGTATGATGTCCAGCACGCTTGGGCTCGACATGGCTACTTTACAGGTGTGATTCTTCCCTTCCTCTCCCAAAGGTTCATCCTTTACCAAAGGTTCATCTTTTACCTTAATACAAGCACCATTAAGATATAAATAAGCCTCCAATGGCAGCGAAGCAGCCGAAATCCTCCTAGAGTTGGAAAATGAGAAAAGTAAGCGGGGTACGAACTAAAACCAATACGAGGGGAGGCAGGGGGGCGATGCCACAGACGAGTTCCTCCCCTTACTTTTGTATCCCCGTACTGCGACGACCTGGGGAAGTTTCCCCCTCTCCTACGCTCCTGGGCATGGGTAGGGCTCGGGTCTAAAATGGCTGCTGAAATTTCCGACACAGAGCTCCCCACCTCTGCATGGTGCTAAGAGAAGAGGAGAAGAGGCAGATGGGACGTAGAACTAACTCTCGGGTATAGGGGCAAAGGGGCAGAGTGAACGTGAGGGTGCATGATCATAACTGGGAAGGGAGGGAGGACTGTCGAAGGGTGTTGGCAGGGACCAACGTCCAGACAGGTCAAGGTCCACTGAGGTCAAGGTCCAGAGAGGTCAAGGTCCACGCAGGTCAAGGTCGAGGTTCATACAGGTCAGGGGACTGGGAGCTGAGGGGAATCAAAAGAAAGGGAAGGGGAATCCCTGCAGGTGGCAGCCAGTGGGGACTTCAGAAATTCCAAGCCGCCACCTGTCTGCCCTCCCTTAGCCCCCTCCTGCCCTGTCGAAGCTGCTGTTGCGCTGAAGTCTGTTAAAGTTTGCGGGAGAGGCAGCGCTGAGGAAGGGCAAGAAGTGCAGAGCAAGCGAGGGGGAGAAGATAGATTGCTCATCTTCTTTGAACTGAAAGGGAAGCACATTCTGGCTGGTGAGGGGTGGGGCAGTCCCTGGACTCAGGTTGACTCGGGTTGACAGGGAGGGCAGTCAACTCTGTCAAAGGCATGGGTGCAGTGCTCTTCCCACCTGCATCAACAGCCACTGCCTGCCCGGGTGATTAAAATTCATAGAGGGAAGGTCAATTCAAAAATTTGGTGGCGAGATGAATATTATGAGCTTGTGGCAGCTGGGTCGGGTGCGCATGTGAGTGGGGCACTCTAGCAGTCTCGAGTTGACTCAGCGTTGACTTGGTTGACTGCTCACGCATAAGAGTAGTTGACCCAGTTGACCCAGTTGACCCAGTCACTGACCTGGGACATATGCCTCCCTAGACCACAAGTAGCTAGCAGACCTCACAGTCTGGGATGCCGGCATAGAGGTTCTTATTTTGAGGAACATCTGATAAGCATTTAATAAAAATTTAATAAAAATTAAGAAATCATCTAAGAGGCCTTTGAGAAGCAATGAGCACACGCGAGCGAAAGGCGGGGAGGGGGGTCAAAGGGAGACAGAAAAGAGTGAGAAGTGGGAGAGGCTTGAGAGGTGCCGGCACCTGTCTCTCCGTCCCTGTCCGACGGGAGCAGTCGACAGCTCACACTTGGCGGTGTGGGTGTGTTTGCTCCCCCAAAGTCCATGCTTGCATGCGTGCATGCCAGGTGTCGGCCCCCCCAGCGCCTCTGTAGCCGGATCCACCCCCCTCCCCTCCCCCCCCAAGCGATGTCTTCTCTATCTCTTTGTATATTCTCTTTCTCTCAATGTACGTTCCTTCCTCCATGTGTACATGCGCTCATACCTGTACGCAACTTTTGACTTTGCTGGGACCATGTGTGCATGCGCCGGGCTGCTGATGTGGCGCGCAGGCAGCTGCAGATGGCACCAATCCGAAGATCCGCAAACAGGTGTGTGTGTGTGTGTGTGTGTGTGTGTGTGTGTGTCTGTGTGTCATGTGGCTGGCACTCTCCCCCTTCAGCGCGTAAAACAAAAAATTGCGATGTGGTCTGAGAGAGCATAATCCGCTCTGAACATCGCACGCCCTTGTTTGGAGCTGCATCTGTGCGACTGTGAGAATGCCGGAACAGGTCATGTTCACGCTTCCAATCAAGTGCAGGATGCGTGCAGAGGTGTGCACGAGCGTATAAGGTCGTGCTCCTCTGCACGCACACGCACGCGCGTGTGCCGTGTGTGTGCGTATGTGTGTGTGCATGTGCCTGTGTCTGTGCGTGCATGAGTGCGTGCGTGCGTGCGTGTGTGCGTGCGTGCCGACGTGTGTGCGTGTGCGTGTGCGTGCGTGCGTGCACACGTATGTTTCCATGCCGATCCTTGCAGGCAGGAGTGAGCATGTGTGCATGAATGCATGCGCGTGTGTGCACACATAGGGAGATACACAATCAAACACATAAACGCACATACACACACACTGTGCAGTAGTCATGCTTGTGCACGCACTTTCTCAGACATGCACTGAGGCAAGAGAACAAGCCCCCGCCTGCTGCTCCTGCAGCGATTCGCCCTCTGCCCCTCTCCTACTCTTGCCACTTGTCGCTCTGCAGGCAACCAGGTTGCCTCAGCCCTCCACCTGGCATGCGCACGCACCCCCCTGCCCCCCTCCCTGCCCCCCTCTCCTTCTCCCTCTCCCTTAAAATTGTCAAACCAGAACAGAAGAGGAAAGGGCAGAAGCAGAACGGAACAGAAGAGTATAAAGCAGAAGAGAGAAAAGGAAGAGCGCACACGATGCGAACAATGGCCGACCAGAAAGGAACTTTCTTGAATGCCCGATTGAGATCGCTCGCAGCCCTCCACAGGGAGAAAGCATACCCAGGTTTGCTGACCCATCGGAAGCGTTTCTTTCCTTGCTGCGACTTCCGCCCGCTGCTGACACTGGCTGCTGCTGCTGCTGCCGCTGCTGCTGCTTCGGCTGGCGCTCCTGCAGGCGAAGCGGGTGATGCTGCTGCGCACGCGCGGCAGCCTGCTGCTGTGCACGCTGCTGGGCGCCAGCGCGGGGCTCAACGTGGCCATCACGCTGCTGCTCACCGGTGGGTGCCTCAGCCGCTCTTTGTGGGCCCCCCTCTCCCTCTCCCTCCTCTCCCCTCTCTCCCCACTCTCCCGCCCCCCCACTCTCCCTCCCCTCTCTCCCCCTCTCTCCGACCCCCCTCTCCTTCCCTTTCCCCCCCTTCTCTCTCGTT
>WELA01000374.1:166211-178262 GCA_009602735.1 Mesotaenium endlicherianum
CCCCCTGCCGCCGCCGCTGCCACCCTTCTTCTCTTGCTCTCTTCTAGGATGTGTGTGTGTGTGTGTGTGTGTTGTGCGCGCACGTGTGCATGTGTTGTGCGCGTAGGTATGTGTGTGTGTGTGTCCACGTGCACGTGCACCTGTGGGCGCGCATGTACTTGCCGAGTGGGGTGTGTGTATGATTTCTGGTCCCGATGTCTCACCGATGAGGTTGTGGCCAATCATACTCTAACTGATCACGCGCCTTTCGCGCACGCCCTTCCTTTGCCTCATCGTTCCTGCAGACGCTGCTGAAGCGCTACCAGGAGGGGTATGCGCTGGCAGAATACGAGAGCGCCATCCTCCTCCTGTGGAGGGGCCAGCCCTTGCTCGCTGCCTCCAGCTGGCGCGTGCAGGGCCCTTGATTGGAGTTTAGTGTACGCTAAACTTGGCAGTACTTGCCGACCAATGTTCCCCTTCCCCTATGTATTCTTGGTCCAGCAGTTGGATGGTTTCACAAGGGTGTACGGTCCATGGATTGGATATGTGGAGTGATATGGGGATATATGGAGAGATTTATGAAGAGATTCTCTGTGCTTCTCCTGTGGGTACGTAGTAGTACTACTCTAATTTGCTCGTTACCTGCGAGCTCAAACTCCTGCTTATCAGATTTGAGTTTCCTAGCCTAGCTAGCTATCAGTCTGAAGTTCTGGACGGTGCATTCTGGTTGCGCCACATGGCTTAGTAGCCCCCTCCCTTATGGCCATGGTGAAAAGATTTGTTCATGTAAAATGAGGACAATTGTACCAATTTAGTAGGAACACTATTGATAGGAATAATGTGCGGGAGAGGTTTGCCAGATGCCGTAGGCGGGCCCCACATATGGTCTACTTCCTCCTCCTCTACCCGCAGGGCGGGAATTATAGGGTGAAGTGGGAACAGTAGGGAACAGTGGGAATGAAATGAATAATGATGTAAACTTAGCGCAGGAGACTTTTGTTTGCTCGCCGCTATAGGATATGGAGTCATTCGCGCACCAGGCCATATCTATGCCGCCAACCCAAATTGAGCTATGTAGGGCAATTATGTGTAAGTGAGAGTCAACCCAAAGGCATTCATCTACTTTTTTGGATCCCTGGTGTGTTAATCTTGGCTCTGCCTTCGCCTTGACAAGCACAGAGCAGATCGGTGATACTGCCGTGATCACCTGCTTGTTTACAAGCTTTCTAAAAGAAATTCTTCTCATTATCATCAAAACATAAGCCATGAATACATATGCAATTGTTGAGGCTGGAGGCGAGCAGATTCGAGTAGAAGCAGGACGCTTTTATGACGTACGTAACTTGAGTAATGTCAAAAATCTTTGCAGTGCAGATGCAATAGTAATTACAGAGTGCATGCTGAGTTGTTGACTGCAGACACCAGATCCTGCAAGTACACAAGACCGTACAATCGAGAAACTTACAGTTGATATATACTTCTATAGAGACTTACCTGTATTTGTTTTACACAATGTACATAAAAGCCAAAAAACAGACTGCAGGTAGCTCCCTGTTTGTTGTCCCTGTCCCCGTTGGTTTTTTTCTTTTGGAAAACCCAGCGGTAGCTTGGCGCTGTTCGTATCAGGAAGCTCTTCTTTTATATATAGCGGAAGTGTACGAGCATACCTACGTCATGCACGTGAAGAGTGTGATTACACAAGGGAAAACAATGCTTGAACCGCTACCAATCGTGGTGACAAGACATTGTTGGGCACTATGTTTTTTCTGGTCACACTGCACATTCATGTTCAGTGAGGTTACTCATGCAAAAATCATGGTAAGCAAAAGGTAGTAAGATTACTGGGTGACAATCCACCAAAATAACTTGGAAATTTACCTATAATACACTCTCTCATTACATTGTCAAAATATGCCGAGTCAAAATCTGCCGCAATAGTTCTCTATGAGCCCTCTCCAGTAGGGTGACAATGAGAGAGCATCTCACCATCAACAGCTACTCTTCTACAAAAAGGTAGCCTCCGGCAGTATCATTATGCAAAAGCTATCCATCTGTTGGCGACTGCTGATCCTCAGGATATAAAGAGGCAACAGAAACAAAAAAACATAATATATGCAAAATGTCATCCAAAAATGGCTGGCAAGATTGCCACAAAAAGAAGAGCTTTGCCTCGCCGACCTGCCCCACCCCACGTGGAGAAACTCCCTTTCTCCGTCGACTCCGAAGCAGGACAGGCCACACCTGTCGCACTCTCACTTGCTCGCTCTCTTGCTTCATTGCTCACTCTCTATCTCACTTGCTCACTTGCTCGCTCTCTGTCTCGCTTGCTTGTTCGCTAGCTCAAAGGGCGTTAGTATCTCAAATGCGGGCTCCCGCCTGAGCGGGAGGCTGGCCCTCGAGTGCGCGGTACTCGTCGGCCTTGGACCACGGCCACCTCTTGCCCTCGGCGCGCGCCTTCTTCACGAAGTAGAGGAAGAGGGCGGCGAGGGCGGCGAGGATGACGAGGACCAGCACAATGACGAGGATGGTGGACCAGATGGAGGAGCCGCCGCCGCCAGAAACTGCACAATCCGAGTGGCGTCATACGGCAGCTGTCAGCCAACCAACGGCGCACATGTGCAGCTCATATCTGCTGCCGGCGTCATTCAATGGGACGTTAACTTTTGCTACCTTGAATCTGGATAACTGAAAAAGGATAGAATATACAAACTCGGAAAAAGGAACAGGAGAGAGACAGACACCCAAGCGAGGAGATGTGCAGAATGCTACTGATGATAGCGTCACCTGGACGACTATCAAGAGCCGTTATTTCTTTCTGACAGAGAATTGTGAAAGAGCCTCTTGCTACCGGCTACATACAGCGAGACCAAGAGCCTTCATCCACAATCTCTCAGAGCTGTCAAGAGTCCAAAACCTTGGTCAAGGTGGTCAAGGTGGTCAAGGTGGCCAAATTTCAGAGACTTCAGTCAAAGTACTCGGAAGTTCTCACGCCAGGACATTCCACAAGGATCTTCAATCCTATGAAGCATCAACCCTCTGAAGGCACCCACCAAGGGGCTGGCTAGCTGGCATGAAGGCGGCAGGGCGCAGCGGAGGGACTCACCGCGAGTGACTGCCACATGGTAGGTGGAGCTGATGTGTCCCGGAGCAGAGACGGTGACATTGAGCCAGAACTGCCCATTCTTGCTGGTCAGCTTGACGGGCAGGCTGGCTGTCGCGTTCTCCACCGCCTCCTTGTTGACGACAATGGTGTAGGCGTCAAAGTGCTGCCAGGGCCGGGGCAGAAAAAACAAAGGAGAAGCGATTTGAGCATCAGCAAGGCGTGCACAACATGCTTGATCCTCCTTCTGATCCTTCATTGTGATGAATTTCGTGTGATACATGGACACATATCTATTTATTTACATATACATATACATATGTACATATGTACATATATATGTATAGATATATATATATGAATACATATACATATATATGAATACATATACATATACATATATATATATATATATATGAATACATATACATATACATATATATATATGTATATATATGTATAGATGTTTAGCGTTGGTGCAAGAATGTGGTGCACATCCCATATATATATATATATATATATACATGTCTATGTCTATGTATAGTTATGGCCATGTGCACCACATGCTTCTGCACGTTCAGAGCCTTGAAGTTAAGGAGTGGCAAACTCCAAATACACTGCTCAGCACCACTCAGAAAATCTGCACTGGATGCCACGAGACCTTTCAAGTGAACACACAAGCTGCCAACCTACTTGCCAACTAAGGAATATCAATTGATGCAGCCAGAGACAGCATTAAACGAGATATTTGAGCACACCGGCTGGAAAAACACACAATCACACGCGATCCTGGGCAGCCAAGGCAGCACCTTGGACTCAAGACAGCAAGGCAGCTTCAACAGAAAACTTGCACAAGTACAACTCATAACCCTGCCTATCTGAAATTCGCCATGCCACTGAACATGACTGTAGAGTGTCTCTCACTTCGGCAGAACTGCCACTCAAGCTTCAGGAGCAAGTCTGCAGCTGCCACGATTTTGAAATCGTAAATGGCTCAGTGCTGAAGGGTAAACGCTTGAGCTAGGGGCAATGTTGTGCAGCAATAGACTTTCCAAAAGGATGTCCAGCCCCCCTTCACAGCCCCCACCACTAGCTCCAATGCAGCCACTCGGGCAAAAGGCAAGAGTTTGGAAAAGTACCTCTGAGGACCCCAGAATTGGCACCAGCGAAATGCTCTTTGACTTGGTCTCGACGGTGTACCAGAAGTGCTTCCTCTTGAAAGCAGGACTCAGCTCAGAGCTGGGAGACGTTGTCAAGTTCTTCAGGTATGCATGGCGAGGAGGAGGTGGAGGGCTGTCGGGTGCATCAGGTGCATCGTGGGGAGCGTCAGGTGTCTCGCCAGGAGCGTCAGGATCGACATGAGGAGCGTCCGGGCTCTCGTGGGGGGCATCAGGCGACTCCCCAGGGGTGTCGGGGTCGTCGTGAGGGGCGTCAGGCGACTCCCCAGGGGTGTCGGGGTCGTCATGAGGGGCATCAGGCGACTCCCCAGGGGTGTCGGGGTCGTCATGAGGGGCATCAGGCGACTCCCCGGGGGTGTCGGGGTCGTCATGGGGGGCATCAGGCGATTCCCCAGGGGTGTCGGGGTCATCATGGGGGGCATCAGGTGACTCCCCAGGGGTGTCTGGGTCGTCATGAGGGGCATCAGGCGATTCCCCAGGGGTGTCGGGGTCATCATGGGGAGCATCAGGTGACTCCCCAGGTGTATCAGGGTCGTCGTGAGGGGCATCAGGTGTCTCCCCAGGAGTATCAGGGTCGTCCTGAGGGGCATCAGGGGTGTCGGGGTCATCCTCATGGTGAGGAGCAGGCTCGTCAGGGCCATCATCCTTCTTGTGATGGGCTAATTCAGGAACATTTGTGACTTCCACCCGAGGGTTGTCTAATGTCAGCGAACTGACACCACTCTCCTTCACAAGAATACGCTGTTCCGATACATGAGCTAGGGCAAGAAGCGCGACGCAAAGGACAATGAATTTGAGACCCGCCATGATGTGCAGCTTGGTATGCGAAATTGGCAACAGCAGAGTAAGATATTTAAGGAATAATTGCAGCCTTTATAGGGGTCGTGCCAGTTCATGCACATAAAGGCCCCAAAGTCTATTAAAGTCCAATAGGCCGCTGCGGGCAAGCATGGGAGTCGCATCGCGGTGGTCCCCAATTGTGCCCAAATGTCTCCGCTGGTCCCCACACGGAATGGAATCAACTGGAATCATCTTAAACTCCGCTCAAACTAGTGGACGACAAGATGGCGTAGGAGGGCGAGAAGCAGGCAAGGGGAATACCACGATGGCATTTCCAGCTGGCGCGGATTGGAGCCGACATGTGTGTAGCGCTTGAACTGATGACGCTTAATGAACATATAGTGTATATGACTTTAATAGGTGGTAAAGGTACCACTAAGTGGATTTGTAATGTCAGCTATCTCGATGATTTGTGCAATATCTTGCATCGTTAAAGTCTCGTGTAGTCTCGACTCTCGTCCCTTCGATCAAGAGCTCCACTCTCCTACTAGAGTACCAAGCGGTGCCGCAAAGCTTGGTGCTGGTTTGTCCTCGACGGACCGAGTCGGCATGCGGTTGACTGCGAACAATTCGCGAACAGCTGCGAGGACTTGCGAGTGCTTGCGAGGATCTTCGAGGCGATCAGCATTCCTTCGGCGCCGAAATACAAAAAAAGAAACGAGCAGAACCAGACGGAACGACTCACCTGGGTGCGACTGTGGTACATAGGCGGGATACATATTTCCAGCATATATTGGTATATTGTATATCTCGTACTGGTGCGCATCTGGACCAAGGTCAGGCGGGAAGCCTGGTATTGACGCTTGACCAATTAGCAGGAGCACGCGTAACTTGAAGTCTGCTCTCATGCGCTGTCCCCAAACACCGTAGCGACTTTTACCACTTTGACGACGCAGTACGCGTGGCGCAAGTCACGGCCGTCCAGGTATAGAAGGTCAACGTTGACTCCCCGACCAAATGACTGACCTTTGCACAGTCAGCATTGAAAGTCAAATTCTATGTCACACGAGAGAGTGACGGTGACGAGTCAAAATCGACATCTAGGGATGGGTGGGGTTTGACAGTAAGCTGCGAAGTTGACCCTACTAGGACCTGCAAGAGGTCCATGTCAGCAGGACAAGGAAGCTGACCCAACAGCTGGCTTAGCTTTGCCAAGTCAGGCAGAGCAGACATAACCATTTGCTTGGCGATCGGTGAGTTAAGCCGCGCCGAGTAAGCAAGACAACTCGGCACCAGCCTCGTAAGAGGGAGTTGCCACGTCAGACCTAACACAGTACGGACATGGGAGTCCTGCCACGAGAGTGTGCACGCCAATCGAAAGGCTAAGTGGACACGCACAACCGTCACGAGGTCTGCGTGCAGGATGAATATAAATTAAGTCATGCAAATGACACCCACGAGGCAAGACATGCATGCATGCGGCTGTGACTAAGTCATGGCAATCCCAAAGGGGACGTGCTTGCGTGGTGCCTGAAAGGCACGACCCTTGCACACTCCATTCTCATTTTGACCTGCCATTTCTGCCAGATCCAGGAAGTGAAGGTGGAAAGAAGAAGAGAGGAGAAAGGAGAAAGAGAAAGGCGCGAAGAAGAAGAAAAGGAGCTCCCAAGGCCACAAGAAGGCGAGGAGGCACGCTTCTACCTGTTAGGAGTTCTAGCGCAGATACGGACCGAACGTGCGAAAGGCATATAAAATGGTGAGTGCTGTGTTAGTTTCCAAGTTCTCAAAAGTCTCAATTGTCGAATTGGTGATAGCAAGAGCAGAACTAGCAAGTAACGCCCTCAGTGAAGAAGTGAGTGAGCCCAGCCAACAGTGGGATACTGTTAGGTGCAATTTTGAGCGAAGAGCTCAAACCCGACCGGCATAGATGCTATATTTTCATAGTTTTGTAAGCTGTGACTTGGTGAAAGTTAAGCGAAAGCCTTGGTGGGCAATTTTCTCTGAACTTGGTGCTGAAGTGCATTTTGCTTAGACGTGATTTCTGCAAACTACAATGTGTTCACTTATGCAACCCTCAACTTGGGCGAAAAGCCTGTTGGAAGTAGGACGCTTCTGTCCTACAATGTAAGGAGAGTGGAGAGTAGGAAAACTTTTTTGCAAAAATTGCTAAGTCGTAAAAAGGAAGATGAGCTTGGTGCGGAAACACTAAGTGCTGATCCCTCACTGAATTGTGTAAGTGGAGGAAGACCAGAAATTGGTTAACTTCAGGCAAGCTGGCACCGACACACGTGCAAAGGGCGATCGACCAGGTCAAACCCCCACGTGCAGAGATGCACCAACTAGTCGACCATGGAAAGCCCACACGTGGGAAGGACCACCGACATATCAAACACGTCGACGGCACACATGCTGAAGAGCATCACACGGGCCCTAGTCCCGACGCCGCTAGGCACAACAACTCAGTAATGCATACATGCTAGGGCAATGAATGTCTGTTGTTTGCGTTATGTGACTACGAGTGCCGTCAAGTACAAAATTCAGAAGTCAATGGGATCGTCAATGGCATTCGGCTTGTCCTACTTCAAGTGATGTCGAATAACTTCAAAAGAACAAAAATGTTGAGGTGGTGCCTGGCCCGCGTTTTAGAGTCTACAATCAAGCGGTGGCTAGTTGCATCTGATTGACTTTGCTTCCGGTTTGGCTTCTTACCCTTAAACACGCTTGCCAATTTCCTTCATCAATTTTCTTTGCATAATAGCGACAAGACGTGACTTCTAAGGATTTGGACTTTGATCCAAGATTCACCCTTTTATGTGCTCCTGGCACGCTTGGGTGTTTGTGCTAATTCTGCTCTAGAATCTTCTAGCAGATAGATCTATCTGCAATTCTAATGTTGCCAGGGAGTCAATCCTTCCTAAAAACTCATGACTTCTAACTTATTGTACAAGTCTGGATGGCAAGAGCAAAGACTTGAGAGAATCTCCAAAACGTCGTCAAAAGCGTGGCTTCTCAAATTCCTTCTGGCCTTGGAAACTTCTCCCTCCTTTGCGCCCTTCCTTCTCCTTCGCTCCCTTCTTGAAAATAAAAAGTGTGAATGAACTCAAAATGTGTCCCGCTTGTGCTTTACTCACGCACATGCATGCACAAGTTTGATCGAGTCAAGCTTAAACTTGAGTCAATAGTCATCCTCGCGTTGCCTCATTGATGTCGCGTGTAACTGCTCGATGTGTCAGCTCGTGACATGTCTGGCGTGCTTGTCTAGGCAGCTCACAATGCCGTGGTAAAATTTGTCATGGTAGTCTTGTGAAGGGACCAAACTCCGAGGTGGCCGTGCGTCTTACTTGGCAAGTGCTTGCAGTGCCATCCCTAGCCTCGCTGTGTGGCAAGCCTCACGGCAAACCTGGCTTGCATTTCCTCCACCCATCACAAGGCGTCGAAATTTCTTAAATTGCGACTATCACTCTGCACGTGTAATGATAATGGACCTTAGTCTTGCAACGACCATGACAAGTCAGCTCGGCTTGGTCAATTGTGGTCAATAGACGCTCCCGTACTTGGGCTTGCCATGACTTCCGCCATGTGTGTCAGATCGTCCTTGCTGACAGTCGCGACATGCACTATGAACTTGATACGTTAGTCATGTGCCGGAAGTACTTTTCCACCGATTCCAGTCGGCACGCGCAAAGTCAGCTCTAATATATCATGTCCTAGGGTCTCATGGCCGCTTTGAATACTTGAAAATGCTCTATAAGCCTCGATGCACGTCGATCACGAATTAATGACTATGGTCATGCCTCGTCCCAACGCCGATAGAATTTTTCATTTCATCACTTCCTATATGATGCTCTCCTGCTTTTGCAATTTTGTTGCCTATGTTCACCGTCATAATTGTCATACGCGATGACATCATGTTGAACTCAGGCTGGTGATTGAGACCAACATAAATCCACACTGATGCCAAATTCAATTAGATTCCTTCAGCAAGCAAATTGGAGCAAGCAATGGACCCTATAATAGAAGAACAACAAGGAGGATAAATTGTCAACAACATTCAACAAGACACATGTAAACCTCACCAAGAGCCAATGAAGCATGCGCCCTTTGACCGATGGACAAATTACATCAAAAACCTGGCAAGAGAGATAAATCGGCAACGCCATTTGGCAGAGCGGCTATGTCTCTCACAAGAGCTAGCCGGTTTTTCCTCAACTCCTCATCCTCCTGCTTGTGGCACATGCACAAATACATGCCCAAGTAGTAGTGTCAGTGTTCACCCTCCTTCAAACCTCCACTTAAATCATAACCGGTTGGCAACAAATCCGCGATGCTTCGACCTGTATCTCTACATTCACATGGAGCAATAGGGGTTTTAAGAATACAAAACATATGCTTGTGGAAATACTCACTCGCGTCAAGTGAGCAAAATTGACACAATGCCAAACGGTTGAACTTATTGAGCATATTGAAGTGCTTGCGCACATTTGCACATAATCCTCGGCCGACATGCTCATTGCCGTCGCGGAGGACAAGGCGCATTGCACCAAGCGTTCCCATCGCAGAAAAACACTATCTACCACTCACACAACGAGCATCACTAAAAACTACACCTGTCACGGTTAGCTGAGAACATCCGTTGCTTAGATCATGAAGAACTTGAGTACATGCTCAATGCTAAGTCCTCGAGAGTGACACGTAAGGGCTATCCCCCCAACAAGTTACTCTACTACCAATTTAACGACGGCGTGCGCATCTTGGCACAAGTTTGATTGCCATATGTAAGATGCAAGGTCTTGAGCCAATGGAAGGGGTTTGACTAGGATGACTTTGACGCATGCAAATGCAAGACGCACAAGCTTGGGGAGTGACGTAAGAGATGATGCAACACTTTCACTGCCCTATTAGTATTTATTTTTTTGGCAAAAAAAGGTTGTAGATTCTTCGGTTTTTAACCTCTAAGGGTTGACCCTGCACGGGTATAGAATGAGAGGTGGCATGAAGTGAGAAGGGTCAGGGGTGTAAGGTTTTTGTTTAGGGTTGAGGGTTTAGATTCACTCTCGAAGTGAGAACAAACGGGCTTATGCCCAACAAATTAGGTTAAATGTGGGTTAAAGATTTAGGGTGTAGGTATACAGTGTATCTCTTAGGGTGGAAGGCTCATGCTTTAGAATTTTGGACTCGCATGCAAGGTAAATCTGGGATTAGGGGTCAAGGTTTTGGGTAAAAAGGGAGAGTTTTCTCACGGCCATGACAAAGACGTTGCTGAAGAACTTGTCCAAGGGCTCAATGAGCACAAGTGATGCGTCCGCAAACTCGTCCACGCTCACGCCTGCCAAGTGGCACCCGCACGCTCGTGGGCACAGCATGCGTGCCACATCAGCATCACCGTGCCATAGGCCCTAGGGGCTAGACAGAAGAACGACGGGTTAGAAATTGTTGGCCCAGCACGCGCATGCCGGGGGGGTAGACCGCGGAAGAGGAGTCCATACGAGATTCCAAAACACGTTAAGGGGTTGGGGTTTGTGTGGCGGCAACTTCACATTGCTCGACGTGAGGGTTCTGAAGTGAGGGTGCTAATTGCAACACACTGTCCCTAATCTTTCTTACATCTTCTCGCTTACGTATTCTCTCGTTAAAGCCATAAACGACGAGCTCACGCGCGCGCTCGCCAGCACGTACATAGTCACGGTCGCGAGAAAAAGGCGCCGAATGACTATATGGGTAGTGACACTCCCACTATTAAAGCCTCCCTCCGCACAGAGAGAGCCATACACACAAGAGAGTGCAACAGTCCCTCCTTGCTTGGCCGCACCTTCTCCAGACTAAGTTACCGTAAGTTACCGAAGATAATACTCGAAACGGGGCTGCCGCAAAGTGCCTAAGTTTTCAGAAATGCCATAAACGATTGATTTAAAATGGCAAAAAAAGTGCCTTCAAAAAATGCCTTTGAAAAAATGCCAAACAGTAAATTCCAGAAGAATGCCAAAATATTGGGAGGTGAACCTTCTTCCCGGCAAGCGTGGGCTGGGCCAGTCAGGGTTTGCGGTTGGGCTATTGGGTGCACTGCACACAGCAGCACATGCTGCGCCTCGGTTCACCCAAAGACTGCGAACTCGTTTGGTGACTTGGTGAGGGAACAGTTTGAGGTGATGACTCGGCTCAGGATTCGGGTTCGCAATTTGGAGTTTAGAGTGGGTGGAGAGCGAACGTGAAGCCAGGCGCTTTAAAATCTCCACAGGCGAGGGCCGCTCGTCAAAAGCACGAGACCTTGCTCTCTCCCGAGGCCCTCTCATTCCCTGAGGCCCTTCCCAAGGAAGGTTCGGCGCACCTGGACCTGATTTAGGATCCCGGTCCGTTCCAGTTACCCATTCAACGCACCTGGACAAACATCCAGCCCAGGCCCTACTCCCTGGCAGGGTTCGAGGTTCGGCGCACCTGGTCTGATTTGGGAGGCCGCGCTCTGATAGGCCGCCCACAGCTCCCGCTCCTCGTCCACCTCAAAGCGCTCCTCGCTGACCTGGACGCAACAATCGCAGCGTAGGATTCACATACTAGGGTCTAAGACCTGGATGCAACCACACGAGCGTGCGTGTTTGCGCGCGCGCGTGTGCGTGTGTGTGTGTGTGTGTGTGTGTGTGTGTGTGTATGTGCGCAAGCAAAACTGAGTGAACATTGTCTGCATGCAGAGAGGTAATGAAAGGTGAAGTGGATGATGACGGGCTGCACTGTGAGGGAGGGGGGCACTGGGAAGACACAAGTCCCCTTCCCTGCCTCCCCTCTCCCTTCTGCTCTCCCTCCCCCTCCCCCTCCCCTCCTGTCCCTGTACCCCCCCTTCCCTCCCCTCCCATCCCCCTCCCCTCCCCTGCGTGACTCGGTCCCTCGTGCTTCACGTGGCGTTGGAGAGCAGGAGAAGCATGGGGGTTCGTGAGTGAGAGAACATGGGGGAGGAGGAAAGTGCAGAAACAAGAAAAAGCTAGTGGAATATGGAAGGAGGGGAAGGGGGGGAAGGGGGGGAAG
>WELA01000374.1:223821-235481 GCA_009602735.1 Mesotaenium endlicherianum
GGGGGACGGGGGGGAATGGGTGCATGATTCTGCAGATGAGCAACCGGCTGATGTGCGTGCGTCAGAACATGCTGAACGCGGCCGTCACCAACCGGACGCTGCTGCTGCCCGTGACGGAGCTGGACTACGATTACCGCAACCTCGTCGACTTCAACCACTTCAAGGTAAGGGAACCCGCCGTGTGTGTGTGTGTGTGTGTGTGGCGAGGTGCTCCAAGCTTACGCTCCAAGACCACTTTCAGATGGGTGGTGGGTGGGTGGGTGGGTGGGGCTGCGTGAGAAGGACAGGCAGTGATAGTATGCATGCATTAGACGCAGGACCCGCCACCAGTTGACCGGCCGCCAGTTGACCCGCCGCCCGCTGACATGCCGCCCGCCGACCTGCGGCCCGCTTCTGTGGCGTGGCAGCTGTGCTTCGGGAAGGGGGCCATCATGACGGTGGGTCAATACAAGTCAACCAAGGGGTCAAACGGGACGCTGCGAGTCGACCAGCTGCTGTGCCACATCCACCAGTGGCAGCCGGACGACTTCTGCGAAACTCTCAAGCGCCGCTTCGAGCAGGTGCGCCTTCAAATCGAACCTCTGCTCGTGCAAGCCCCAGACCACCCCAGCCCAAACACCCTGAATCCCACCTGCGGTATTTTGACTCCCGGCTGTCATTGCTGCAGACCTAGCATCTATCTCCACACCCGCACACCACATCCTTCAGAGCTTGCGCATCTGAGAACTGAGACAAAGAAACTGACGTTAGCCCACCTCTGCTGAGCACCTTTCTTCCGTCCAACCCTCGCACCTCANCGCGATGTGTCGCACCCAACAAACCCAAATGCCCTTCTTTTTGTTCCTGGGATAGAATGCTCAAGTAGCACCTCAAGACCTGTGTCGCGGCTAGAGGCCCAAACCTTAAGCCCTTATCTGGACTTAAACACTAGCCCTAATTCCAGCCCTAACTTCAACTCTAAACTCTAACGTTAACTCTAATCCTCGTGCTATTTTCAATCTACTAGCCTGAGCCAAGCCAGCACCACGCTTCGCGCTCCCCAGGGCTGGGCTCGAACGGGCATGCAGGCCCTCGTATTTTTTCCCCGTTCACATTTGGTTCGCTTCTTTGGGGCTCGCGCGGGCTCCTGTGTCTCTCCCTCTAGAGCCCCCCGCTAGAACCCCTGAGGGGACCCGCTCTCGTTTGCAGTTGGGCCCTTTTTGGGCGTGGTTCAGGCAGGGTCGGAGGTGCGGGCAGTTGCCAATCCGGGAATGATTTTTTTCAAAGAGCGTGCGCGTGGTGTTGGGTGACGCCACTCGTGCGCGAGTGTGTGCATGCCTCTGCGTGTGTGTCTGCACATGCGCATGCGTGCGTGTGCGTGTGTGCGTGCGTGTGTGTGCGCGTGTGTGTGCGTGCCTGCATGTGTGTGTGCGTGCGTGTGCGGTTTGCAAGTGATTGTGCACAACGTGCATGCCTGCATTGCTGCCACGTCACCACCAGTAGCTAGAGTGGGCAAACAGTTGCTTGCCCCCCCCTCCCCCCCCTCCCCCCGNAATATTCCTCCGGGTGAAGCTCACGAGCAAAGTATTGAAATCATACTCTATCCTGGAAGATGCCAAAAAACCAGTATGAACACATGGCAAAGGAATAGGCAGCTGACAGCAATAGCGCAAACTGTTGCCTGCGTACATTGCTTTGTGCAGGCACAGCATAGGCGCCAACGTTGTGCACGGCACGTAGCGACAAGGACTAGCAGCCGCAGCCCTGGGCTTGTAGGGCGTAACAGCCAGCCAGCTCTCATGCATGCCCGTGGTAAGGCCCCAAGCGAGAATTGAATTCCCCGCGCCATCCTTCCCAGTATGGGAATGCGAAGGCAGGGGAGGCAAGAAGAGGCCTTGATCTTTTGCGCCTCAACAACCAGTCATCAAACAGCCTCCAAGGACGACGAGATGAGCTCGCCTGCTCTTGCGGCAGCACGCACTCCCAGGGCTGCTGCTCTGCACAGGCTCTCGCCAGGTAGCAACCGACCTGGGCCGCCACTGACCCCAGAACTGGTGTGTGCACCATCCCCCTTGCAAATTAACTGGCAGCAATCTCGCCCAAGATCCTGGAAGACTGCAGCCAGCCCTGGCAGTGGTGCCTGCTGCTCCCACGACAGACCACGCCTGGCGGAGACTCCATCTGATTCTGCAAACACACTCAAGCTCTAAATGGGCATAGCTACAACACCCCCTCCCCCTCCCCCTCCCCCTCTCTCCCGTTGTATGCACCGTGTGTGTGTGTGTGTGTGTGCGTGTGTGTGTGTACGTATGTTTGGAGAGAGGGGAAGGGGAAAGGGGAAAGGGGGGGGAGGGCAGATCATGTGAGCGTTCGTGCTTCAGCCACGGACTGCGCAATTGCCCCCCCGGTACGTGCGTGCGTGTGAACGTGAGCGGGCGTGCGGTGCACAGGTCTTTGTGTGTGCTTGGGGGGGGGCGGGAGGGGGGCACTTTCTTGGGGTCTGCCTTGCGCGTGCGCGCGATCGCGTGGCCCCCCATACGCGCGCATGCGTGCTCGTGCATTGTCAGGGTGGGCGTGTGCTTGGACGTTTGATTCGTGTGGGGTGGCGGTGTGGGCCGCTGCTGCGGAGTGGTCAGACACTGCGAGAATATGTGAGAATGCGCAGGCGTCTGGAGGAGTTTGAATGCAGCAAGACTCAGAACCTCCAGCAGCAGAGTTCTCATGTCGTTTCAGATCGTGTTTCGCACGTGCATGTGACTCTGTATGTGTGTGTGTGTGTGCGTGCATGTATGTGTGTGTGTGTGTGTGAGTGTGTGTGTGTGTGGGCGCGCGCGCGCATGTGTGCGCATGTTTCTACTGTGTCCCTAGTGACCCGTGACAGTTGAATGAATGCACGTCACACGCTCAACAGTCTAGCGACTGATGAAAAAACTTACCCGGGATGCCTTCCTTTGTTGGGGTGGCGACAGCTGTCCACCTGCGGCGGGGCGACTTCTTCCAGCACTGCCTGGGCGGCGATGCCAAGGGCCGCAAGCCACCCTGCTTTATTCCCATCAAGCAGGTAAGGCCACAAGTGCATGTTCTCGCGCACGCAAACGCTTGTGCGTTTGTGCATGTGAGTGTGCGCGTGCGTGTGTGGGGGTGTGCGTGTGCGTGTGCGTGTGCTTCTCTCTCTGTCCCCTTTCTCATACCAATACTGGCGCTTGCAAGTTAAGCTGTGGAACACACAAAGCATCAGCTTTTTTTGCACCGTTTTCTCTCTCTCTCTCTCTCTCTCTCTCTCTCTCTCTCTCTCTCTCTCNTCTCTCTCTCTCTCTCTCTCTCTCTCTCTCTCTCTCTCTCTCTCTCTCTCTCTCTCTCTCTCTCTCTCTCTCTCTCTCTCTCTACAATTAGCGGCCCAACTGAAGTTGCGTCATAGAAAGAGAGCTTCACTAGAGTACTAATGCTTCTGATCTTTCCTCTGACCCACACAACTCTTTCCGCTGCAAAACACTTCCACGGGAGCAAATGGGGCCACTTCCCTTTGAAGGGGCCCATTTGCACTTCCTTCTCCTCTCGCAATCAGTGCGCCGGCAACGCAAAAACCCCAACCCACGCACACACCTCACTTCGACCCTTGATCCTGCTTCTCTCGTTGTGACTGCCCCGCGCGGGATCGGCGGCGGCGACAGGTGGCGGGCTGCCTGCACCGGCGGCTCGAGAAGCTCCCCAACATGACGGTTGTCTTCCTCGCGACAGATGGCGAGGACCTGGAAGTGGGACTTCTCTCCACGCTCCTGGAGTCCTCCTCTCAGGGAAGGCCCGTCCCCCTGCTGCGGTTGCCCGCCCTGGGAACGCAGCCATGGGCCAAGGGGCTCACCAAAGCCGGCCTTCAGAACAACCCTCAGGTGAATATTTTACTTTCTTAGCTCGATAATCGAGGGAGAGTGCATGGGAAGAGTGCAGAAAGAAGAGTGCAGAAAGAAGAGTGCATAGAAAGGGTGCAAAGAAAAAGAGCATAGGAAAGTGCATGGGAAGCGTTTAGCTTTGCTTGACGCATGTGCCGATGTGTGGCGCTGATTGGACCGAGAAATTTTGGTCAGTTTGCCCCCGGTGATGCCAAACACGCTGCGTTAAGATCCGAACGACACCCCCCCTCAATCCCCTCACGCCCCTCACCCCCCTCACTCCCCGTCACTCCCCTTTGATGATGATTTCTGTGAGTACTAAGCATATGTCCCTTGCGGTTGGTGTTGGCGATTTGATGTGTGGTGCAGATTATTGCGTTCTTGACCAAGGCGATTTGCGGCTTGTCCAAAGTGTTCTACGGTTCTTGGACCTCCACGTTCAGCGGAGATATACATAGGTTGAGGGACTGGTGGCACACCAACAGTTGCTTGGATAGCGGGATATGTGACCAATCGGAGTCTGGAGACTTTTTGGACTCTTTTCAATGATATGACGTGTTCTATTTGCTCCCTGAGTTTGTTGTTGTTTGTACAACCCAAGATGGGTGTCTCATGTTCAACGGCAGTGTACTCGACGTGCAACGAAGTTTGTACATCAAAGTCCATTAACGGGAGTGGGTTGTGACAGTATCTTGCAAGGTTTATTGCTTGACATTTTCTTGACGTAGAGGGGTCCACAAAGGCAACCAGTGGAACACTTTTGATAGTGTCAGGAACAAGACAATGTCTACTCAGGTCGACTTGGATACCACAGAAAGTTTTCAATACCTGAACCAAAAAGTTGATAAAATTTGGCATGGAAGGATATTGTGAACCAAAAATTGCACCGAATAATTTGAGTGACAAGATTGGGACAACATTAAAATGTTTATAATTTTCATGCAGTGGCACGCGTGAGTTTCTCAACTCTTTATACAAAGTTTATACGGAAGTGGTTAGCCCAGTAGTGTGACCAAGATTGTTTGTGAGAGAGGTAGGCTCGTCAGATTGCAAAGCTGGGAATTTGACTTTAAGCCAAGTCAAGCAAACTGCAAAAATTTGAAGAGCTTTGTTGACGTGTCACGGTTTAAGGTATACCAACTATGCCACACTCAAGAACTGTGACACGTGCTTTCACAAATGACACTCGATTTTTAATTGCAAAGCATATCAATTGATTATACATCACAATGCGTTGTTTCCTATCTTAAGCATTCACCATCTATAGCACCACAGTACTACGCACTCTGTTTCATGAACTGGCTTGAGTAACACATTAAACTAGTGAAGCCTGTCTCGCATAAGATGGCCACTTGTTACCTTTTGGACGTTCTTTACCAAAAGACACAATATGAACGTAAATGTTTCGCGCGCACATTCTAGTACCAACTCAAATAGAAGCCACATAGCATATCATAATGATTATTGTCAATCATGGTACAATGCCATAGTATCCCTTTGGGCTCTGTAACAATTTATCATCCACAAATATATGGCCCTCCATACTTGAACTTAGTTGTAATGTGTTATTGTAGCCAACAAAATGTCATCACTTTTTGACTAGGCATCATCTTAAAATTTGCCGTAACTGCGCTAGAATTCTTAGGCAATTGATAGCATCGTCTTGGTATTGCGCTAGTATTGACCCAGCGAGCATAGCATTGAAACACCTAGATTTATATATTTGGGATCATTTCTCTGCATTTTGCGTCTTACGCCACTTTTTGCGTCGCGACATTACATTTTTCGTACCACTGCTCTGACGCCGTGTGCTACTTTTTGGCGCATCACTGCTTTCTGCAGTCATATACTTTTTGCGTTCCACTTCTTATTTTCTGTCTTATGGCTACTTTTTGCGTATCAAAACAGTTGACTAGCAACCACTAAAATGAATACGAAATGCTCGTGTGCTGGAAGTCTATTTTGGTCAAGTCTATGACATCATGGTAATCGCAAGTACGGGAGTTAGCGGGAAACCATATAAAGCATTTCTGGAGAGATAAGTGACTGCAAAATGTTGCATGCGTGGGAGCAAGAGCAGGAAAACAAATATGGATACTTGAGTTTTATATCTAAAGGCATATTATATTACATAGTATAATTACACTGACACCCCAAAAATGTCAAAATCATTCACCTCTCGTCCGTCAGACAAAAAAAAATATTATTTTTGTGCTCGACTTCGATTCCACTTTTGTAATGCTAGAAAGAAGTCGACATAAAAGAGGTGGAAGATTTTCTGACAAGTTTTATTTATCGTACATGTAGAAAAAAAATGCAATGCAACTTTTGGTTGTTAGCTGCTATGCAAATTAGACCAATAAAAGCTGCCTAAGTAATCTATAATGTAAGTGCAAATAGCAAGAAGCGTGAACAAGGTCGCGAAGGTTCTTTGTACAAGTATTCCTTCAACCTTGAGATTGCCTTTATTTTCTACATTGATTCATCAAAAGGCATCAAGAAAATTCTATAAGGTAGTCAAATCATGAGCTAGTAAGATTGACCTTCACCCACCCAAGTGCGTGTTGGTGAGAAATCATTGTGGGTATGAGTTTTTCGTATTGCATTATTTAATGCATTTATATTTGCATATATAAATGCACCTGAACAGTATATGTTCATTGCTCATAAATAGTCCACACACGTCAAGTTAATCACTATTGGGACCCTTCACCCACCAAAAGATTATTCCACAAAAATGATTTAACTTCCACCAAAATATAAAATTTAATTGTCAAAGACCGTCAACAATTTTTGAGAACCATAAAAATGGTTAATGCTGTTTCTTCTGAAATGCTTGTATTCATGTATGTTGTGACCGTCTTGACAAATGAAAAACCCATGCACGTATTCATCCAATACCAATCTCAGTTTAAATTTGATGAAAACCAAGAAATTTTGGAGAGGGTTCTCCTTGAAGCTCGCCCAAATTGACATGGATCACTTCCTATTGCTTTCGGGTCGATCGATTGGGGTCATTTGGCCACTTGTAATTCCAACAAGATAGGCCCTTAAACTTTATTGTAGCGCTAGCACACAGCCAAATTAATTTTTTAATAGAGCAACATTGGCCCACATCATTAAAGAACATAAGTCTAGTATATCTCTAGTACGGCACCTTCCGGACTTAATTGTTCTAGCTTTGTGTCTCTAACTCCTGGCTTCTTCGAGATCGCCTTCAAATATTATTGCCTTCGTGCATGTGCTCTCTCACTTTGTGAATGCAAAAAAACAATGGGCTAAGTATCCTGCTGAATCGCACAAAGTCTAGTCTGTCTACTTGCTATTACGCTTGCTATAGATATATAACGCCTATGCAATGAACAAATTAAATAGAAGTGTCATATACCCTAATCGCAGCCTCGTGTAGGTCGACCTGCAAATAGGGAACGTCCTATCAATTCCGGGCGCTAATATAGTCTCTCGTCTGCAGCCGTTACCTGAAAGGTCAGGGCCACATGTCCTTCACGTTGCATGGAAAATTCATTGCCATTCATTGCAGTTGATTGAAGTGTACTGCAGCTGAGCTGGTAGAGTTGGCAGCATACTGCTCAGTGCCCACCGCTCACTGCTCAGTGCTCACCGTCCGTGCACTGCTTGGTGCTCTGACTCTCGAGTCTTGAAAATTACAACCGTGGCCAACTGAAACGGACATCATGCATGCATGGGTCACCGGAATCCGTAGGAACTTAAATATTCGCAGGTCAATTATACTTGAAGACTGTGGAATCTGGATAGGGCTGACGAGGCCCCCTTCTGCTGTCTTCAATAATATTTGTTCCAGCGCGATAAAGTAGGACATATATAAAGCCCATTGTCCTGTCCTACCGGCTTCCGCTGCCCAGACCCCCTCGATTCATAACTTTCTGGGTGTCATTTGCTATTTTGGATGTTATAAAAACCCGACTCAAAAAAAGAGGATGTTTTTAGAAATATATCCTTAAGATCTCGAGTGGATGTCCGGTAAAATCCCAAAAGTTCCTATCTAGAGACTATATCCGGACTCGGGAGGACAGGCCTAGGGGCAGTGGGCACTGCAGTGTGCAGTGTGCACTGTGCAGCTCTCGGTACCAGCCAACTGCTTGCGAGGGCTGTTCGTTTCCAGATTATCCACTCAAGTTCCCGCTCGAATTTCTCTTGACCATGTGCCCAGGCTGTGCCGCTGTAGCCTGTCAAAGAAACTTTGAGATGCCGACGGGCGCATCCTTCTGCCTGGTTCTGCCCACATCTGCCCGCCTTAAACTTGAAGGATGTACGTACTACGTAGGCGTTGTAGCCTGCTAGCCTCTACGTATGTAGGATTTGGCCCATTGGGCATGGGATTAAAAAGTCAAGAGTCTTACTGAAATATCAGCGTCAGGGGTCAGACGCGCAAGGTCAAGATGTGATAGTTCAACGGGAGGCAGTTGCTCCTTGACGTCACATAGCAGATTCTCTCTAGGATGGACGCTTTCCGGGTCAAGCCGTTGAATCACGTTGAACTTTTATCCCTGTCTATACCATAATGCTACGTATTGTGGCGAAACTCCGGAGCCCCAGTTGGCCCCCGAATCTTGATTTTCAAGAATCATGCGTCAGCATGAGTCGCTGATCATCGTCTAATGTCCTTTCCAGTTGGCGTCAAGTGCATCCATTAAGACCGCAATGGGCGGTGATTACGGACCTGTGCTTCTCAAGCAGTCGTGAATTTGTTCTGAAAGGGGCCCTACCCAAGGCCAGCTGGGCTTGCAACTTGCAAGCGGTTTCAAGCTTCAACTTCCAACGCAAGCCGTTAGTGTGCCATAATTTTGGTGCGCGAGAATTGACGGGGAGGAGCGGGCGGTGATCGTGGTGGAAAGGTCTCGAATGGTCTGGAGGACATGATTGAGCTTGACAGGCTCCGCCTCGGGCTTATCAACAGAAAGACCCAGAAAGACCGGCGAACGAGGGAGAGGCGGCTGGTAGAGATCGGAGCACAGGGGCCCAGTTCCAACAGAGGAGCAGGGGCCAGCACTGCAAATTTTTTCTGAAAGCTGGAGCTAGTTCAAGCCAGTGTGAGTGCCATGAAGGGAATGATGCCTTCAGAACGTCGTACATTCGAGCCCATTTGAAGGTAATGACGGGAAGCGAAGTCAATATATATTAGTTTGATGCGGGTTGATTGCCGGTGTGGGATTGATGTCCACGATATTGCCTTTGCACGGAGCTGCAAGTCATTAGTCTTGTCGACCTATTTGCGGCTTTTTGCTACAGTCCTGGCTGTCTCCAGAGCGACGATTGCATGCAGCAGGTTATGACTCATGCTCTCTACGTGTGTCATAAGCCTGAGAATTTTACAGCCGGTGGGGCTTGTAGTCAATTGTCGATCATCCCATATGGGAGATGCTTGTAGAGCTGCTTGCGTCAGCCAGATTCCATGTAGTTTTGCTTGCCTGCATGCTCCCTTGGGCCTGGAACGGGCGAGCATTGAGGAGCGTGCACGCATGCAGCAGTTGGCACTCGTTTCACTTCTTCTTGAAAGATTAGATTGAGAGCTGCTGGTGCTGAGTGAAGCGGTTGGAGCCAAGCCCTAATCCTCTCTGAGTGCACACACGGCTCGTAGAACCTGGAGGAGCATCAGAGCAGAGAGGGAGCACTCGTGGCCTGAATAAATCTCCAGAGGGTGCGGAGTTTGAGCGGGAAGGACCTGATAAGAGAGGCTTGTGCAATGGCAGGTCGGCAGTCGCCCCGGCTGGTCGACTTCTTTGGCGCAAAGGGGAGAGGGGGGGACACTCGGGAGGCGGAAGCTGGCCAGGTGTCGCACTTCGGCAGCAGGAGCTCAGCCCAGGGCTCCATTCTCACCCGGTCTGACGACAGGAGCGAGGATAATAATAGGGTAGGGTTTTTGGAACAGAGAAACCTGGGGGGGAAAGGGGGAGGGGCCCATCCTTCTTTTGCACAGGGACAGGGGCAGGCACAGGGACAGGGACAGGGACAGGGACCGGGACAGTCAGGTGTCCCTGAGATAGGCACCCAGTCTCTAGCCTCCAGTCAATCCTTCCCCTCCTCTTCTGCCATAGTGCTAGCCTCAGGCCCCGGCCCTCTGGTAGGTAAAATGCTCCCCACTGAGACCCCAGGGGGCGGCGGGGGGCAGGGGAGAATGCAGCTGGCGGCCCCGTCGGCAGGCACGTCAGCGTATGGGAGGACAGGTGGCAGCCAGACGCCGCCTTCTGCTGCTGCCTATTTTCCAGAGGCGTCCTCGGCTTACGGGAATCTGCGGGCTGGCCACCTGGCAGGCCACGGCGGGGTCATGCCAGGCGGCAGCGAGAGGCACGCCGCCGAGGCACTGGGCGGCGCCTGGAGTGTCCCCGGCTCTGGTGTAGCAAGCGTCCCGGGGACGGCAGCAGGAGACGGCCTTCTGTTACGACAGAGGCTAGGAGACACGAACGCTTTTGCTGCTGCTTTCGGTGCTTCCTATCGATCTGCGGCTGGGCTGGGGGCAGGGGCGTATCCCGGACCTGCACCCGAGGCTGCCAGGCCAGGTCTGGGGGAGGTTGGGAACGCAGCCTACGGGGAGGGCAGTGTCACAGGCAGCAACAGGGTGGGGCTGTTGCCCTCGGCAGGTGGCCTAGGGTTGGGAAGAGGCCCGGCATTTGGTCCGGGAGGCCTGGATGGGCTCCTGAGCAACAGAGCGCATGAGCTGGCGCGTCTCGGGCCACGTTTGGAACCGGGCCTGGCCCACGCCGGGGCCTCCAGCCACAGCCTAGGGGAGCAGCGGGCGGCAGAGGCGAGGGGCTCGGGCGGCGGCCTGTCGGCCGGCGAGAGGTCTCGCCTGCTTGAGGAGGCGTATTGGATCCAGCGAGTCCTCCTGGAGTCAGCAGGTGGCAGCATAGCGGGCGGCGACAGGGTGAGTGGCGCCGACAACGACAGCGTGCCAGGTGGCGGCAGGGCCCACCTGGCGCTTGGTTACGAGGAGGAGGGTCAGGGGGGGCCTGCCCGGAAGTGCCAGCGCCGGCTGCGAGAGGACAGCCCCAGCAGACATCAGCCGGCCCCTGCCCCCCCCCCTGCGCACGCTCATGTCCATGCGCCGCCTGCTGCGGCCCCGGCTGGCAAGTCGATCGTGGAGCTGACCGAGTCGGACATCCGGACGCTCTCCATTCAGGACTGCATGCACTACCTCCGCCAGCAAGGTAGGGGGCATGCGCGCGCGCGCGCGCTTGCCTTGCGCTCATGCATGCATACGGGCACATGCACATGCACGCGCACACGCACGCACACACACACACACACACACACACACACACACACACACACGGCGCACACACGCACACACACACAAACGCAGGCACACCCTCATTGACCCGCGCAAACATCAAGACAGGAGATTGACTTGTGCATTTTTTTTTTATTTTTTTTTTATTTTTTTTTTGACTCTTTGTTCTTCGTTCACGTGAACTGCTTTACTTGTGGCGCAGAGGCTGCTGCCGCGGGGCAGGGTGCGGGGGGGAGGGCAGAGCCAGGGCGGGCGTCGCCTGGACAGCTGGCGCTGCCTCTACCTGACAGATATGCCTCCTTACCAGGGCAAGGGCTGGCTCCGCCGCGGCAGCCGGCCGCATTCTTTGGGGAGGTGCCACCTGGCGGCGCCAGCCGCCAGGCACACTCTGAGCTGGTGGCCGAGGTGGCAGCACGCGTGCCAGGCGGCAGCGGTGGGGGCTGCGGCGGTGGCGGCGGCAGCAGAGGTGCCGAGGGATTTGGCGCGGGCGCGGGCGCGGGCCGGGGGGGGGAGGAGAATGCGCA
>WELA01000374.1:235602-248102 GCA_009602735.1 Mesotaenium endlicherianum
CCCCCTCTCTCTGCCCCCCGACCCCAAAGTCCACCCGTCTCAGACCTCTCCGCCCTTCTTTCATACTCTTCTCTCCCCTCTTTTCCTCCCCGGAGCAAACAACTCTCCTCTGCACCCCCTCTTACGTCCCCCTGCTTTCTATGTTGTCATTCACGTATACACGCTCGTGCACGTCACGAGCGTGCCCACGTCGGCATTAGACGCTCTCAGCAGCCTGCCAGCACGCGTGTGTTGATGCGCTGCGTTTGAGCTCGTGACACGTGTGAGCGAGGCAGCCGGCCAGGGGGAGTGCGGGGGAGCTTGCTGTGCTGGCAGCTCGCGGGAGCTGCTCCAGGGGGAGCTGGCCGGCTCTGGGTGGCGTCATGTGGCGGCGCGTGCCCTGGCCTCTCGCATGCGCGCGGCTGACGGGCGGGGGTGGGCGCACATGCGGGTGGGCGTGCAGGCGCAGGAGGGCGAGGAGCAGGCATTGCGCGATCTGAGGGAGCGTTGGCAGAGGCAGGAGGGGTCATCGGCTTCTGCCCTGGCAGCCCTCGAACACCTGGTCGCGGCGGGCGGCAGCCGAGGCGGAGCTGCCGCCAGGACCGAAGAGGGGTCTGTGGCTGCCACCAGGTCAGGGGCGGCGGCGCTGACTGGGCACGGCGGCGCTGGCGGCGGCGAAGGCGTTTTCGAGGGTGGGGATCGCTTGGCGCAATCTGCCCCTGTCCTTGACACGGCGGGCGGCGGGGCGCGCGCGCGCGCCTCTCCCCGGGTGGCCATGTCGCTCTCGCACGATCTGCAGAGAGCATTTGAGCGCGAGTGGGCGCCAGATGGCAGGCCCCTGACCGTCCGGCAGCAGCAGCAGCAGGAGAGCTCCGGCAGCCTCGGGCTGCCCCCACTTGGCGAGCATCAAGCCACCGCTTCTGCCTGCAGGCCCAGCAGGTCTGGCACCCAGCCCTTCTCCTCAGCGCGGCCTCACGGCCTGCCATCTGTCCCCGCGTTTTCTGCGCCGAAGCTGCCGGACTATGCAGTGCTGCCAGATGGCGAGGCCACAGTGCAGGGCCCTAGAAGGAGCGTCGCCGCTGCAGGGCCCTCCTTGCAGCCGCTCTCTGACGCGCTGCCAGGTGGCGAGCATCGCGCAGACGGCAGCGGGGCGCGGCTGCCGGCCGGCGGTGTGGCTGGGGCCTGGCCCACCGGAGCTGACGTTGCGCCAGGTGGCAGCCCCAGGGCGCGGCAGGTGGCTAACCGCACGAACGCAAGCAATCAGAGCGTGTCTCTCGGCATCGCCAGCTACCTGAACAATCTTGTTGAGATTGCGCGCCAACAGTCCGCGGGCAGGGGGGCCGAGGCGGAGGGGGGTCAAGGGCCTGGTCAACCGGTGGCTGACCACAGTCAACAGCGGGTGGACCTCACCCAGGGGCCCTGCAGCACCTTGAGCGGGGGAGCGCTGGGCTACGAGGAGATGACACGTGGCGCGATGGCGCAGCCCGCCCGCCCTGGCAGAAGCGCCCCGCTACCAGGGGAGGGAGCCGACTCGCTGTACAGGTGGGCCACCTGTTGCCACCTGGCGCTTGCAGCTGTCCCTCTCGGTGGTTCTGCCGTCTCTGCTTGTCCTCTCCCCACCCCCCCCCTTTGAAAATTGGCGCCCTCAGTTGTTCACCCATGCATGCGCATACTGCTGATCCACGAGCAAAAAGTCTTCAGTGCTTGTCAATGGCAGTCAACGCGCAGTCAGGTCAACGAGAGTGAGCACTTGTGAATCTCCTAGCGCGTGCCTGTGTTGAATGTGGCTGGAGATTATTTTTATAGGTATGTCTGCATGTGTGACACATCCTAACCTACACAATGCGGCCACCTGGCACGCTGTGGGTGCTGGCGGTGCAGGGCCTTGAAAGGAGGAGAGGGCGCCAGCTGGAGCGCGCCTAGTCAGCAAATGACAATCTTCTATCGGCACGAGATTCACGTGTTTGACAGCGTGCCAATGGACGCGGTGGGCTTCTCTCGCACCGTGTATTTCCGGAAAGAATACTAGAAGATTAGAAGGACGAAATGATGTCAACAAGATGTGATATAAAAACAAAGGGGCTGCAAGCACAAGCCCGCGAGCCAACAAGCCCGCAACCCTCTGTCTCTCTCTCTCTTTGCGCGCGTGCCTCACAGCGTGCCAAACGCGCGCGCTGGGCAAGGTGGGGGAAGGAGTAGGCGGCGCGCAAGCCGGCCCCCTTCGCCGCGAGCTCTCGCCTCTCTCGCCTCTCTTGCTTCTCGCACCACGTGGCACGTGAGACAACTTGAGAGAGAGGAAGTAGCGATAGGGACGGCGGGTGTGAGCTTGTTCCACAACGTCTTGCGCGTCAGGCTGCCTGCCGCGCTGGACTGAGTGGGAGGTGTGGAGCGAGCGAGCGAGCCAGCCAGCGAGGGAGCGAGGGAGCGGGCAATGGAGCAGGCGAGGGAGGGGGTGAAAGACGGATCAGACAAGCGAGCGGGTGAGAGAGCGAGCGGGCGAGAGAGGGAGCGGGCGAGGGAGAGAGCGAGTGAGAGAGCAGGGGGCCTGGGAGGGAGCGAGGGAGGGAGGCCTGCTCCTTCTGGGGCTCTCCCTCCGCTGCGGCTGTGCAGAAGGGGATGCAAGTGTGCCTGGCTGACCAACCGCAAGACTGCCTGCCTGCCTGCCTGTCTGACGAGCTTGCTGGGGGAGACATACCGGCTGACCCTCTGACTGCCTGGCTGCCTGTCCGGCTGACTGCTCGACTGAACTTTAAACGCTAAATTCAAACCCTGAACCCCAACGCGATTTCGATCGATCTTGGGCGTTGAACTTGCGATCGTTGACCCTCCTGCGTCGACCATTGCAGATGCGAGCCCCTCTCACCCTCTCACCCTCACACTCTCTCACCCTCTCACCCTCTCATCCTCTCACCCCCTCACCCGGGCCGCGGCGTCCCATGTCGTGCGCAATCCCTTGGCCCCTCCGACGCGCGCGCTGCTGTGCGCCTTCGACACACAAAAACTTCCCTTCTTCCTCGTTTCCCACACTCATTTTTGGCACTCGGTCGATCCCCTCGAGCACCTGCAGGTGTGCAGCCCTCGAGCATATGCTGCCCTCCGACTGCGCATTGCGCTCTTCTTCTTCCGTTTCTCAAACTTTGCCGTTTCCTTTCTCTGCAGGCCAAGGCCATCGTGCAGCTGGCGGGCGGCCACGGTCGCACGTGGTCGACACTTGTCGAGCCCCTGCCGCAGGAGGGCATGGGCCGCAGCGGCTTCGCGCCACCTGGCAGGCGTGCAGGTGGGCACATCGTCCGCCACCTGTCCCCGTCCTGGTCCCCCCTGACAGCACACACAAACTGCACCCTTTGTCTCGTTGTCCTACCACCCTCGCGCGCGTGTGTGTGGGGGGGGTAAGCGCATGGCGCTTTCATGCAGCCTATCTGACATAAGTATACGAATTTCCATGGTACATGCCCTCAAGTTCCATGGTACATACCCCCTTACTCGCGCGCACACGGGGTGTGCGGGCGGCGCCGCTGGGCGCTGCCACCTGGCGTTTGTAGAGGGCCCCCTTGTGACGCATCTCTGTCCACACCTGCGAAATGTTTCTCTTCGCAGAGCACTGGCAGTGGCGTCGCTTGCATCACGCAGTCCTGTCGACCAATTCTGCGTCTTGTGTGTGCCTCTTGGAAGTTGGAATGCGTCGTTCCCAAGCGCGGAGGCGGTGCCGGGGGGTTGCTTCAGCACAGGCGGGGACTCGAGGGGTGTGCGTGGGGGGCCTTGGTGTTCGCACGCTCGCGCAAAGAATGGCCCGCTCCCTATCGTGTATGCTTGCGACGTGTGCTTGCATCGTTGCGTGCGGAGAGTCTCAGAAGTGGCGGCAGGGGAGGGGACAGGGATCCAGCACTCGTCGAGGCTCAGCAATGGTCGAGCTGATGCATGACAGCATGACAGCACGACAGCATGACTGCACGACAGCATGACAGCATGGCAGCATGGCAGCATGGCAGCATGACAGCATGACAGCATGGCAGCATGGCAGCATGACAGCATGACAGCATGACAGCATGACAGCATGACAGCATGGCAGCATGACAGTATGGCAGCATGGCAGCATGACAGCATGGCAGCATGGCAGCATGGCAGCACGACAGCACGACAGCATGACAGGATGACAGGATGACAGGATGTTATACGAAGCAGTGTGTGGGGACAGGAAGCAAGGGGAGGGAGGAGGAAGGTGGAGTAAGAAGGTGCAAGGAAGAGGAGGCTTTCTTAGGGAGCCGGGAAATTGAGAGAGACAGGAGGAGGTGGCTAACTATCTGTCTCGCTCGCTCGCTTTCCAGGTGGCGCTGACGTGGTGCCAGGTGGACCCCCTCTGCAGCCTGACCAGCTATGATGAGCCAGGTATGCTGACGTGGCAATGCCCAGCAAGTTTACTCGAGTTCTACTTGCTGTTAGGTTGCTCGCTTGTGCTTTACTTTGTTCCTCCCCCTCTTCCCCCCCCTCCCCCCNAAACACATGACACATGTGCGCGCACATACATGGCAGCAATCCTCACCTGCAACACTTGCAGACTATGCTTGCTCCCCATGGGTTGCGACCCAGTGGCCCTGCGCTAGCCTGACCTTAAAGATGTGTGGCCCTTCCTGGGGGGGTGCAGGTGAAGTTTCGCAGCTGGTGCGGAGCGCAAGGACCGGACATGCTGTCGCACTGTGCCTCTGCCATGCGCACAAAAAGCTCGCTCACCATGAGCAAGCATGACCCACACGACCCACTCGTAGCCGGAGCCCCGCATCAAGCGTCATCCACCCCCTGGTCGCCATTACCCCACACCCCTCCTCACGAGGCTGTCGGGCTTGCTCGATTGGTGCGGTCGGGGGGGGGGGGGGATCGGCACCTGGAAGGCTGACACCGCGCCAGGTGTTGTGTCAGCGCTGCTAGGGTTCATCTGTGGGCTTCCCCTGGCCCCCGCTCCAGAACATTCTACAGCTGGGAAGAAGGGCTGACGATGGATTGGCCATGGTGGATGATGCATCTGTGCATGCATGCATCCGGGCTGGTGACGGCTGCGGTGCATTCATGCATGCATGCATGCAGGAATAGGTGCAACCATGCTGGTGCGGCTGCCCCGGGGGGGGGGAAAGGGTTTAGGCTCTTGACTCAGAAGCAACCTTCCAACACGCCTGCGTCCTCAGGTGGGTGATGCACTGCGGTTGACCGATCGTTGACCGCAGGCTGTTAGCTTGACCCGTGGTTGACTAACCGTTGTTGGCACTCGTGGTGGATCAACAGCTGTTTGGAAGCTTCGTTGCCCGGGCTGTTGCAAGCTGTTGAGCTTGAGTTGCGTGATGCTATCCTCCGTACAATTTTGTGTGACTCTCTCTGTCGTGCGCGCGTGCTCCGTGTGCATCGGAAGTTGACAAAGCGTAAGCTTGTTCAGTGCAAGTGATGTAAACTTATGTATTTATATACATGTATGTATATGTGTGTGTATATATATATATATATATATATATAACAACAAGATTGTGCCAATAAGAAGAGGGCAAATGATGTGCGATATTGAGAGGCCCCCAGCCTAAGCACGGCCCCCCGGGGGGTTCGTTTCCCCTCTCGGTTTCCTCCTCGCTCGAAGACTGTTGTGTGTGCCATGTCTGCAAGTTTGTGGAGAAGGAGGTGCTATACTTGTAATTGAAATGCTCGACACTGGTGGTGCACGTGGCGTGCTGCTTGACTGACACCTAAGTATGTTCAGATTGTGTTAGTTTGTCTCTCTCTCGTCAGTTTTCGTCTCGTGAATGTGTATGGCCCGTCCCCAACTTGCAGTATTGCTTGGGTCTTCCTTGTCAATCGAACGAACGCTGTCCTTTTCTACTGTGTCGTTGGTGTTTGTTCTTGTTCCCTGACGTGTTTGTTATGACTTTGGTTTCTGCTTTGCAGGGGTTTTGAGTCCTCCATCTTCGCCAATCAGTGGGCTTGTGCTCGTATTATTCAGTTTATTTAAGTAAGCTTTGCAGTAGCCTAGGGTTTTGTAAAATAGTACGTGAGTGTTAGAAGAGGTACGAGCACTTAGCTTTTAGGGCACCTCTTGGTCGAGGCACTACTCTTCTTCGCAAGCTTGCCAGTCTGCAAGAAGTCCTATCCACGCCTTACCTAAAACCTGAGTATGTAAATTGCAAAGAGCTCACAATTGAATGATTAACTTCCTCTTTTACCGCTGCAAGGATATGCCTCATCATGTCACAACACATCAGACTCTGCCAAAACTCATTACTAAAAACACATCCGCGGGCTGGTAATTGTCGCAAACATCCCCCAAAATAAGATCAATTATTCACCGAAGATACCAGTCAAGCGAAACAATGCGCACAACAATGTGAGAAGTCCGGGCTAAAAATGCGATTTTTCTCGGCGCAACTGCAAAAGCATTGATTGTTTCTTGCAAGTCTACCCCTGAAGGCCTTAACATACTCATATGAACGCATGAAAACATCTTACAGTTGCTGGACGGCATTGAGAGGTCAGAGTAGGCTCTTTGAATAAGCATCGGATTCAATCTCCAGCTTCAGAGTTGTAGTATCTCTTACTTACTCATATAAGACATGCTCCATTCACATGATACTCTGGCTCAGTTGCGCACTTGGATGGGTGCAAGTTTTAAAATTACTCAGCATACATGGAAATTGTTACGGTCAGCCATTGTCGAGATTGTAAACGACGTCGACGTTCCACATTGTTCCACATATAGAACGTCCCGAAATCGCTACTGCTCCCCCCCTAGAAGTTAGAACTCAAATTCACGTCGCGGTAATCACTCATCATAACAGATTGGTCACGCGCTGCACGCGGACGCGCAATTTAGACACCTCCAAGAAGCGACTCGCGAGGGTACACTGCTACAGGTCCCGCACTCGCACTTGAGGAGCACAGCGCCTGCAGCTATCATGACCCCATCTTGGGATCTGATTGCATCAATTTGTTGTACCCTCAGGATGCGTGAAGCTTGGACATTTCCGCAATTGCAATTTGGGGCGGGCCGTTAGACCAGGAATCTATTTTCCACCTGATGCCAGCTTGAAGCTAACCTGAAACTTCACGAAGTCCTAAGAAGCTGAGCAGTGTGGAGCAGTGAGCAGTCATCGCCAAGTGACAACTTTTGTACAAGCCTGTGCTGAGCCCTGCTGACAAGAGGACCGCTCTGCTACACCCAGCTAAAAATGTAACAGTTGATAACACCAGCCTACACCTTTTTTTTTGGGGGAGGTTAGCTCAACGTGGTTCATCTGGCCCAATCTGGTCCTTTCGTCCGCGGTTGCGTTGGTGGCATTCAGTTGGCGTCGCTTTGTGTCCTTGAACAGACTAAGACAGCGAGAGACACGTGAAATCTTTGAGTCAAAGTTGGTGACAAGTAGTCGAATGGTTCTATGGAGAATTGTGAGAAAAGGCCCTTTCCATAATGAAGAAGA
Organism: Mesotaenium endlicherianum; assembly: GCA_009602735.1. Taxonomy (NCBI): domain Eukaryota; kingdom Viridiplantae; phylum Streptophyta; class Zygnematophyceae; order Zygnematales; family Mesotaeniaceae; genus Mesotaenium; species Mesotaenium endlicherianum. The sequence continues at coordinate 243,030 of WELA01000374.1, forward strand.
CCTAGTACTAAACTTTCAAAGTGAACGAAACTAAGACTCGCACATGTTATTCTACTCATTTTCAGAACCAGCTGGAAAATATGGCGTGAAAGTGCATTTCATGAATCAACCTTAAAAGCCTTTCTATTCCCTCTCCGCTAACACTAAAAATGAAAAGGTGTGCGCGACAAATAATCATGAAAAGTTTGCAGATAGATGTAAGAACACATTATCCACCCTCGCCCTTTTTTCTCTCCTATGAGTTGTTTTTTTCAAAATCACAAATTTGGAAGCAAATTGTTGATCGTAAGCTCACAAATGCAGTGATGAAATCAGTCAAACTCCATTTTACCCTTTGTACATCTTCAAGTCCCATTCGACTATGACAATGACAAGAAGGGTCATTGTAAGCATGAACAGAAAAAAGTAAAGTGAAGGGATATTGTACAGATCAATGAATGGGAAAAATTTTATCTTACAAACTTTTGTAAGTTGTCGTCAAACTCTGCACACCTTCAAGAATATTACGCAAAGATAGAAAATGGACTGGTCACATACAAAATGTTCGCACGCCATATTTGCCAGCTGATTCTAATGCTGAGTAGGACCACATATGCAAGTCCTAGTTTCAAATACTTTGAAAGTCAAGAACAAAGTTTTCTTCAATAATGAAAGTTTAGGCTTGTTCTCACAATTTTCCCATTGTTATATGCCTATCGCCTCAGCCATGGGTTCATGTGGATACCCTCAACATCTCGCAACGTAAGATAAATTGGTGCAAACTGGTGCAAAGGGAAGGGTTCAAACTCCAAAACTTTGAGCTTTAGTATATGCGGCCCTTATTTGTGGTCGTCAGGATGGCCCCACTCATCTAAAGTCTGTGAAAGCAAACTCAATAAGGGCTTTGAGCATGCGCGTTAGACTATGTGGTTGGATGACAATCCAATACGTCACATTGTTCAACCCCAATTATCCCATTGCCAATTTCGTTGACTGACTTTGGCCATTTTAGCATTTGCACCTTCACAGGATGTCAAAATTAAAAGAGAAGATATTTCTAAGTTAGATAACCCTTGAAAAAATTCCACAAAATAGTACATAAATCCATCTGCATTTTGAGATCATGATGTGCATAATACCAATCTATTCTCAGAGTCTTGGAGATTTTTTGAAAGTAAAATTTTGAACAATATATTCTCTTTTCTCTCTGAAGCCACCATACGAAAAATTTGACAGGTCATTGAATTTAAAAATAAAATGTATTCATTGCTTTGGTGATTGATTTTGTGCATGTTGTTCAGGGATTTAAACAAATTGGCTCTCAGTATAATGTCAAAGAATAGTCGATAAAGGCAATATCTTACAGTATGGTGAAATGCTTTCATATTGTACCTTTGTGTATGTAGTAAAACAGATAGATAAAGTACATAGTAATATAGAATACTTTATCTATTCAAGGCAAGGATCTTTGAACATAAGTGGTAGCTTCTTGAAAAGGAGAGCTTCTTGGCTTCTTTCACTGCAGTGTACCTCAATGCAGGAGAAAAAGAAGGGGTTGTCAAGTAGACGAGTCCTTAAACTTCATAGATACTGGTGTCCGTCTAGAAAAGAATAGATGACAACGTTATTGGCACGTACATCCTCCACCACAGAAATATGATATGCTTCTTCTTGAATGGTCTTTGATTGAGTAATACATACCACGTGTAAAACATGAGCTCACATCATTGCACGTACATAGTTGTCCTGTAACTTCAACAGCTTATATTATTGTTTCTTCAAACATATGTTCTTGTATTTTAGTATTGATACTTAACGGAAAATCTTAGAGAATAGCTAGAATATCCAATCTAGCTTCTTAAGAAACATATATTACTGTCTGCTGTCTTTTGAGGCGTAGATGGCAGTTTTTATCTTGATAGAGTGCAAGTTATTATGTTCTGTTCTCGCCTTCAATTTTTGTAAACAAGCATATTGGAAATCGAAATGCCACCTTCTCGCCTGTGACCTCATGTGCAACCATGTTCACTTCAAGACAAGAACAAGCACTATTGATTTTGAATATCCTTACTCACCGGCCAAAGATAGACCAAAATAATATTTGAGTTGCCCATTTGGCCACTTTTGAGACATGCATGCAATTGAGGAAGTATTTATTTTCATAAATATTAATCTTGATTGCCAAGTTTTGAAGATTGTGTACAAGATAGATTCCGCACCAATTAAAGCACCACAAACTTAGTGCTAGCTACTTTCTCACCTCTTGTGCATTCAACAGCTGAGCACAAGCTTCCATCGCGGCCCGTGGGGTTGACAAGGGCAAACAAATGCACAAGGCACAACTAAGTACCAAAAGTTCCATTGCATGCATAGCACGAGCCAATAATAATTTCCACACGCTGCGAGTGCAGACAGGCCATCCACCACTCCAACACTACATCCAACTCATAGTCGACTGGCCAATTCCTCCTTCCGCGGCCCGCCCTACTATTTGCCCCCTTGAGATGCCTGTCTTATCTTTACTTTTGCTAAAATATCCCTTCCATGAGCTCAATTTTCCCATCTTGCCTGTTCTTACCCTTCTCCTTGTCACCCACCCGGAGATGCACATTGCTCGCCAGACACCTATTAACAGAAGAAAAATAAAATCTAAAAAGTATACAACTGTACGTATACAGTGAGCCTGAGGACACGCACACCCGCGCCCGCGCGACAGTGATGTGCGTCGGTGCCGGCCAACCAGTGCCGACTTCTATTTTGGTTTCCGCTTCGTCTTGAACATGGCAACGAGCCTATCGATGGTTTTGACGGCCTTGTAAGCTTCCGGGTCGCGTTTTGCCAGGCCCTCGTACTCCTCGGCTCCGCGAGGGCTCGCCATCGGGCTCTTCCCGCTGTTGCCCGGGCTCAGAAGTTTCCTAGCGTTTTTGCTGCTGCCACTGCTTGAGGCATTGGCCAAAACCTGCCCGTCTCCTCCGGACACCTGACTATCGCTCCTACCTCCTCCCCCATTCCCGACCCTTGGTGACCCTCTGCTATCCCCCCCTTGGCCTCCTTTGTTACTCGTAGTATCGCTCAAATTGCTTCCTCCATGCCCATCACGCCCGTTTTCTAGGGCGCTCCCAGCCCACGATCGACCAGATCCTGGGGACGGGGACGGTCCAAGGGGCGCCACGTGGCTGCCGCTACCGCCCCCGGCGTCCCCTGCTCCTCCTCCTCCTGTTGCTTGCACTTCCACTTCTGCTCCCCACTTTGCTTTCTGAGAGCCTACTTGCGGACCAGGAGCACTGCGAGAGGAAGAGGGCAGGAATGAAAAGTCCCACGCATCCTCTTCCTCCTCCTCCTCCTCTGCATTCTTTCGGGACTGGGAGTGTGGGTCCACGCGACTTGCAGCCCCCCCGCCCCCGTTGCCGGCCACGAGCTGTTGGTTGCCGGCAGTCCTCGCATCGCCTGTACTCGCCAAAGAACAAAAAAGGAAAAAAGGAAAAGAAAAGAGCTCGACAAGAAGAAAAAAAGTTTAAATGCTCTGCATTTGCACCAGCTGTCATTGAAGGGAGAAGCGCCCGCCTTGGTGCCACCTCAGCTTTCCTCGTCACTGATTTGGAGTCCTCGTCCTCGCTGCTCGGTACATGCACAACTGCAAGAACTTGCCGCACACGTCGTATGGCGTCCATTGCGATGCAATGTGTTGCTCGCAGACACATGCAGTCGCGAGTTTCAAGCACGCGCACTGTGGATCTATGTAAACAGGCCTACCGAAACAAATCGCACTACACATGCACATCATTGCTGCCTCCATACGGCGACACATTCATTCACACGCCCACGCACATATACACGCACATAAGGAGGGTGACGAGGGCGAGGGCAAGGGCGGGGGCAGGGGCGGGAAGGAAAGGCAAGGCAAAGGGAAGGGAAAGGAATGTGGGGTGGGGGAGCACACCGAGCTTTTCCAAGGATAATTTGAATAACCCAGCAACAAAGGTTTATACATGCGGAAAGTTGGCTGCATGGAGAGCCCTCAGCCCTTTATCAGAAATGTTATTACACTAATTACCATACCATATATACATATGTATATGGGGTAGCGTAATATGAATGATACCATAATGTATATAGTAGCATGTGGTGCTCTTTGTTTGAGAAAGATATAAGGATAAACACTCCCCCCCCCCCTCATTCTTATACCCCCCTCCTGCCCCCCATCCCTGCTCTCCCCTTCCTCTCCTCCCCTTTCTGGCCCTAGCCCCAGCCGCCGCCCCTGCCCCCCGTCCCTTCCCCTACCTTTGTCAGCTCATACCATCCTTTTGGGCGCTCTTTGCGCACAGCTCCCAAAGACAGCATGTTACTTCAACACTCCCGCTCGACAGGTGGCAGGCTGTTGGGCCTGTCTTAGAACCCCCAGCACTGCCTGAGGGACCCAGAAGCGAATGCTGGAGGTCTCGACGCCGCCCGGCTCCCCATCACTTTTTGGACGATGTGGGCATTGTTGGAGTTTGGGTCATTGACATGAGGCTTCTGTGCCCTCCGTGCCTCGGCCTCTCCCGCAGCCGCTGGGAGCATGGAGCCGTAGGGTCTGGGTGGACTTGGGATTGCTCTGTGAGCCTCGGGAGGTTCGAGGTGGGCAAAGCACGAGTGCATTTTCATGGATCATAAGAGAGAAAGAGAGAGAGAGAGAGAGAGCGCACGCGTGCATTGCGTCGCGTCGCGTCCGAGCGCAAGCTGACCCGTGCAGAGGGGTGCAAAGCGGTGCAAAGCGGTGCGCAGTGGACTTGCCGTTGTCGACACTGGCAAAATTGCCAGGAAGACAAGTCTTGGAAGTTGGCCGTTACACATAAGAAAAAAACAACATACAGGGCCGCTCTCTCGGAGAGACACACACATACATGATACACACACACACACACACACACAATACGCAGAGAGAGAGGGACAAAAGCACACAAATGCATGTACCCAACACATATACATGTGCACATACATAGATAGATACGTAGATGGGAGTGTGGCTGTGTCCATGGTCCATGGTATGAGGAAGATAGAACAAAAGAGAACGAGTACCTTGCATGCCACTGGCGGTGGCTCCCCCCTCCCCCT
>WELA01000374.1:252847-263661 GCA_009602735.1 Mesotaenium endlicherianum
CCCCCCCCCCCCCCCAAAAAAAAAACCAACGCACACACCCATGCACACACCTGCTAGCACACACCTGCTAGCACACACCCCTGCACGCACGCCCCCAAGCTCATGTGCCCAACACGCCCCCATGCTCCTGCCACGCCCTCTGCAGACCGCCGCATGCTCACCCTGCGTACACCCCATTGGGCGTCCGCGCCGCGTGTGCGTGTTTACGAGGCCATCGAGGGAGTCCCAGAGTGCCAAGACCGCACGCGGGCAAGATACCCATGTGTGAGCCTGTGTACCAGAGTTGCTCTCTGTGTGTATGTGTATGTGTGTGTGTGTGTGTGTGTGTGTGTGTGCAGGCGCGTGTGAGTGTGCATGTTTGTGCATGTGTGTCTGTGTGCGTGAGCGTGCGGGTGTGTGTATGCCTGTATGTGCATGTGCATGCTTGCGTTAGTGTGTGTACGTGTATGTGTATGGAGTTTGTGAGCTTGTGCGTGTATCTTATGTGTATGTGACGCGTGTGCGTGTGCGTGTGTGTGTGTGCGCGCGTGCGTGTTGGTACATGCCTGCATGTGCAGACTGCTCCTTCTCTGCGAGCGCGACGGCAGACGAGCATCAGAAAACAGAGCACCGCCGCCAGTCATGCTATTGAGGAGTGGAACACTCTTCCGCACCTTCTACACTCTCAGCCGTCATACTCAGGCATAATTCACCCGATAATGAAAAGCCCGCCACCTGGCACTGCCGCCCGGCCCCGGCACACCTGGCACGCCCGGCGTGTCCGCGCCCACGGGCAACGTGTGGGGAGCCATTGGTGCGGCCACATTGCGGCCGTCGTTTGCAACCGGAGCAGGACAGGTGTGCAGTGAGGCCAGGTCGGCGCTAGAGAACCGAGGGAAGAGGTGCGAAGTCAGAGCATGCGATAGGAACAGCCAAGGGAGGACCTCCTGGAAGACTCCCTCCTTGGCGTATTCACTGCAAGGCGTGGAGAAAGGCTCATGATTGGGGCCCAAGGGGCACATGTTTGGGTTTGCTTCGGGTTCGGGTTTGGGTCGGGGCTTGAGTTTGGGTATTGGTTCGTGTTTGAGTTTGGGGTGTCAGATCCTGAATCTCGCAAGCAAGCAGTTGAAGAACTTTACAAACGGCTGGAGGGACGAGAGAGGCGGAGTGGGAGAGGGAGAAGGAGAGGGAGGCGGAGAGGGAGGCGGAGAGCGAGAGGGAGAATACAGACCCGAGGGTATGCATTGAGTTTGAAGGTCTCAGGTTGTGGATGACAACTGAAGAAGGAGAGCGAGGGGGGGGGGGGCAGGGCAGGGCAAGGACAGGGGCTGGGCCTAAGGCAGGGCCTAGAGAGGGGGAGGTTGTACTGGCAGGTGTGAAGGATGCGAAAGAAGCACCTTATCTAGGCACATTCGAGTCTCAGAGTGAGGTTTGCCTCAGACTGTGGCTCTGGAGGGGGCNAGCGAGGGGGGGGGGGAGAGGGCAGGGGGTAGGGGAGGGGAAAGAGCAAGTGAGAGGGGAGGGGAAAGGCGAGGCAGAGCGTGAAGGGGAGGAGGAGGAGGAGGGGGAGGAGGGGGGGGCTTACTTGACATAGGTGGCGTCGTTTCCTGGCGCCAGCCGCTTGAGATACCGCGACTCCGTCATCTTGAAGGGCGGCACCGAGAACTGCGGCCACCTGGCGCCGTTCGGAGACCGCCACGTGTGGCGACGCGGTGTCGCGGACGCAGAGGACAGGGCGTTAGGTTTACGGTTGGCATTAGGGTCGGCATTAGCTTGCTCGGGGCTAGCGTTACAAGTTTGGTAGCGAAGGATTTTAAAACTAGGGCGTTTTTTCGTTCAGCGTTAGATACGCTAGATTTACAGTTTTAGTGTACCACAACAAAAAAAAATATTTCAAGGTCAGCAATGACATCCCAGCCCCGATCCTCAAACACTAAAACCCTAAGCCGAAGCTCATGGACCTAGAGCCCGGACGGAATGAGACAGCTGGCAACAGCTCTGGCAGCCGCGGCCCCACATGTGCGCGCATGGGACACGAAAGTCTGCGACACAAGATTACTTCAAACTCTGCAGAGGTTCATTCGTCATATTACCCATTGTTGTCTATCGCTTTGTTGATTCTTCTTCTTTACATGCAGAGGGAACCACGAGTGCCCAACAAATGCATCCATACACGTGAATGTGCGCACGTACTGGTAAGCTCATGTACGCGTGTGCCTATCGAGGCGAGTGCAAGGCAAAAGAAACAGAACCGAAACAACCTGACACTCGGATGCAGGCCCTTCAGATACTTTCTTATCACAGAAAAAGGACGATGGGTGGCGAGGGCTGAGCTGGCAGTACCATTCTCTGAAGAGGCTGACCTCCAGCATCACGCACAGCGCTGCCACGTGGCATGCCAAGCACGCCCGCCCAGAGGGAGGCGGAGTCAGGCTGAGAGCCACGAGAGGAGATACCATTTGCAGTTCCCCAAAGACTGAACCTTAAACCCGGGAAGTTGTCGTGTACATGCTCAATGCAAACTAAACCCGGGAAGTTGTCGTGTACATGCTCAATGCGAACGCGACAGTATGCATGCAAGCGTGGATTCCAGAGCGGAAGCAGCAGCAGCAGAATCTCAAGGTCACGGTTCTAAAGGGGCGGATCTTGGGTAGGGTGAGGGCCCGGCATTTGCAGGCTGGAAGGATTGACTGCCACGTGGACCAGATCCTAACCTCCGGAACCCGCGCCCACAGCGGACATTCAAACCCGACCCTGCATCTGAACCCTAAAGCCAGAGGAGGAACAGAGAGAAAGCGAGGGAGTTACCGAGGTCCACGGGGCCGTCGATGACGCCCTCCAGGCAGATCTCGTGCAGCAGCGTGCCCACGGGCCCTGGGCGGTACAGCACGCGGTACATGCCCGTGTCGTCCTTCAGCTGCCGCCAGCCCGCCGCCCGCCCGCAGCACGCAAGTATATGCACAGAATGCATGCGCGCAGAGATAGAGAGAGCAGATAAGTCGGCCCACATGCGTGTGCACAAGCCCCACACGCACGCACGCACGCACGCGCGCCTGCATGCACGCACGCGCAGACCCAGCTGTCCCGCACACACGATGCATGCGCACGCCCGCAGCAGCTGGCGCTCTCTTGTTAGCGCCAAAACAGAACGTCTCTCCCTCTCAGTCTCCCTCTCCCTCTCCCGCCTCCCTCTCCTGCCTTTTCCCAAGCTACAGCACATTGCGTCAAACTTCATATTTCAAAGATGTGCATCGCTGTCAGCCCAAGCACTCCCCTCACGTCTAATACAAACCCTGCCCCTAACACCCCACCCTAAACCTGCAGGCCCTGTCCCCTTAGGCTATAGCACATCCCTTGGTGATCGTTAGAGGAGTGTACAGCTGTCAGCCCAAGCACTCCCCCCACGTCCAACACAAACCCTGCCCCTGACATCCAAACCTGAGTGCGTACGCTCTAACCCTGATTTTAAAAAACAATTGTCTTTCCAGCGCCAGCGCTGACCCCCTTCCTTAACTCGTGTACCACTGATGGGATCTTCCCTATCCTGTGCAGGTGCGAAAAGAGCCTTCAATGGAGTGAATCGCTGTCAGCCCGAGCGATACCCGAATACCGGATCCGAGCCCACCCCCGGCACCCTAACCATGACGTTTCTGAATCCTTCACCTTCCTACGCCAGAACTGACCCTCTTCTTCAACTCAAGCGCTTCAACTTGAGCACTGATGAGCCTTTTCCCAACCTGTCACTTAACCTGTCACCTAACCTGTCAAGGTGTGAACAGAACTATCAGCACGCTGACTCAGCCGATGAAGTGCCAAGTGCTACCTCTACGAGGGGAGAGGAAAGGGGAGAGTGCGAAGAGAGGAAGGAGGGGGAAGCGGGGAGGGGGAGAGAGGGGTGGGGGGGCTTTTGTGACGCTGATTGGTGGGAGACATGCACACCTGGCGGTGGGAGACATGCACCTGGCGTCATCTCGACGAGAGTCGGGAGAGGGTCCGAGGATGCGCAGCGCAGGGTCAAGCTCAGACGTGGACCGGAACAAAGGTGTAGAAATTCTATTTTTTTGCAGGTTTTGATTTCAAGGTTTAGGCGACTTAAGATTTTGATGAGATTCAGTCACCGTGCCATATGAGGGCTGCCTTTGGTGCAAGGCTCCCCCCCAGGGCTGGAATCTCATGAGCTCAACCCTGAACCCAGAAACCCTAAAACGTGAACCGGCACCCTTAACCCTAACCCTCAACCCTAAATGCTTAACCCGAAGCCCTAAACTGGACGTCTGAACCCTTAGCAACCTGCGGTCAGGGGCCTGAGGCCGACTTGCAGGCTATCGTGCACCTCGCTCCCAACCGCCATCGAGACGCGGGGGCCAGGCAAGTCAGGTGCTGATGGAGGGGCGCGATAGGGTCTGGGTTTTAGCTTAGGTTTAGGTTACAGTTCAGGTTTTAAGGGTTTCGGGTTTACGTTTAGGGTTTAGAAAGTTTTTTAAAATCAATTTAACAAATGTGTAATCAAATACTGGGGGTTCTTGGGACGAACAGTGGGCGGGGATTGCTGGGGGTAGACGACAAGCCCTGAGTCCCTAAAACCTTAACGGGCAGGCAAATGATGGAAGCAGGGAGACAATGCACACAGAGGCACACACACACACACACACACACACACACACATGCACACGCACACGCACATGCACACGTATACACACACACGCACACACACGCACACGCGCACACCTTCCAGTCGCGCGTGGTGTGGAGGCCCTCCGCGTCCTTCTCCGAGAACTCGAGGCTGCCCGTGTGCTCGCCGCCCGCGCTGCGGATGGCCGCCAGCGCGTTGCTGAGGTCATCCGCCGCCCGCTCCAGCGCCGCCTCGCTCAGCGGCTCTGCCGCCCACACGTACATATTCACATACTAAAATTCGCGCATTCTACATGTTATACACACTAATGTCAACGTGATATACATACACTACAAGCATTCACCCTTGCATGTAACAAGAGAGGTACAATGACAAAACTCTGGCGTTGTGGTACACCAATTGAGTGTTCGTTATCAGAGTGCTTTAATCCACACACGCTCCGTGCCTGCAGGACAGAGGAACATCCAAAACTTAAACTACAGACCCTAAAATCCTGACCCGCATGGAAACCGAGTGACCTACCAGAGGCGGCACTCATCAGTCCATGCATGCTCCATATTTGGTCCTACAGGGCAGGGAAAGTCCAAAACCCGAAACCTTCAGAAATTGAGTCACCGACGCGGACCAACCTTTGGGCAGCTGCGGGGTTCTGCTCGAGGAAGCGCTCTTGGCGGGGCCCTTGCTGGACCCGCTCGAGCGAGCGCTCGCATTGCAGGCCTCCAGCTCCTCCGGGCTGGGCTGCTTCAGGCATGCTCTGACGATCTCAGTCAGGGAGGAGCGCTCGCTCAACGCAGGATCGCTCAGCGATGCGTCCAGCATGGCACGGCCCTCGTGCAGCCCCATGCTGCCACCTGGCAGGCGGCGAACGGAGCCAGCTGGCGTGCACAGGGGCGCGGACGAGCTCGTCCCGGCGGCCCCGGGGGTTGAGAGCTGGCCCTCTCTATGTCCTAGCAGCTGAGATCACACCTCCTCGGGGCGGCCATGTGGCAGTCTATATCAGGGCCACTTGGCACGGGCAGCAATCGCCACGGGTGGAGTGGATGCAGAGGCGCCTGTCAGAACAACGTGAATGATGATCTTAATTGTCTTCATGATTTTCATATCTTGATATGGATCAGTCTTGTCAGAAAACGGCAACTGCATGAGTCGCCCTTATTTGTTGACGGGTCTTCAAATGCATCAAGCTCTTTACAACTCTCAAGGGTGGAAGTGAAGAAGATGTAAATCGGATGGAACTTCAAGCTCACGGAAACATCAGATAGCCTCCTCAGCTCTAAGCAGCCGCATCTTTTCTTTCGAATTGCAAGCCCAGAAGCCCTTGTCTTTATGCCCTTAACCCCAAACCTTAATCCCTGGCCCTTCTCACACACAGCTGTCCCTTCAAGCTGGGGAAGAACAAAACCCTTGTGATGCTGTTGTGTTCTGAGAGGGGTGGGGGCCTACCATTCTCCCACTGGGAAGGCATATAGCCAACTGTCATCATCACAGACGCATATCTTGTCCTTTCATCTTTAATATTGTACATTAGTTATTATAATTATCATAATAATCAACAATACTAATTATTGCATTACTAGTACAATAATTATACTTGTGCTGACAAGCTCACACAGGCAAATTTTTCTTGCCGCTTAGACCCGAAACTTGGACCCTCAAACCCTTAAACCCGACCCTAAACGCACTTGACACACGAGGAGCCATGACGGAAGAAGGTCTACTCTGCCTTCTCCCAGCTACGCCGGGCTTCTGGACCCCTGTGACCATAAATACGTGTGGGCTTCTTACATTCATGTGTGCACCGTGGAGACACGTAGGGGATTATTGTGCGGGTGTGAGGAAAATATGTGCGTCGTGAATGCATACAACAGCACATACACAGTTAGGAAGTGCAAAAGAGGTCATGCACACGCCAGGTGAATGGCTAAGGGCAGCAGCTAGAAGGAGAATTCGAGGCACTGAAGGCCCTGCCTATCAGCATGACAGCAGTTTCATTGATAGACACTCGCTTTACGAGAATCATCTCTCTCGAGAAGTTGGCCAGAAAAGATTTTCACACGAACGCGGAGCCGAGACCAGTATCAGCTAACGCAAGAAGCTACAGAGCTTGCACGACCTCGTCGCGAAGCACATGAAAACTTAGAAGAAAATTCTCTCTGAAGTTTGTACGAGAGAGCAGGTAACGTGGAACGTACAGGCTTGACCAGATGAGACAGCGTCACGGAATGCCTCGACACTCCTTGACGGGAGCAAAAAAATACTTGCAGAGGAAGACTTCTCGAAAGTGGTCCACAGCTTTAGCCAACGAAGTGAGCAGTGAGAGAGTAACAAGTCACTATAGCTGAGCTTTATACCGCAACGTGTTTGCATCAATCCATGAGCCCTGCATGCCAGACTTAATTTGAAAAGGGAAATGACAATCTCAAATGATCTCAAACGAAAGTGAACGACACGATGGATCTTGGACCAGATCAGGACCAGATGGCGTAACTGGGCTGGACAGGGCACGACGGCTGGCAGAAGACGTGGCATAGCACATCCTTATGACTCACGACTTTTCAAGTCAGCAGCAGTCAGCGACAAGTTCTTGGCCTGCTTTCGTACGGTCACCGCGGATTTCAGCAACTAGATGATGATGGGCCACGACCGATTTCATCCGGTGAATTTTAGGGAAATGCTGTTATTACTGAAGAAGTAATCGGCTTTAGCGTCAGCCGTGATCGGCTCCATCGGACGAATCAAGATTCATGCACGGGCGTCGGGCATAGTACATCCGCCTGACCCCGACCGCTGCGAGTCGCTCCAAGACACGTCAGGTTCTTGCAGGCACTCGCACGGGGAGCCAATTCGTCCCTCGTGGTTGCAACTTGCTCGTGGCCCCTCGAGCATTCTCGACTTGTCCAGTTCAAATTTTCTGAACCCTCTTGGATGCTTTTGGAGTTACACTGGAGAAAATATTGGACGACCAGATACTCGGATGCTCGGCTGCTTCAGAATATCCGTAGAATGATGTCTTAGGACAGCGAACATGACTGTCAAGCACGAGCTTTAGCAGGGATTGGCGTCGCTTCCTTCTCTTTTTTATGTTAGTAACAAGAAGCGCATGGCGAGGTGACTGTCGGTGATACCGTGATTGGCCGTGTGTTCAAGCAAAGAGTTGAATCGCTCACTTCTTGTGGATCTGTCGTGATGTATTCATCCATGCGAATGCTGGGAGGACCCAGGCCGAGCTGCCGCACTGACGTGCAGGTATGACTGTGAAGTAGCTCACATCCCTACTCTAAAGTATGTACTCCTTACTTTCGTTGGACTTGTCTATGACTCCATGTCCTGTCACACTCCTCTTACCCGTTGTGCCCGGGACACATTCCAACACGAATAGTGATATTTAGCAGCCCCCCCAGTGAGCATCATGAGGTGCTGGTAATCCCATTTTTACGGTAGGAGATCCAAACAACATTTCTCATTTGATGAGAGTGCTCACCCAAGGCCCACCCTGAGCCTCGATAGAGCCGCTCGTTAGAAATGCAGGACGGAGCTCCCACCAGGAACAGCCATAGACCTAGAGAGTATACGATACCATTCGTGATGCAACCCTGAAGCGTTGTGTGCATGAGTTCCCTCAGATTTGGATTTTCTTTCCTAGTATAGCTCTTTGACCTTCAGTTATATTTCTTGGTGGCTTCTGGCTTCTGGCTTCTGGCTTTCCCATTTATTCCGAAGAAAGAGGTATGAAGAAGTGTCTTGTCTGGCAAGATACTTGTTCTAAATCGTGAGAGGAGGAAAGCCTCGGACATTTTGCCCATGAGTCAACTCGCTTTGCTGGAAAAGCAGTTGTAAGTGTTCTCCTGATAGTCGCATAGCCTCTTTGCAAAACTTTAGAGAAACTTCACATTTCTGTAAACGTTGTGCTTTTTGCGGGTGCAAACTGTAGAAAAACTTCACATTTTCTGTAAAAGTTGTGCTTTTTGCGGGTAAATCTTGCCTACTTTCTGGTCTGCATTGTACTCCTCTTGGCACGTGTCGTACTTCTTACAGCGTTTGAATCGAATTGTTATTGTGTAACAAATTGGACCATCAAGTCACTGCTCAGCAGCAGCAGCAGCATTGGCAGCAGCAGCTGTTGCGATTGTAGCAGCAGCTGCAGCCTGTGCTGCAGCAGCTGTTGCAATCGTGCGGGGGCTGTAGCACGAGCAGAAGCAGCTGTAGCAATCGTAGCAGCGGCTGTTACTTGATCCACTGGCAGTCATTTGAGATGTATGGCATTGCTGAGAGCGGGTGACGAGACTTGGACGCAATTCCGCGCAGTTGCAGCACAAACAATGCAGAAATCCAAAGCGTAAAGTGTGCAACAATACGTCAAGAAGCTAAGCTACTGCGTAAGACCCCTTCCTGGGAAAGGAACGTGGTGGCTTTCACAAAGAAACGGCCCTTCAACTCTTCAACTCTGAGGCTGGTTGCCATCTGCAGGGCCCTGGGTGAAAAGCTGCCCCACCAGGGCTTTCGGGTTTAAGGAGCGTGAAGGAATTTACTTTCACCCCCTTTTTGACATTGAGAGTGGTTCATTCTGACCTATAGCATGTTTGGAATCTTGCCGTCGCGATGCGGTCTTGTGGCACAATTCCCCATTTCCATGAAGCGGCTGGTTGTCACTTTCGTGGCAGATTGACACCCCCCCCCCCCCCCCCCCCCCCCCCCCCCCCCCCCCCCCCCCCCCCCCCCCCCCCCCCCCCCCCCCCCCCCCCCCCCCCCCCCCCCCCCCCCCNCCCCCTCCCCCTCCCTTCAAGGCCACCTCACGCATATCCACGTGTGTTGACACATGCGAAAGAGAGCAATGCGTTACCTTAAGGGAACCACATGTGAATGCTTTTGTGGGGAGGATGAGTTTGTGCAAAATTTGCTCGAGTCTTATTTGGGCCCTGGCAACTTGTGTTGACACAGCTCTCTCTCACCCCTCTGGCGTTGATCTTGCATCGCTCCCTCCCTTCTTACACCTGTCGCCTTGCTGGCAACTGCTCGCGAAATGCCCTGAATCCACGGGGGCTATCTGAAGAGAGGAAGGGTCTGACGGGGCCAGGGAAGAGTTGCAAGCTTCAGGAAAGCTTCTTAGCTTCTTCTCAAGTGATAAAAGTTGGTTCATTCCTGGGGGCGGGAAGGGGACGAGAGAGGGGACGGGGGGGTGAGGATAGGAGGAAGGGGGGAGGAGTTGAGAGCGGGGAGGGGAGGGGGAGGGAGTGCGGAGGGGAGGAGAGGGCGCATGATGTGTCTGTCCCCAGCGCCTGCTGCTGCCACATCGTCCAAACAGAGGCAGCGCATCCGGCATCTTTCTGTACGGGGATTCAGCTCTATGCTCAGCGATAGCTTTCTTTTGCTCACAGTGAGGGGGAGCCTTAGGGCAATCAGCCTGTCAGTCAGGCAGCTTGTACACGGCTGCCTGAATGTTCCCTCTGAACCCCTCAACTAACCCCGAAGCACGCCGTGGAGCGATCTCAGCGTCGGGGGCAGAGCAGGGCCCGGCGGCAGTGGTGCCACGTGGATGCCACGGCCGCTGGCACCCGGGCAACAAAACCCTCACATTGTGTCTCCCCCCCTGCTTTCGCCAGCCCCCAAAGTTCCCCCGGGGCTTAAACCCCCCAGCAGCTCGGGCTCAAACCTCTGGCCCCGAACAGCTTGCGGCTATGGCCAGTTATTGCAGCGTCCTATTTTGGTCCCCAGGGCTGCGCCCCGCTCGCAAAGCGTGTGCGCTGGGCCTGGCTAGGGCTTGGGGTTTTCAGGACTAGGGGTGTGTGGAAGCAGGGTGATGAGGAATTGGGTCTTGGGAAGAAACTGGGGGGCGAGGCCCCGCGTTTGCTGCGGGGGCACAGGGCTGGGCGTGGCTGGCCAGGTTCAGGGTTTGCGACGTGCTGCAAGTGACTTCAGTGCTAGGGCGCGCCTCTTTTTAATTTTTGCAGGGCACATGGAAGCGTCCGTTGGAAGCCGCAAAACCCTAGAGACTATGACCCTATGAGAGAACCCTAGACCTCGGGATTGTGGCTTTTGACACTCTGAGGGTGGGACTTCGGCGTCCCATGGCCGTGAGTATGCATGCCCATGGCCATGCGCAGTTATCGCGTTGGTATACTTGGCTTGGCTTGTACTTGGAGACCCTCGTGGTTGAGCCGAAGTTTTTGTCCACAGGGAGTGGAGGGTGGGGTGGGGGTGGGGG
>WELA01000395.1:28521-38923 GCA_009602735.1 Mesotaenium endlicherianum
AGGTGGGCGGGGGGGGCGGGGGGAGCCTACAATCCTCCGCCGACAACGGGGTACCTGCACCAGCCATCAACCCCTCCCTGGCTCCGTCAGCTTGATGACCATGCACAGCGACCCAGGCCTCTGGTGGTGGGGCTTAATCCAGAGGGATCATGATCATGAATCACACCCATGATGAGCTTTGAGCATGCAGAGCTCCGCCTCGCAGCATTGAGCTGACAGGGCGGCGAGTGCTGACAGGTGTTGCGCTGACAGTGCACAGCTGACGGTGCTGCTTTCATCTCAGCCGGGCGGGACGGTGAGTCTCCACATCATTGAATCATTGGCCCAGGCGGGCCACTCTGGTAGCAGCTAGCTCATGCAGTGAGGGTAGGTGGGCAAATATTAATGGACAATGTTCAATGGTGAACTTACTCGACTGCGAACTCGGAGTAGATGAGCGCTGACGTGGCAGCGGTGACGGAGGCTATGAGCAACGAGAGCACGACAGCTGGCCTGCGCGCACATACACGGCAAAGGCACCAGGCAGGCAGGCAAGCAGTCAGGCGAAAAGCATGCACGTGAAAAAATCTCAAGGATCGACACACTGCAAAGATGTGGCAAAGAGTATTGAAGGCATGATGTGCAATCTGGGCCGGGTAGCTCCGACGTGTTTGCCCTCTGTATATAAGAAATATGAAATTTCATGCAGGTGTGAACAAGCGACCTGTGGGAGGACAGGCCTGGTCGGACCCGGCGCTCCTGCAATCCCTCTTATGGAAAAGGTTGCAAGGGAGAGAAGTGAGAGAGAGAGAGAGAGGGAGAGAATATTATGTGTGTGTGTATGTGTGTGTGTGTGTGTGTGAGAGAGAGAGAGAGAGAGAGAGAGTGAGAGAGACAGAAAGTTGCAAGAGGGGAAGTGCGCGCCCGCGCTCACCCAGTGATGTTGGCGTAGATGTAGGGCATGAAGGAGAAGATGCCCGTGGCGATGATCTGGCCGATGCCGAGGCACGCCATGGAGAACCACCCCAGCTGCTTCGTCAGCTCCGCCTTCGACACCTTCCTGTTGTGCTCCAGCTGCGCGCGTGCGCTCGTTGCAGCCGCCACCCATAATGCACCGATAAATGTCAGGGCGGAGGCATCTCAGCCGTTGATGGCTACAGACGCACGGGAGAGTGCAGGCGTCGGGTGTGCGGGAGAGAGGGAGGGAGAGAAGGGAGAGGGAGAGAGCGAGAGAGGGGGAGAGGGGGAGTGATGGAATATAATGTGCAGATCTCGACGTGCACCTGGGCTCTCAGCGGCCACGCCTACGACAGGGACTGTCACAGAAAGAAGACTAGAGGCGAATGAAAGGCAGAGATTTGTGAGCCCGATCCGAGGCTCAACTGTTGCTGATTGCCGGTGGTGACCTCTAGAGACTTTTTTTCCTTAACAGTCCGATTCACAGTGTTTGTGTGTGCCTGTGAGCGTTGTCTTGACAGGCATCACTGTGGAATCATTCATTCCTGAAAGATTGAGACTCTTGCAGCGCATCGTCCCTGCACTCTCCCCGGCAGATACCTGCATTGAAGACACCTAATTGCATTCTGATTGAATGATCGCCAAGATACGCACATGAAAATGTTCCTGCAACAGCACTGTTGTTGGGGAGATTGACAAGGGGGACTCGTTCGGCCCTCCATGATTTAAGACAAACATTTACTCTGACACTTCAAAAAAAAAAACAATGCACCTTCTCTTGCAACAACTTATTCTGCTTGCTCTTCAAGCCCGTCTTTCCCTTCATTCACCTTCCTTCTTTCCACTCTTTCTCCCACCCCTCCTCTCCCAATAAGAACATATTGCGGGCGGAGCCTATTCAAATAAGTTGTCGCTTCAATCAAAGTTAGGCATATCTACAAGAACAATAGTATTGTCCTTATCACTTGTATGCTCCCATCCATACACGCCCAGCACACAGAGAGAGGGGGGCGAGAGAGGGTGCAAGGGAGCGGGGGAGGGAGTAAGGGAGGGAGCAAGCAAGCGGCAAGAGAGGGATGGGAGAGAGCGGGAGAGATAGCCCTCCAAGCCATGCAGTGACTCGATGGGCGACGGCCACAGCTCGAGCGAAGCGGCGACGGTGCATGCAAGTACCCCACAAAACGAGTGTGCTAAGTGCGACTTCAGACATTCGACGCACCTGGTCGCCCACCATGCGCCTCTGGAGCGCCATCTTCAGGAACCTGGAGGGCAGCCTGTGGACCTTCAGAAACTCCCCAGGTGGCGCCCCCAGGGCATCCTCCAGGGAGTACCCCATCTCTCGCGGCTCCCCTCCGGCTCTAGCTCCCGGGCTCGCAGGCTTCTACTCTTTGTGTCTTGGTTCAGTTGTGGCTGTTCCTCTATGCTCCCGGCCTCTGCCTTGCCCTCGTCTTGGTTTCTTTAGCTCGCGGAGGGCTCTGAGGGAGCAGAATTAGGCCGCCGCCTCTCTCTTTGCCTCCTGTTGCGCCAACTGCCGGAAGCAAGTACAGGCAAAAGTATGCGGCAGGGAAAGGGGGGAGGGGGGAAGGGGGGGAAGGCATTTACCACAAGAAACGTTAGCACTTTAAGAGCTATTAATTGATATGCAAAAGTGAAGATTTGTTTTTGCTGGACCTTTAAACTTCAATTACTTCAGTTGGAGGATCAACTTACTGTTAACCTTCATGTGCTGCAAGTGACTGATGACTTTAACAAGCGTGGGCGCCCAATAGCTGCTATCGCTGCATGCTTCAGAGGTGAAGCGATACACAACAGCTCTTAGTTGGTACGTCTGGGGGGCTAATTCATTGCATATCAAGGCATTGGATCAAAATGATTGTGGACATTCGCATGCCTGGACATGACCCTGCATGTCCTTGGAGGTACTGCGCTGCGTTATGAATATAATTAATAGATATGCCAAATGAATCTTGTCTACATTGGAGACCACGTGCATGAAGAGTATGAACAAGAGAAGAAATGCTCATCCAGTGTCGTGCACTTGGAAGAGATTGGCTCTAATAAATGCGCAATCAACATTTACAAGTTATTGAGAGACTGTTTGGCATATGCTCGATCTAATTTCGAACCATGAGCTTGCGAAAGGGAGTAACGTTACGTACTCAAAAGATCTCTAAATTATGAGCAAACCGCTGAATTTAAGAAAGTTTCACAGAAGAAGCTGCCCCGCGCTTTATAGTGTGTCGTTTCAGACAGGACAATCGGTGTTTGAGTAAATTGCAAAGCAAGCTAGCCCAACTCGACATGAATGCCGACAACATCCAGAGAAGTCGATACCAACGTTATGATCGAGTGACGACCATGTGTTTCAAAAGACGCCTTTTTGCGAAGTACTCGAAGGTGCTCAGGTGTTGTACCAATTGCCTTCCAGAATGTAATCACAAACACTCAACGCCCTGAGCCTGTGTAGTCATTTCACGCCACTGATCTTCATGCGGCCAGCCATTCCATTCCGAAGCATCTCCGATGCGGGTGCTGAAGATTGCATTGTGCATTGTTATGCATGGTACTCACGTGATGTTGAAGTTTTGCGCGCAATCAACAGCCTCGTTGGAGTCGAACCTTTCCAATGAACTTCAGAAAACTTCAGGTTGTTTGCATGCCCTCTCGCTTAACTTGGTTACCACGAGGATTTGCGTCAAGTCTTCGAACTTTGAAGTGCTTGAACAGCTTGGAAAATCGATTGTCACGAATTACTCTGTTATAGGCGGTTAAAGCACATGCACTCGCTGAAACCGGCACTCGGTTGCTCAGACTGAACGCTGGTACTGAAAGGACCGTGCGCAGTTATGCCAAGGCTGTGCAAAATGGTGCAGAATATTTATTAGGGCCCTGGCTGGCCCTGGCCTCATGAGAGAGGCTCGGTCTCGTGACTCGTCACACTGCAGTCTGCACTGCACTGTACATGC
Organism: Mesotaenium endlicherianum; assembly: GCA_009602735.1. Classification (NCBI taxonomy): domain Eukaryota; kingdom Viridiplantae; phylum Streptophyta; class Zygnematophyceae; order Zygnematales; family Mesotaeniaceae; genus Mesotaenium; species Mesotaenium endlicherianum. The sequence goes on from WELA01000395.1 coordinate 32,424, forward strand.
CGAACACGTCCGATTTACAACAGAAGTTTGGGTGGTACTCAGTCAAAATTAGATGTCCCTTGGGTGACATACACGTGTAGCCGAAGTCAGACACTGTAGCGAATCGCAACCGAAGAGGGCCAGCCCATATGTTATTACAGGTGAGCACAAAACGTCAGCATATCTATTCCTCGTATTCTGCTCGTAATTCCTCATTCCTACTCCTGCAGCTTGCTCACTCCGGCTCAGCTCCGGCTAGTTCTATCAGTCCAGCCCACTCCAGCTCACCCTAGTCGGGTACGATCTTACCCCCTTGATGTCAGGGTCCTACTTGGTCCTCCAGGCTCCTGGATCGTTTTCATCTTTCTAGTTTCGACCCCATTCCACCCTACCACATTATGACAGACTCGAGGTGTCAAAAGACAGTTCGATGTGGTTCGATGCGATAATAAGTCGTCACAAAAACGTTTTCCCAACTTTCCTTGACGTGACTAGAGACAACTATACTAGTAGGAGCAACCATGGGGGGGAAACTGGCCCTTTTTGTTTGGAATTTTGAATTCAGGTCTCTAAACTCTTGAATCCTGTCATTAATTTAGTTTGATATCTGGTCATTATTGAAGCAAATTTTTTATTGAAGGTCGTTAACTTACTGTCCTAAATCTGACATTTTGCATTTAGGGCGCTATTTTGAAACCTTGAGTTTTGGGCGCTATTTCACCCGGATCCTTGAAGAAAGTTTCCCCCCCACGGGAGCAACTCTCCGTTATGCTCGAATCTGGACAAACCCGTCCGGTCCTGACAGCTTACTACCCAGTTTGACCCGCCTTCTTAACGGCCTTACTCAGTACCAGCGGGTACGTACTTGAGAGTGCTCGTCGATGGCCGTGCCGAACTGGGCCGAAAGAGTGTAAAAGAGAGCAGAAGTCGACGCAAGTCAAGAAAGAGAGTAGGGAGCAGTAGGTACTAGGGAGTCTATTCGTAAACGCCGATCTTGAGCCATAATCCTTGTCAGAAATTGACAGTAAGGCCAGGCACAATGAAAGAGCAGGTTGGTCTTAGGTGTGGGGCCGTGCGGCTTCCGGACAGGATTTCTCAGGAGCAGCTCAGGCAGAGCTCCGGACTGCGATTGTACGAACGGCGGAGTTGAAATTTCACAAAAAGGCCACTGTAACCTGGCCCTGAATTATTATTGGCCAAGTCTGGCCAATTCGGTTCTTAGCTTCTGTTGCATAAACTAACCGTCGGTCGAAGTGAAAGAGTCAGGACTCAAGACTCAGGACTCAGGACTCAGGAATCCAATGGAGATGGTACAGTATATTACAGATATTGTACTTAACCAGGCAGCCATAAAATAATTATTTTGAGCGGTCGGACACCTTTGAAAACCTCTTCACCTAGCTGTCAGGGGAGGTTGCAATACTTGACCCCGTTCCGGGGGCACGTATCCATATTGGACAGTCGTACTTGGTGATGGGCGAAGCCCCTCTCCACCCCCAGATGTGAGGGGGCGAAGCCCTACATCCTGGGCTCTAGAAGGGCAAAGCCCATCTCCTCCCACAAGGGGCGCCGGTAGGTAATAGTGAACTGTGCACCGCACTCCATTGCAGTGCCGTGACCCCCCATCTCCTCGTCCTGACTAAACTGCCCTTAAATCGACGAACGGGGGGGTTTCACAATGTACGTATGTATCCGTTGTTCAAAACAGGAACCTATGTTCAAGGATGCCCGCAGCTGAAATACCCCCCGCTTGGGAGCCATTGGCACTCCGGGCAGGGCCTGCTTCAGCACATTCTTTTGCCGAGCCTGAAAGAGCTTCGGAAGTTTCTAACACCAGGTTCATCTTTGGCCTACAATTCACCAACAATAGTCTAGGGATGCATGGATGTGCCACACGTCAAGACCAGGGCAGGTGTGATGCTCTCCAGCACGTGTGCCATCGACCTGGTCAATTTGTCGGTGGTTTTGCACGTGGTCCCTCAACCTGGACGACTTGTCGGTGCATTGTTGCATGTGTGCCGTGCCCCTGATCGATCCCCTGTGGCCGACCTTTACACGTGTGTCGGTGGCCAGATAGCCAATCGTTGATCATTTGCTGGTCATCTTGCACTGGCACAAGCCATTTGGACGTTAGCCTCTTCATTGTTGCTCACACCAAATGCTTCTTCACAACTGCTCTTTGGGACTTCAATTTTCAAAAAGTTTCTCACTGTTCATTTCTGCTTACACCCCTCCCTTTCAGCTGAGGCGTTCCGTCCCGAGCTGAAAGTAATTTCTAATTTCCAACTTTGCGGCTGGGGGATTTAGAAAGGCAATAAGAGCATTTCCAACATCCTGCCCAAATAAGTGACACACTCATAGGAGGGATTGCTCCCTAGGGAGATTAGCCTATGTACTGTGGGTAAAAACCCCCCCTATTAGGGGGAAAAGCCCACAGCTTATTAGCTGTAAAAGTGAAAAAGAATAACAAGAGTCTGAACTGAACACTACCGGGCAAATGGGTAGCTACTGGCTAAAGCAAAAATGAGCTATGACAACCTGTGACGAGCTAGAGCAAGGATGTGTAAACCAAATCTGATGAGCGGCCAGTAGCACAAAGAACAAGGAAAGTCAGTGGCAATTAGCAATGTTATGGCCGAATGAGGGTGCGACGAATCCGCGACTTAAAGTGCGTTGACGAGGTGCAACACGAGCATTTTACACATAAAAGCAAGGAATGCAAGATAGCACCATCATGCAATTCAAGCATCAAGTCACGACAATAAAAAATAAGCAATCTACTCATGAAAACCAACATACAAAGCTAACACCATAATGGTGTTAGTTCGCGGCCTAAGTAGCATGCTCTGCCTAGTGCCAAACATACAAAAGTGAAATTTTGCCTACAATGATTGACGCGTCATCGCGCCATCAATCACACAAATTGAAATATATCATAAACGGAAACATAAGTCAAACCTAAAGTCGACCAAATGTGTGCAGCTCAATCCCAAGTGACGTGACGCCCTCGCTCATCCCTTACTCTCCCTATCCCCAAGCAATCTCGGGGGCATGTCCGTTGAGATTGCCTATGGTACATGACGGGCTAGCTATGGACAGTACGAGATCCCACTGGGTACCCGCGCTGACCTTTCAGGCGAGCAAACCTGAGAGTCGACCTCCACACGTGGGGCGGCCAAGCCACGTGTGGAGGGACAAGTAATGCGCGTGATTTGGAGGGGAGCTTCACACCTGCTCAACAGCAGATTCTCGTGAGCAAATCATGGGTCCCAGTATTCACCACTACTGCCCACAGCCTAGACCATCCTCACCTACCGCCCCAACCCGACTAACTACTAGGAACTGTCATTGACCCTCCACCCTCATATGCTACTACTAGACTCCAAAGAGACTCGATAAGGACAGGCATGACAAGAGGTGGATTGATTCAATAAAAGGTGGAAGAATGTCAAATAAATGTACAGAGGCGTTATGATGACTTTATAGTCATTGTCTGGAATGGGAGAAATGTAACAGGCGTAATAATATGGACAATTCTCAGATGGATTATGGCGTGTTGTACTCTAGATGTCGTGGCGGATTCGCCTCTAGTAGTTGTTGGCAGAATATGCTCTAGAAATCGTTGACAAAATATATATCCTAGTAAAAGAATATAAATATTATTTGAGCACGCATAAAGTCCTACATACTTGTAAGATAGCCTCTGTATGTGTATATAACACCACTTCCCCTTGTGAAAGAAAGCCACATTGAGACAATACGTCGAAATGTGGCGTTGTTAGAGCGTATTCTTGAGGTATGTGAAGAGGACGTTGATGAAGATGAAGTGTCGGAGTGTGCGCAAGGACAGTGTTGAAGCGTCGTCTTGGACGTCGAGCGGGAGCTAGCGATTGAAGGTAGCGACGTTGTACAACATGTTGTTGACGGTAGGCGCAACAAAGTATGGCAGATTGAGTTGGTACCTTGGTAAGTGCATGTGCATTGAAACGGAAAAGAGTAGTAAAGTGAAGACAATGATGTAAATTTAGATTTAGATACTGATTTTTTATTTTTTATCTTTGTGAAATTTAAATATTAGCGAAGAGAGAACAAAATGCATGAAACATGTGAAGTGCAAGGAGCTAATGACAATTTTAGGGTTGTTGTGGTGTCATTTTCCAAGATGATATCACGAAATGTACAACCGAAAGCAAGACTCCAATAAAAATATGAACAATTGAAAGCAACAAGCTGACGTTTTTAGAAATATTATTTGAAAACGCAAGTAAGTATCAAGAACATGGAAATGAAGCAAATAGCGGGAACAAGAAACAAGTCAAATCAAAACAAAGAGAAATGCTCATAATGAGATTATATAGTATAGAAAGATTTGAACAAGCCAAGATTAGCACACAAATTTAGCATATTGCAATTTCCATGACACAATTGAGTCCAAAATAACACATATACAGAAAGCAAATGCCGAGTGTGGAATTGGGTTATTGCCCACATGCTGAACATAAGGACGAAAGGCCGAGGTTAAGTAAGATGCATGAAAGTGCGACATGAGAAGAGGTGAAAGATATCCACGAAAGCATGCCCACTAGAAAATAAAATTGGGTTAGATGGTCTCCATGTCAACATTAAACGAATTTCTGTCCATGTTTGGCCCATATGGTCCAGTCAGGTCCTTTAAATTGGTAGAGAAAGAGGGAACAACAAGAACTCTAGGAGACAAAGAGTGTATAAAGAAACTAAGCAAAAAAGTGGCAGCCGGGTGAAAGCTGCATAAGTTCGAATTATGCAAAACTCAGAAAGTTAGTAGAAAATGAGGCAAATCATAGAAGACAACAGACTTCGGGAAGTAATGTAAAGTGTAAGGTCATAGGTTTATAAAGTGCAATTTTGAGTTTCATTAGAGTATGTTTTGATTGTATAGTAGTATAGAGTGCATTTTTGTGGTCATTTTGATATGAAGTTCATCGAATTTGGTCAAGTATTGAGAGAGTTACAGATTTCTGAAGTTTAACTAGTTTTGAGGTCGGTTGACGACTGTCCTTAATTCGCGGTGAGCGCGACCGTCGGATTGACCGACAGCGTCGAGCGATCTGGCCCGTTAGTGTGAACTCGAACCTTCACGTAAGTTCGGCTGACGCGGAGTGCCGACTAGGTCGATTTACCTAGAAGTTTCGGTTTAGCCTAGCGCGTCTAAGATAGAATATTCTAGTAATGTCGATGCATGTATGTGGACGTCAATTCGGCCCGACACGTCAGATTAGACTGATCTGGCTTACTCACGAATATTCTGGAAGGGACGATTTGACGAACACTTAGGAAAATCCGTAGCTTCCTCCTAGAGAGGAGCATTTAGGCTGAAAATTATAAATGGGCATAACTTCTTTGTTTCTTATCAATTTTCACTTCTGTAAATTTCTACGGGTTTGTAATGACAAGACCTTTTATCCTACATCATTTGTGAGCAGTTTCTTGCCACTCAAAATGTCAAGTAATTTTCCTAAGCTTTCTTAGCAATATGCCGCTGCACTCGAGTATGATTGCAACTAGCTTTGTTCCTCGTGAGTCACTACGCTTCCACTAGGGCACTTTGCCCCTTTCATCTGGTATCGGAGCGAGGTTAGTTTGCATATTATATTATGGAGTCGCAGTCGGCAGCTGGAGGAGGCAAACATGTCGAGCATGTTGAGCGCGCGGGGCAGCAGGCAGCACCAACAATGACCAAAGAGCAACAAGAGATGCAGGCAATGCTAAGCCAAATGGCAAATGCAATTGGAGGAGAAGTCTACACCCAGTTTCAACAAAATATGCATGCGGAGGTGGAGAGAATGGTGCGAGTTGTTATGGGGAACGCCGCTTCGACGAGTTCGGCACCTGCACCTGTTGTGCCACCGATTCATGTTAATCCAGTGGTGCAACCAGTTATTCCACCCGCATCGGGAGTGCGTGCGCCTAAGCCTGAAGTGTATACTGGAGAGCGTGGATCGCCGCCTGTTCATCAATGGATTTTTGGAGTTTATGGAGTATTCTGCGCTCACGCCCGACAGGCAAGTCGACTTTGTCATAAGTTTACTGCAGAAGAGTGCTGGAGCTTGGTATGAGCGACAGGAGCAGCTGTCTGGAGTTCCTGCTACTGTTGATCAGCTATTTGAAGGCTTGAAGAGGCAATGTCAACTTATTGCACCCGAGGCTACCGCTCGAGATCTATTGGTGCGCCTTCGTCAACGAGCAAGCGTTCAGGAGTATGTTTTGCGCTTCAACGAGCTGGTTCTTCAATGTTCATCCATGCACGAGTCGGAGATGATGGACAAGTTCAAGAGGGGACTCAAGCCAACTGTGGCCAAGGAAGTGGCGCTCAAGGACCCTACCAGTCTTGGAGAAATGATGGCATTGGCAACAAGGGTCGACGCTGTGAAGTATACTCAGAGGCAGTGGGGCAGCCACAACTTTGGAGGATATTGACACTTTGGATCTCAAGCGCCAAGCACGAGTGTTCAAGGTCCAGTACCTATGGAGTTGGGACTTGT
>WELA01000395.1:39229-80817 GCA_009602735.1 Mesotaenium endlicherianum
ATGGTCGACAGTGGCGCAAGTGCGGATTTTGTGCACCAGAAGCTGGTGAAAGAGTGGCGAATCCCTGTGCAGAAGCATTATGAGCCTAAGGAGGCAATTTTGGCGAATGGGCAGAGACTCAAGTGTGGTGCACCTACGGAAGCTATTCACGTGGAAGTAGCGGGGCACCGGAGTACTGAAGTTATGGAGCAGGCAGAGTTAGGTCACCATGAGGTGATATTGGGTCGACCATGGCTGAGAAAAGCCAACCCTCAAGTGCACTGGAGCACAGGACAAGGGAAGGTCCAAGGGCGTGATGGTCAAATGGAGACAGCGAAACAGGTGAAGGTAGATACGACCACAAGTAACTGTCTTCTGTCGAGCCTGCAAGTTAAGAAGCTATGCTGGGCGAATCAGGTGAAGGAGATGTACCTTGTTTTGGTGGCCCTGGCCAGGTCATCAGATGGAGCAAGCGTGAATCCTGACAGCCTGGGCGNCGTGAATCCTGACAGCCTGGGCGAATGTACATTGCCGGAGGAGCAAGTAGTGGTGTCTGATCCCCTTGCTCAGAAGAAGCAGAGCCTGACTGCTCAAGAGAAGAAGCCTGCCGAGATGCCTGCAGAAATTAAGGCGTTGTTGGAGGATTTCAAGTGCGTATTTCCTGAGGAGCTACCTGCAGGACTACCTCCACAGAGAGCTATGGAGCACAAGATTGAGTTGGAACCGGGGAGCAAGCCACCAGTGAGACCCGCCTATCGACAATCGTTTGCGGAGTTGGATGAGTTGAAGAAACAGCTGACAGATTTATTGGAAAAGGGATTCATCCGACCCAGCGAGTCTCCATTTGCGGCGCCAGTCTTATTTGTGAAGAAGAAGGATGGAACTATGAGGATGTGTGTCAACTACCGGGCTCTCAACAAGGTCACCATCAAGAACAGGTACCCACTTCCACGAGTGAACAAGTTGATTGACAGGCTTGTCCGGGTCTCGAAGATCGATTTGAGGAGTGGCTATCACCAGGTACGGATTGCGAAAGGAGACGTTCAGCAGACTGCTTTCAGAACTTGCTATTGTTTGTTCAAGTTCACAGTCATGCCTTTTGGATTGACTAATGCACCTGCTACATTTATGGGACTCATGAATAGTATCTTCAGACCCTATTTGGACCAGTTCGTGGTGGTATTTTTGGACAACATCCTGATCTATTCAAAGACCTTGGAAGAGCATGTGGAGCATCTGAGGAAGGTGTTGGAGGTCTTGAGAGTTCAAAAGGTGTACGGGAAGATGAGCAATTGCGACTTCTGTCTCAATGAAGTCGAATTTCTTGGACATATAGTAGGAGCTGAAGGAGTCGAGGTGGAGCAGAAACCGTATGGGAAGATGAGCAAGTGCGACTTCTGTCTGAAGGAGGTGGAGTTTCTTGGACACATTGTGGGAGCTGAAGGAGTCAAGGTGGAGCAGAAGAAGGTGCAAGCAGTCAGAAATTGGCCAATGCCTGCTGATATTCATCAACTCAGGAGTTTCCTCGACATGCCGAATTATTATCGACGTTTCATTGAAGGATTTGCCAAGGTATGTGCACCGCTCACGGACATGTTGAAGAAGCAGGAGAAGTGGCTATGGGGTGACAAGGAGCAGCAAGCATTTGAGAGGATTAAGGAGTTATTGACACAGGCACCTGTATTGGCAATCGCCAGTCCAGAACTTCCTTTCACCATCATCACGAACGCATCAAATTTTGCAGTGGGAGCCATTCTTCTCCAGGAACAAGGCAAGGGATTATAGCCTGTGGCATATGAGAGCAGGAAGTTGAGTCCTGCGGAGCAGAACTATGCAGCACACGAGCGGGAGATGTTGGCTATTATCCAGGCTTTGAGGATTTGGCGATGTTATGTGAGCGGCCGGAATGTGTTTATCAAGACCGACCACAAGAGCTTGGAGAAGTTTATGACGCAGCCAACATTGACACCAAGACAGGCAAGGTGGATGGAGTTTCTGCAACAGTTCGACCACAAGATTGAGTATTTACCTGGGAAGATCAACCCTGCAGATGCTTTATCCAGAAGGTGTGACTGAAAGGGGGAAGGGTGCGGGGAGTGCGCCCATACACACTCACGCACCCTCACCCGCGAGTGGAAGCGTGCACGAGGACCTTTCCTAGTTGCATACACAAGGTGGAGTGGCCTGGTGGTATGCCACCCTTGCAAGAGTTAGAGGGTTACATGAGAGAGGAGTGGAAAAGAACTCACTTTATTAAGAAAAGTCGTGTACAAGATACGAAGGTTAGACTAGAATAAGCCCCCTCTACTTCCTTGTGCTTCCCATTTATCCTTTAACTCTAAGTTTCCTCTCTAGCAAAGTACCTCCAGAACCTTCTCCTATGGCTCCTTCCATGTAGGTGACCTTGCCTAGTTGGACAAGCTAGCACACTCACACGCACACCATCACACTCTAGAATATTCTACTACACAATCCACTAACTCCTCACGGACTTTCTAGAAGTTCCACGATTGCTTTGGCACTTTACGTAATTGTACGTGCTTTTTGGAACCCTCATGTTTCAATGTCCTACTTCCTGGACTCCAACCGAAATTTTCGTCACTGGACCTGTCCTTGTCACTAAATAGAATCTGTGACATTAAAAACTCACTAAAAACTTCCAAAATTCATAACTATCTCAATACTTGTCCAAATGACGTGAAATAAAGGCCAAAGTTCTTCTAAAATCACACTCTATGCACATAAAATACTAGAAAGAAACAAACTACACTTTCATAACCTTACATCATCCCCCTCCTCAAGATGCGACGTCCTCGGCGCATACTAAGCATAAGTGACGTAATATGAGGAATCGAGCTCACATATACGCTAGAAAAACACATATTCACATATATTATACAAGTTGCAGGTCTTGAACAGGCTCCAGGTTGATACTCATTACTCCAAACTTGCTCCACTTAGTGAAAGCTCCATCGCATACATTGTCTCCACACATGGCGTCTCCTTACACAAGTGCATCTTCTCTTCAACTCCTTCGTCTTGGAATAGGCCAATATCTTCATAAGGGCTGTGACATACTCCCTCCATCATCTCCACATACTCCAAAGCTGGATCCAAGGCATAATAGTCCGCCAAATCGCCAAATTACTCATTTNTTACTCATTCTTCGCCCTCTTGGACAAGTGGCAGCTCCTCGTCGCGCCATGTGGCTTACTCGTGGCACTTTTATAATTTGACCAGATTATATCATGAACCTAAGTCCACTATGTTCCTGAATCTTCTGGTACCCTTAGCTACCTCTAGCTCTTAGCCATACTCCTTGTGAAGGTATTGCACTCTCTCACTTGTGTGCGTGACTCGTGGTGACCTCTCAAGACGCCAAGTGGCACCCCCCTGACTTTTTCTGACATTTAGCCTAAAAGTTGTGTAATCTACATAATATCTCCCCTCTGAACTCACTGGTATGCTTTGTTTCTCCTGATTCCAAGCCTAAGACCATGATACCAGATTGCGCCTTGCCTCACACATGTGGCTCGCACGGCAGTCCAGCAGACCGCCATGTGGCACTGTCAGGACTTAAATTAATATTTTTATAAAAAAAATTACTTTTTTTGAATCTCAACTCATAGGACTACCTCTCCACAAAATTTCAGAGTCTGAATCAAAGTCTAACACTCAAACGAGATCGTCATTTTGTGCCTCACGCTCGTAGGACGCACACGCGCGCAACATGGATAAAGCTCCCGCGCCTACAAATGGCACATGCTTAAACCCCTGATTCTGAAATTTGACTATGACTCAAGGAAGGCCTCATACTAGGCCTCTCACATCATGTAGGACTTCTAGTGAAAATATTAACCACTCTCTCCTAAGTAGGCAAAAAGTAGCCAAAATCTGCCAACTTTAAACCTCGCGCTCGCCTACCCGTGAAACCCTCAAACATAGACAGATTTGAGTATCTTCCAAGTTCTTGCTCTCAAACTTCTTTTTACTTCACATCTCTTAGTTACAACTGAACTCATGGGACTGGTTTGACCTTGCTTACAAGCACAATAAACAACTATAACACTCCCCCCCCCTCATCATGATGGTAAGGCGCTTACCACTCNCATGATGGTAAGGCGCTTACCACTCGTTTTACGCCTCTCTCTTGCTTGCTTGTATAGGCGCTGATTCTCCTAGCTTCATGTCCAAGTCTTTGTCATATATCTCCATCTTAGGCAGGACATATCAGTCCCATAACACTTGGTCTCCTCCTCATAGGTCCATATCCATAAAGTCGTAGTCTCCATCAAGCGACGATAGTAATCTTCACAAGGCATGAGCGCGTAGTCTCGCTCGTGGTGCACCAAACTCCATCATAGTCTTCTCCTTGGCTAGATGCTCACTCCCACATACCTCTGGCTCTTCTTGAAGGTCAGCCTTCACACAAGGCTCCAAGAAACACATCTGGAACGCCTCCATGAGCTCCATAACTTGGGCGTACGCACATAGTCTTAGTGCTTGCACCTCATCTTGTGCTCGCACACACTTTGCCTTGCAAGCGGGCTTCTCTTGAGCTCACTTTCTAGGAGCTCCTCCACTTGAGCAGTTGGGGTCTGCTCTATATATGAGCAAGGGGATCATACACTTCTACTTGCTCCACCGGCGATGCGCGCTCGCCAAAGTTGTTAGGAGGCACGCTTGCTCCATGCAATGACCGGGCCAAGGCCACCAAAACAAGCGCTTCTCCTTCACCTTCACCTTCCCGCGTCGCTTCTTTGCTAGCGGGCTGAAGATAGCTACTTGTGGTCATATCTACCTCCACCTATTTCACTATCCTCACTTGACCATACTCCTCCTCGGTCTTCACTTGACCCGTGCACTAAAGCACTAGAGGATAGGCTACTCTCTTTGTGCAACTCCTTCCACATGCTTAGCTTCTTGAGTGCACTCTAGCCTTGGTCACCCCAATGACACTTCTTACTACTAAACCCAGCTTGCCTTGGTGCTCTACTTTCACATGAAGAGCTTCCATAGATGCACCAAAATCTGCCCCTTAACTATGCCATCACACAACTAATGGCACACACGCTTCAAGTGGGAGACATCTCTTGCACTAGCCCTCTTGCACCAACTTCATACCTTGCTTCTTCTTCCACACCATAGGCTTGTCTTCATCATAGTTCTCAACTCCATATACTCCGTAGTACTCTCCTCCATAAGAAAAGAGAAATCTGAACTTGAAAGGCTCCATCTCCATCTCTCCTCTTTGAAGAAAAATCTGGAATACTTCTTCTTGCTCCAAGCCTTCTCCACGATGCTTCTCTTCACTTGAGGCTTCTTCAATCTCCATACAAGGTACCAAGCTCCATCATGGCTGGCCTCAAATAACCAGTGGCTACATAGGAGTGATGCAAGGCAACCCAAATCTGGCCACATACTTGGCCAACTTGGTGCAACACCCCGGTGCACCCTCTCTTGAGCTCCTCATGAGCTCCTCTTGAGCTTGCGAGTGCTATGCTCGCCAAAGCTCCTAGACTTGCAAGTACACATGCTTGCTAAGTCCCTGGTTGCCTACCCTTAAAATCTGCTCCACCTTCATTGAAGATCTGAAATAAAGATGGGCACACACTCCTTTCTAGCCACTATCACCTCTATGCTAAGCCCCCTCATCAAAGAAAGAGCTTAACACTAAAGAGCTTGCATCTTCAAGGAAAAATCCAGCCGTGTGAACTCCAGATTTTCTTCATGCTCATATGTCTCCATACTCAAGTAAAGGCTGCTCTATATTACTTATATCATTACCATGCTTGGGCAACCTTCTTGTACTACAAAGAAGACGTACAAAAATTTGGTTGCATCCAAGTTAACACTACTTGGAGCACCTCCCACTTCCCATCTCCTCCCTCCTTCAAGAGAGTGAGATGCTAGCTTGCATCAACGTCTTCATGGCTGCCCTTAGCAACTTATAAATCATCCTTGCTTCTCCTCTCTACCCTCTCTACACTCCTACAAGCATCACCAACCAAAGCTCCCTCCTCCAAATGAAGCAACTAGGTAGCTCCGATACCATGTGAAAGGGGGAAGGGTGCGGGGAGTGCGCCCATACACACTCACGCACCCTCACCCGCGAGTGGAAGCGTGCACGAGGACCTTTCCTAGTTGCATACACAAGGTGGAGTGGCCTGGTGGTATGCCACCCTTGCAAGAGTTAGAGGGCTACATGAGAGAGGAGTGGAAAAGAACTCACTTTATTAAGAAAAGTCGTGTACAAGATACGAAGGTTAGACTAGAATAGAATAAGCCCCCTCTACTTCCTTGTGCTTCCCATTTATCCTTTAACTCTAAGTTTCCTTTCTAGCAAAGTACCTCCAGAACCTTCTCCTATGGCTCCCTCCATGTAGGTGACCTTGCCTAGTTGGACAAGCTAGCACACTCACACGCACACAATCACACCCTAGAATATTCTACTACACAATCCACTAACTCCTCACGGACTTTCTAGAAATTCCACGATCGCTTTGGCACTTTACGTAATTGTACGTGCTTTTTGGAACCCTCATGTTTCAATGTCCTACTTCCTGGACTCCAACCGAAATTTTCGTCACTGGACCTGTCCTTGTCACTAAATAGAACCTGTGACATTAAAAACTCACTAAAAACTTCCAAAATTCATAATTATCTCAATATTTGTCCAAATGACTTGAAATAAAGGCCAAAGTTCTTCTAAAATCACACTCTAAGCATATAAAATACTAGAAATAAACAAACTACACTTTCATAACCTTACAGTGACCTTGCAGCTGTCTCGGTCATCAAGGAGAGTATGGACTTCAAGGAGAAGCTTCAAAGAGGTTATGAGGAGGACCCAGAGTTTGCTGATGGTGGAGCAGCTGATTCAACGCGAGTATGCAAAAGAAGGACGGCATATATGGTACTTGACATCAAGGAGCTACGAAACTTATTACTTGCGGAGCATCATGACTGCTTATATGCTGGACACTTTGGAAGCGAGAAGACGGCAAGCGTGCTGAAGCGGGGAATACTACTGGAGAAATATGGACAAGGACATCGAGGAGTGGATCAGGAGTTGCGATGCGTGCCAGAGAAACAAGACACCAAATCAAAAGAAGGAAGGTACATTCCAGCCCCTGCCTATTCCAGAGTATCCTTGGGAGCAAATTGCTATGGACTTCATCACATCGTTACCAGTCAGTGGTTAAGGGCACGATGCAGTATGGGTTGTATCTGAGAGACTCAGCAAGATGGCTCTCTTCATCCCATGAAGGAGACTTGTACGGCAGCAGAGGTGGCACGGCTATTCTTTGATCATATTTCAGGCTACATGGGTTGCCAAAGGTGATTGTTTCAGATCGGGATCCAAGGTTTACAAGCAACTTTTGGCGGTCATTGTTTACTTTGATGGGGACCAAGCTGAGTATGAGCACTTCCTATCACCCTCAGACAGACGGGCAGAGTGAGAGGCTCAACAGAACTCTGCAAGAGGTGCTCAGGAGTTACACTATGGAAGACCCTTCAAAGTGGGACAAGAAGCTACCAGGGTTGGAGTTTGCCAACAACAACAGCATGCAGGGATCCACCAAGCAGTCACCATTCGCTATAATTTATGGGCGAGAAGTATATCATCCAGAAAACATCTTGTTGGAGAAGGCCAAGGAGACTCAATGAAATGAATCGACTTACCAAATAGGCGATTAACAATTAATAAAGATCTTTATATCAGCAACTAATCTTATGGTATTTCCGTTAACTAGTTAAACGGCAAAGGACAATACACTAGCAGGGAATAATACTCGTAAGTCAAATGCGAGTAAACTAGCATCAATGATGCAAATCAGTAAACTCATACATAAGCAAGGTTAGAAGACAGTGCGTATCAATGGCTTCTCGCCTTGGATTCAGAGTTCTCTCAGTAAGCTGTACAAGAGAGTTGGCCTCGTTTCCGAATGCCGAACTCGAGAGCAATGCCTAGCGTATGTACATGGAATGAGTTTACTGTTCAACGGTCAGTGCGATGGCACCGCCTACCCGGGAGTTAACCACGTTGGTAGGACCTCGGTTAACCAAATCCACCGCCATCTCCCATCATCCCGAATAGCCATCCATCATAGGGATGTCATCTGGCTATTCATCTAGCATATCGCACTTAGATGCATATCAAGGCAGTTCGCTGCTACCGAGTACGGAAGTCAGCTTGCTGTCAAAGAATGTGTCAGCAAGCTGACTTATATGGACTTTCAGCCTGCTGCTTTCGACTGAGTCATCAAACTGATAATTATGTAAAGTCCAGCAGACTGACTATTAACTAAAGTTCAGCAGGCTGAACTTAATTAACTATTATATTTAAATGAATATTATATCCACTAATATACTGATTCATTACAATCCCTCCAACTTAACTTGTTGTCGCCTCGACAACATTAAACTGCAGAAATTTTAAATAAGGGAACTGAACCTGACCAGCCTCCCTTACTGACTGCCTCTTCAGCGTGTCACCTTAAGGGGTTGTTCCTGGGGCTTCAGGGTCAGGAGACGGAGATCTGGACCTAGATCTGGACAGCCCTCTAGGTCTGTCAGCTGGCCTTCTAAAGAACCCTGTTTGCTCTAAAGTTGGCCCTCGAGGAGAACGGAGGATGGTGGCCTGCTCTTCAACCACTTGGGTGTTGATTCCCACATAGACAGGCATTCCAGTAGGATGCTGAAATACATTGGCTAGAGGTACATGCCCCTGAGCGGAGGGGGAGGCTGGCATACCTCTGGCCCACCCGCGTGTCCCTCTTCTGGCACCCCTGTCCTCTGGGGATTTCTGTCTGTGTCTGCTGCCCAGTACAGTCAGATCAGCTTCTTCCCCTGCTTGGGCAGGTGGGCTGGGGGAGCGAGCGCGGGGTCCAGTTGTCGCCATAACGGGGATCACATTCCAAACACCTGATCGTGGTTCTTTAGGAAGCGCCCCTGCCTGTCCCTGGGTATCCTGAGTACCTGCTGCTGATGCTTCTCCTCTGCCTTGTTCTTCTTCCTCATCCTCCTCATCCTCCTCCTCGGAGAGAGTAGGGGTCTCGTCCACTAAGTCGTCCTGCTCCCTAGTAGACATGGAGTAGTCTACCGACCTCCCTTTCTTAGGGCGCGCTGGAGGTTGCTTGGCCTTCAGCCTACTGATATCTATCCGGCCTGCATTCTTTGCCCATTTGACAAAGGCATGCTTTCCCTTAGAGAAGTACTCTCTTCCCCTCCTCCTATGTTCCTTGGTCTCTGCATTCATATTGCTCAGGCATCCATTCAGCCTGGGGTCCCAAGGGGCAATGTGAGGTGGTAGGATGAGATAGCCGTCTAGGCCATAGTGGAAGTCATCCGGTTGGGCTCGGTCACACTCCTGCTTCTTATTTGTGACGGTCATCCACCTCCAGTCTGTTGGCTGCTGGTAGTACTGGGGTCCGTGCTCAGCCTTCCTCAGTTTACACGGGAACCAGTGGGGAGAGAACATCTGCTGTCCTGCTTCCCTGGCCAAGTACTCCCAGCTCCTTCTCTCAACTTCATTGTAAGCTGGCAGGAGTGTGAGGTAGAATACCGTATCCTTAAAGCTATCGGGCCGCATGCTCACCATCCGGATGAGTCTCTGATCTCCCACTATTCCCGGTATGGGGACCGGCTTGTCCTCTGAATCATCTGCGAGATACCGGGCCTGCTCTGCTGTATAGCCCACCATCTTAGCATAATCTTCGTAAAGGACCACGCCGGTGTGTGTCTCGATGTACCTGTCCAGTGCTGTAGCTCCTTCCTTCTGTAGCAGTGTTGTCTGTTCCAGCCTGTTGATCTCCTGGGCTGCCAGCAATGCTTCCTTCAGGTTATCGAAGTTTTGGCCACCCACCACAGTATACCTGTAAGTGGCCAAGCTCTTCTGTCTGTCCGCTTCAATCTTTTTTCTTTTCTCCTCTTCTGCCGCTGCCGCTTCTTCTTGCTGTTTCTTCTGTCTCTCCTCCTCAGCCTTCCTGAGGTTTTCCGCTTCCTGATCCTTCTTCCTCTGTGCCTCTTCTGCCGCCTCTTGTTGTTTGCGGACCCTTTCTTGTTCTCTCCTGGTGAGGGACGTCGCCGCCAGCTCCTTCTGGTATTGCTCCATTGTCCTCCTGGCTTCTTCTGCCTTGCGCTTTCTGTCCTCCTTTTGTGTGGTGGGCGCCATCCTGCACATGTAACCAGGGCACAAGTTAGTAGGATATGGACCTTTGTCATAGGGATTGCAGGAAGTATGTTAGTATTTAGTATAGTGGCTTCGCTGCTGTTTACCTTACAGGATGATTGCTAAAAGTTGACGTAGTTGCGATGCGCTACACATAAACGTATGAGTGTGTTTTTATCGCTCTCGCTCACTAACTGTCATATATTTTCCCCTCCAACTTAAATGGAGACAGGACCGCCTGTCACCTTCCCGTGTCAACTGAAATGACAGTTATGGAGGGACTCCAGCGGCCCGAAGGTGGAACCGTGTCAACGCCCCTTTGGCATTGGTCAAGTGGTCCTTAAACTCCCAAGTGTCCCCAGAGGCATCGTAACCCTTCCATCGAATGAGGTATTTCATGACATATTTAGACGATCGACGGACCGAGCGAGCGTCTAAAATCTCATCGACCTCATATTCCTCAGGGTCGCCGTCCCGGACAGCGGGGACCGGTCCCGGTTGGACAGGGAACCGACCTGTGAACAGTGTATCACCTTTGATGTACGGTTCCAGGAAGGAGACATTAAAGACCGGGTGCCCCTTGTATTCAGCTGACATGTTCAGTTTGTAAGCATTCTGACCGACACGACGGACCACCGAATATGGACCGACCCAGACAGGGCCAAGCTTTTTCTTGACCACACCAGGGAGGTACAGGTGCTGAGAATGCAGTTTGACTAAATCCCCCTTGGAAAATGTCAGTTCCCGACGGTGTTGATTAGCGTATTTTTGTTGGTTTTCTTGGGCCGTGTGCAAGTTTCGTTGGACTTCTGACAGGGTGTCAGCAAACTCCTGAGTTAACTGGAGGGAGACCGGGTTGTCAATCCCTTCAGGGTGAGTTAAAGATTCCCCTAGCACATCTAGAGGAGACTTAGGGACTCTACCCAGGCTGAGTTCAAAAGGAGTTTTGCCCGTTGACGCGTGCACCGCACTGTTGACCGCAAACTGAATTTGAGGCAACAGGTCATCCCAATTATCTTGTTTTTGGTTAATATATGCTCTCAGCACCTCCTGCAGAACTCGGTTAGTTCTTTCAGTCTGCCCATCAGTCTGAGGGTGGTTTGCTGTGCTGAGCAGCTGTTTGACTCCCATTAACCCCATTAAAGCTCTCCAGAACTTAGAGGTGAATTTTGAGTCTCTGTCTGAGATGATATTAGAAGGGAGCCCATGTTGGCATACTACATGGTTGTAAAACTGTCTCGCTGTTTCGAGTGCAGTCACTTTGACAGTTGTGGGGATAAAAATGACCATTTTTGTCAGTTTATCCACGACTACCAGTATTGAATCATGCCCGTTGGCAGTTCTTGGTAGTGAGACCACCCAGTCCATGGATATAGTTTCCCAGCGTCCCGCTGGGATGGGTAGCGGTTGCAAGAGACCTCCGGGTGGTGTGTGCCGAGACTTATTTCTCTGACACTGGTCACAGGACTTGACATATTTCAAGACCTCCCGGGGTAACCCCTCCCAATGATAATGTTTTGCCAGTTTGCCAACAGTTTTGGCCTGCCCCAAATGTCCACCCAGGAGACTGTCATGAGCTTGACTCAGTAAGAGAGACCTTATTTCCAAATTATTAGGAATGACCAGCTTCAGCCTGCCTGAAGTGGTTTCAGTCACCCAGACCCCTCCCTTGAGCTTATACCCGAGTGCAGTAGCACGACACACACCAGTAGTGGGGCTGGGCTCAAATGTTGGGTCAGAAAGGTAGGCTTTCCTAAGTTGTTCAAGGAAGGACTTTTTCACCTTTAGTGAAGTGAGTGCACACAGGACTTTATCTACAGCATGCTGACTAAAGTTCCTTTCTTGCAAGTCAGGTCTTCTAGAGAGTGCATCAGCAGGATTCAACTTCCCTGGTTTGTAGTCGATCTGGACTTGGAACTGCTCCAGCATCTGGCTCCAGCGGTTCTCCCTCCTCGACAGCTTGGACTTCTTCTGAAAGTGGGTCAGAGCTAGATGATCTGTAATCACCTTAAAAGCTTTACCATGTAAGTATGCTCTCCACTGTTTGAGTACATGAATGATAGCTAGCAGCTCTTTATCATGCACTGAGTAATTAATCTCCGCTGGATTAAATTTCATAGACTCATACAACACAGGATGCCACTCCTGCCGTACCTTACCATCCTTTGTGGTTTTGTCAGCAGGCTGCAACAAAATAGCACCCATGGCAAAATCAGAGGCATCAGTAACCACCTGCACCGGTTTGCTGGGGTCATACACGGCTAGCACTGGGGCAGAACAAAGGGCATCTTTAAGGGTCTGGAAGGCAGCCTGCTGCTCTTCCCCCCACACATACCCGATGTCTTTCTTAGTAAGGTCAGTCAGTTTACTGGCCTTTGTGGAATAATTCTCAATAAATCTCCTATAGTAGTTAGCCAACCCGAGGAAGGATCTAACTTCAGAGACAGACTGTGGTACTGGCCAGTCCCTTATGGTCTGGACTTTCTTAGGATCCACACTGATGCCCTCTTTACTGACAACGTGGCCTAAGAATTCAATACTTTCCTTAAAGAAATCACACTTGCTCATTTTAGCATACAAGTGATTTTTCCGCAGAGTGTCCAGCACTTTCTTTAAGTGTTCAGTGTGCTGAGCTTCATCTTTAGAGAAAATTAAAATATCATCCAGGAAAACTTGCACAAACTTATCCAAATAAGGTCTGAAAATGTCATTCATAGCACCCATAAAGGTAGCAGGAGCATTAGTCAGTCCAAATGGCATCACGTTGAACTCATAGTGTCCATAACGTGTGCGGAAAGCAGTCTTGTGTTCATCCCCCTCAGCAATTCTGATTTGATGATAACCACTCTTGAGATCTATCTTACTGAACACCTTAGCGCCAGACAGGGTATCAAGCAAGTCCTCGATTCTGGGTAAAGCATACTTGTTCTTTACTGTAATTCTGTTCAGGGCTCTGTAATCCACACACATCCGCATACTGCCATCCTTTTTCTTAACAAATAGGATAGGTGCGCCGTACGGTGATTTACTGGGAGAAATGTAACCATTTTCCTCCAGCTCTGCAATCTGTGTTTTCAACTCCTCGCTCTCCAAATAAGACAAGCCATAAGTGCGTTGCCAGGGTGGCTGGCTACCAGGTAATAGATCAATCCTATGATCTACTTCCCTTTTAGGGGGTAGTCCTGGAGGCATGTTAAACACATCAGTGTACTGAGCAACAATTTTTGCAGCAGTAGGGTGCTCCGGAGGGCTTACCTTTTTCTCAACCACTTCTTCAGGTTGAGGAGGTACCTCTCTTAGCAGCAGACAGAACATTCTGTCTTCCTTCTGGTTCCAGCTTTTGACGAACTCCATTGCATTCAGCAACTTGCATCCTTCTGGAAGCCTCTTCTTTTCCTTCATTTGCCATCCACACAGGACAAGAGGAAGAGCACTGGTGGGTGCCAAGTCAGTCTGCCCATCACTGGCTCCTCTCACTTTAACTGTACCTCTGCTCCAACACACTTCAGCTTGATGTCTATTAAGCCAGGACCTGCCTAGCACGAGATCATAAAAGCCAGTGTTGAGTACCTCAAATGTAAGCGTTTCAGTTAGAACTGCAATGCCAGAACCTAACTGGACCTCAATAGGCTTGGTTATAACTCCTCCCGGGATACTTGAGGCATCTCCAAGGAATATTTTTCTATTCCCTTGGGTGACAGTAGGCAGCCTTAGCCGCTTAACTAAGTCCTTGTGAATAAAAGTATGTGACGCCCCTCCGTCAACAAATGCCCTCACCTTCCTACCTGCAATCATGCAATGCAGTAGGATAGGGGGGACTGTCTTTTCCTGACTTTCGCATTGTTCTCCTGACGTAGCAAAGAAATGTTGGACATCAGGTGGAACAAGAGCATCCAGAGTGTGCACTCTCTGGACGTCTATATTACTGATGGTCTCCTTTATCTGTTTGTCAGGCATGCATAGTGAATCCAGTTCAGCAGGACCCATAATACCTGCTACGAGGGCAGCTAGTGACGACTCACTATCTCTAGCATCCTCACAGTCAGTAGACTGGATTACTGACTGTTGCTGTCTTTTAAAGGCTGGTCTTTTCTCTCGACCTTAGGCAGGTGCTTGACCGGACACTGTTCTCTGTAGTGGCCTTTCTGCTGACAATGGTAGCAAGTAGATTTTGCTGAGGCTGGTCTCGGCTTAGTCCTACCACCACCCCTTCCATAGCCACCTCGAGAGGGACCACCTCTACCTCTAGACTGAATAGCATTGTACTCATACTCATATTCATCACCCTGATTATCCTCAGCCTGGTCTCCTTCAACTGCATTGTAGGAACCGTGGGGCTTTTTGACAATCTTAGACACCAAAGCGTTACTCTGGCGCTTGTGATTGAACTGCTGCTGATCCCAGGCGTCAGCATCCTGGATCAAGTCAGCCAGTTTCTCATACTTTTTCTCAGCAAAATGACCAGAGACCTCGGATTTCAAGCCATACCTGAAGTATGCTATCCTATACCGTTCTGGCAAATCAGGCTGCTTCATCATGTTCTCTTGGAACTTTTGAGCAAACTCAGCAACTGAAGTGGTCTGCTTCAGTGTCAGGGAGATCATCGCATAGATAGCTTTCTCCTGCTGGTTGATGACATCAAACTTCTCATGCAACTTCTCGACAAACTCTACCCACGTAGGGTCACCGAGTTGCCGAGCCTTACGCTCTTCCTTCCAGTAAAGCCACCAGTCTGCGGCACTGCCTTTCAGTAGCGCACCGGTGTGCCTGACCTTCTCGTAATCTTGCAGTTCTGGGTAGTTCTCCAGCCACTGCTCAACATCCGCGAGAAACTTGATCAGGTAATATTTTCTGTTTCCCTCAGGATCATAGTCCTGGGGAGGTTTCGGCTTGGGCTTACTAGGCCCTCGGCCACCACCACTAGTGGTGTGAGACCCCAGTTGGTCTCTGTCCCGGAGTAGGGACATTATGATTCTTTTGTCCTCCTGCTGGGACTGATACATGGTCGCCATTTGCGACTGCATCTGAACGAACAATGCTCCCAAGTCTACATTTTGGGGTGGTAGATTAGCAAATGCAGCAGCAGCATTGGCATCTACTCGCTGAGTAGTGTCCTCAACAATCCCTCTTGCTCCTGCAGCAGCAATTCCTGCCGCATTCAGCCGGTCACGTATTTGACCTAGGGGTACATTGAGTTGTACGGCAGGAGGTGGGTTCAGAACATTGGCCCTTGATGCCATAAGTTCTTCAACAGTGCGCTCGTCAGCTGGCTGTCCTTCCCTCCTTTGTATATCTTCAGCGGCCTTTGCTACTTGTTCAGCTTCTAGTCTGGCTATCTCCTCCTCAGCTTGCTGAGCTGCGACTGAGGCAATAGCAGCTGCCTCATCTGCAGCCTCCCTAGCTGCAGTATCCGCTACTGCTTCCGAATAGGTACGGTTTCCCGCTACATGGCTTTCCGCCTGGTTTTCGACATTCTCGTTATCCTGGTTCTCCATGTCTCGGGAGTTGCTAGTTTGAGACCTTGTCCTTACCATACAAAGAAGACTGTGATAACTGCTCCGATACCACTGAAATGAATCGACTTACCAAATAGGCGATTAACAATTAATAAAGATCTTTATATCAGCAAGTAATCTTTATGGTATTTTCCGTTAACTGGTTAAACGGCAAAGGACAACACACTAGCAGTGAATAATACTCGTAAGTCAAATGCGAGTAAACTAGCATCAATAATGCAAATCAGTAAACTCATACATAAGCAAGGTTAGAAGACAGTGCGTATCAATGGCTTCTCGCCTTGGATTCAGATCTCTCTCAGTAAGCTGTACAAGAGAGTTGGCCTCGTTTCCGAATGCCGAACTCGAGAGCAATGCCTAGCATATGTACATGGAATGAGTTTACTGTTCAACGGTCAGTGCGATGGCACCGCCTACCCGGGAGTTAACCACGTTGGTAGGACCTCGGTTAACCAAATCCACCGCCATCTCCCATCATCCCGAATAGCCATCCATCATAGGGATGTCATCTGGCTATTCATCTAGCATATCGCACTTAGATGCATATCAAGGCAATTCGCTGCTACCGAGTACGGAAGTCAGCTTGCTGTCAAAGAATGTGTCAGCAAGCTGACTTATATGGACTTTCAGCCTGCTGCTTTCGACTGAGTCAGCAAACTGATAATTATGTAAAGTCCAGCAGACTGACTATTAACTAAAGTTCAGCAGGCTGAACTTAATTAACTATTATATTTAAATGAATATTATATCGACTAATATACTGATTCATTACACTCAAGTTCCTACTACACAAGCTTTTATGGACCAGATGGCCAAGACTTGGGATATGGCCAAGACGTGTATTCGGAAGGCACAGGAAGAGCAGGTCAAGCATGCTAACAAGCACAGGAGGGAAGTGTTCCATGTGGGCGACAAAGTACTCTTGTCCACAAAGAACCTACCTTTCACAGGCAAGAGGAAACTGCGGGCACGGTTTACAGGTCCCTTTGTGGTGCTCAAGCAGGTGAATCCAGTGACCTACAAGTTGGAGCTTCCTTCAAGCTGGCGTATCCATGATGTCTTCCATGTCAGTTAATTGCGGCCATACGTTGACCCAAATGAAGGACATCCAGGACGACTACCTACACCGCCACCACCGGTTGAGATCGATGATGTATTGGAGTATGAAGTGGAGGCGATTGTCGGCGATCGACGAGTCAAGCGAGGTCAACGATTTGTCCAAGAGTATCTGGTCAAGTGGAAAGGCTACCATGCGGACAACAACACTTGGGAGTCAGAGGCCAACTTGACTCATTGTAAGAGTAAGTTGAGACGTTATTTGCAGAATGCGTCGAGGACGTCGCATCTTTAGGAGGGGGATGATGTAAGGTCATAGGTTTATAAAGTGCATTTTTGAGTTTCATGAAGGTATGTTTTGATTGTATAGTAGTATAGAGTGCATTTTTGTGGTCATTTTGATATAAAGTTCATCGAATTTGGTCAAGTATTGAGAGAGTTACGGATTTCTGAAGTTTAATTAGTTTTGAGGTCGGTTGACGACTGTCCTTAATTCGCGGTGAGCGCGACCGTCGGATTGACCGACAGCGTCGAGCGATCTGGCCCGTTAGAGTGAACTCGAACCTTCACATAAGTTCGGCTGACGCGGAGTGCCGACTAGGTCGATTTACCTAGAAGTTTCGGTTTAGCCTAGCGCGTCTAAGATAGAATATTCTAGTAATGTCGATGCATGTATGTGGACGTCAATTCGGCCCGACACGTCAGATTAGACTGATCTGGCTTACTCACGAATATTCTGGAAGGGACGATTTGACAAACACTTAGGAAAACCCGTAGCTTCCTCCTAGAGAGGAGCATTTAGGCAGAAAATAATAAATAGGCATAACTTCTTTGTTTCTTATCAGTTTTCACTTCTGTAAATTTCTACGGGTTTGTAATGACAAGACCTTTTATCCTACATCATTTGTGAGCAGTTTCTTGCCACTCAAAATGTCAAGTAATTTTCCTAAGCTTTCTTAGCAATATGCCGCTTGAAATGAATCGTCTTACCAAATAGGCAATTAACAATTAATAAAGATCTTTCTAGCAGCAAGTAATCTTTATGGTATTTTCGTTAACTAGTTAAACGGCAAAGGACAATACACTAGCAGGGAATAATACTCGTAAGTCAAATGCGAGTAAACTAGCATCAATGATGCAAATCAGTAAACTCATACATAAGCAAGGTTAGAAGACAGTGCGTATCAATGGTTTCTCGCCTTGGATTCAGATCTCTCTCAGTAAGCTGTACAAGAGAGTTGGCCTCGTTTCCGAATGCCGAACTCGAGAGCAATGCCTAGCATATGTACATGGAATGAGTTTACTGTTCAACGGTCAGTGCGATGGCACCGCCTACCCGGGAGTTAACCACGTTGGTAGGACCTCGGTTAACCAAATCCACCGCCATCTCCCATCATCCCGAATAGCCATCCATCATAGGGATGTCATCTGGCTATTCATCTAGCATATCGCACTTAGATGCATATCAAGGCAGTTCGCTGCTACCGAGTACGGAAGTCAGCTGGCTGTCAAAGAATGGGTCAGCAAGCTGACTTATATGGACTTCAGCCTGCTGCTTCCGACTGAGTCATCAAACTGATAATTATGTAAAGTCCAGCAGACTGACTATTAACTAAAGTTCAGCAGGCTGAACTTAATTAACTATTATATTTAAATGAATATTATATCCACTAATATACTGATTCATTACAATCCCTCCAACTTAACTTGTTGTCGCCTCGACAACATTAAACTGCAGAAATTTTAAATAAGGGAACTGAACCTGACCAGCCTCCCTTACTGACTGCCTCTTCAGCGTGTCACCTTAAGGGGTTGTTCCTGGGGCTTCAGGGTCAGGAGACGGAGATCTGGACCTAGATCTGGACAGCCCTCTAGGTCTGTCAGCTGGCCTTCTAAAGAACCCTGTTTGCTCTAAAGTTGGCCCTCGAGGAGAACGGAGGATGGTGGCCTGCTCTTCAACCACTTGGGTGTTGATTCCCACATAGACAGGCATTCCAGTAGGATGCTGAAATACATTGGCTAGAGGTACATGCCCCTGAGCGGAGGGGGAGGCTGGCATACCTCTGGCCCACCCGCGTGTCCCTCTTCTGGCACCCCTGTCCTCTGGGGATTTCTGTCTGTGTCTGCTGCCCAGTACAGTCAGATCAGCTTCTTCCCCTGCTTGGGCAGGTGGGCTGGGGGAGCGAGCGCGGGGTCCAGTTGTCGCCATAACGGGGATCACATTCCAAACACCTGATCGTGGTTCTTTAGGAAGCGCCCCTGCCTGTCCCTGGGTATCCTGAGTACCTGCTGCTGATGCTTCTCCTCTGCCTTGTTCTTCTTCCTCATCCTCCTCATCCTCCTCCTCGGAGAGAGTAGGGGTCTCGTCCACTAAGTCGTCCTGCTCCCTAGTAGACATGGAGTAGTCTACCGACCTCCCTTTCTTAGGGCGCGCTGGAGGTTGCTTGGCCTTCAGCCTACTGATATCTATCCGGCCTGCATTCTTTGCCCATTTGACAAAGGCATGCTTTCCCTTAGAGAAGTACTCTCTTCCCCTCCTCCTATGTTCCTTGGTCTCTGCATTCATATTGCTCAGGCATCCATTCAGCCTGGGGTCCCAAGGGGCAATGTGAGGTGGTAGGATGAGATAGCCGTCTAGGCCATAGTGGAAGTCATCCGGTTGGGCTCGGTCACACTCCTGCTTCTTATTTGTGACGGTCATCCACCTCCAGTCTGTTGGCTGCTGGTAGTACTGGGGTCCGTGCTCAGCCTTCCTCAGTTTACACGGGAACCAGTGGGGAGAGAACATCTGCTGTCCTGCTTCCCTGGCCAAGTACTCCCAGCTCCTTCTCTCAACTTCATTGTAAGCTGGCAGGAGTGTGAGGTAGAATACCGTATCCTTAAAGCTATCGGGCCGCATGCTCACCATCCGGATGAGTCTCTGATCTCCCACTATTCCCGGTATGGGGACCGGCTTGTCCTCTGAATCATCTGCGAGATACCGGGCCTGCTCTGCTGTATAGCCCACCATCTTAGCATAATCTTCGTAAAGGACCACGCCGGTGTGTGTCTCGATGTACCTGTCCAGTGCTGTAGCTCCTTCCTTCTGTAGCAGTGTTGTCTGTTCCAGCCTGTTGATCTCCTGGGCTGCCAGCAATGCTTCCTTCAGGTTATCGAAGTTTTGGCCACCCACCACAGTATACCTGTAAGTGGCCAAGCTCTTCTGTCTGTCCGCTTCAATCTTTTTTCTTTTCTCCTCTTCTGCCGCTGCCGCTTCTTCTTGCTGTTTCTTCTGTCTCTCCTCCTCAGCCTTCCTGAGGTTTTCCGCTTCCTGATCCTTCTTCCTCTGTGCCTCTTCTGCCGCCTCTTGTTGTTTGCGGACCCTTTCTTGTTCTCTCCTGGTGAGGGACGTCGCCGCCAGCTCCTTCTGGTATTGCTCCATTGTCCTCCTGGCTTCTTCTGCCTTGCGCTTTCTGTCCTCCTTTTGTGTGGTGGGCGCCATCCTGCACATGTAACCAGGGCACAAGTTAGTAGGATATGGACCTTTGTCATAGGGATTGCAGGAAGTATGTTAGTATTTAGTATAGTGGCTTCGCTGCTGTTTACCTTACAGGATGATTGCTAAAAGTTGACGTAGTTGCGATGCGCTACACATAAACGTATGAGTGTGTTTTTATCGCTCTCGCTCACTAACTGTCATATATTTTCCCCTCCAACTTAAATGGAGACAGGACCGCCTGTCACCTTCCCGTGTCAACTGAAATGACAGTTATGGAGGGACTCCAGCGGCCCGAAGGTGGAACCGTGTCAACGCCCCTTTGGCATTGGTCAAGTGGTCCTTAAACTCCCAAGTGTCCCCAGAGGCATCGTAACCCTTCCATCGAATGAGGTATTTCATGACATATTTAGACGATCGACGGACCGAGCGAGCGTCTAAAATCTCATCGACCTCATATTCCTCAGGGTCGCCGTCCCGGACAGCGGGGACCGGTCCCGGTTGGACAGGGAACCGACCTGTGAACAGTGTATCACCTTTGATGTACGGTTCCAGGAAGGAGACATTAAAGACCGGGTGCCCCTTGTATTCAGCTGACATGTTCAGTTTGTAAGCATTCTGACCGACACGACGGACCACCGAATATGGACCGACCCAGACAGGGCCAAGCTTTTTCTTGACCACACCAGGGAGGTACAGGTGCTGAGAATGCAGTTTGACTAAATCCCCCTTGGAAAATGTCAGTTCCCGACGGTGTTGATTAGCGTATTTTTGTTGGTTTTCTTGGGCCGTGTGCAAGTTTCGTTGGACTTCTGACAGGGTGTCAGCAAACTCCTGAGTTAACTGGAGGGAGACCGGGTTGTCAATCCCTTCAGGGTGAGTTAAAGATTCCCCTAGCACATCTAGAGGAGACTTAGGGACTCTACCCAGGCTGAGTTCAAAAGGAGTTTTGCCCGTTGACGCGTGCACCGCACTGTTGACCGCAAACTGAATTTGAGGCAACAGGTCATCCCAATTATCTTGTTTTTGGTTAATATATGCTCTCAGCACCTCCTGCAGAACTCGGTTAGTTCTTTCAGTCTGCCCATCAGTCTGAGGGTGGTTTGCTGTGCTGAGCAGCTGTTTGACTCCCATTAACCCCATTAAAGCTCTCCAGAACTTAGAGGTGAATTTTGAGTCTCTGTCTGAGATGATATTAGAAGGGAGCCCATGTTGGCATACTACATGGTTGTAAAACTGTCTCGCTGTTTCGAGTGCAGTCACTTTGACAGTTGTGGGGATAAAAATGACCATTTTTGTCAGTTTATCCACGACTACCAGTATTGAATCATGCCCGTTGGCAGTTCTTGGTAGTGAGACCACCCAGTCCATGGATATAGTTTCCCAGCGTCCCGCTGGGATGGGTAGCGGTTGCAAGAGACCTCCGGGTGGTGTGTGCCGAGACTTATTTCTCTGACACTGGTCACAGGACTTGACATATTTCAAGACCTCCCGGGGTAACCCCTCCCAATGATAATGTTTTGCCAGTTTGCCAACAGTTTTGGCCTGCCCCAAATGTCCACCCAGGAGACTGTCATGAGCTTGACTCAGTAAGAGAGACCTTATTTCCAAGTTATTAGGAATGACCAGCTTCAGCCTGCCTGAAGTGGTTTCAGTCACCCAGACCCCTCCCTTGAGCTTATACCCGAGTGCAGTAGCACGACACACACCAGTAGTGGGGCTGGGCTCAAATGTTGGGTCAGAAAGGTAGGCTTTCCTAAGTTGTTCAAGGAAGGACTTTTTCACCTTTAGTGAAGTGAGTGCACACAGGACTTTATCTACAGCATGCTGACTAAAGTTCCTTTCTTGCAAGTCAGGTCTTCTAGAGAGTGCATCAGCAGGATTCAACTTCCCTGGTTTGTAGTCGATCTGGACTTGGAACTGCTCCAGCATCTGGCTCCAGCGGTTCTCCCTCCTCGACAGCTTGGACTTCTTCTGAAAGTGGGTCAGAGCTAGATGATCTGTAATCACCTTAAAAGCTTTACCATGTAAGTATGCTCTCCACTGTTTGAGTACATGAATGATAGCTAGCAGCTCTTTATCATGCACTGAGTAATTAATCTCCGCTGGATTAAATTTCATAGACTCATACAACACAGGATGCCACTCCTGCCGTACCTTACCATCCTTTGTGGTTTTGTCAGCAGGCTGCAACAAAATAGCACCCATGGCAAAATCAGAGGCATCAGTAACCACCTGCACCGGTTTGCTGGGGTCATACACGGCTAGCACTGGGGCAGAACAAAGGGCATCTTTAAGGGTCTGGAAGGCAGCCTGCTGCTCTTCCCCCCACACATACCCGATGTCTTTCTTAGTAAGGTCAGTCAGTTTACTGGCCTTTGTGGAATAATTCTCAATAAATCTCCTATAGTAGTTAGCCAACCCGAGGAAGGATCTAACTTCAGAGACAGACTGTGGTACTGGCCAGTCCCTTATGGTCTGGACTTTCTTAGGATCCACACTGATGCCCTCTTTACTGACAACGTGGCCTAAGAATTCAATACTTTCCTTAAAGAAATCACACTTGCTCATTTTAGCATACAAGTGATTTTTCCGCAGAGTGTCCAGCACTTTCTTTAAGTGTTCAGTGTGCTGAGCTTCATCTTTAGAGAAAATTAAAATATCATCCAGGAAAACTTGCACAAACTTATCCAAATAAGGTCTGAAAATGTCATTCATAGCACCCATAAAGGTAGCAGGAGCATTAGTCAGTCCAAATGGCATCACGTTGAACTCATAGTGTCCATAACGTGTGCGGAAAGCAGTCTTGTGTTCATCCCCCTCAGCAATTCTGATTTGATGATAACCACTCTTGAGATCTATCTTACTGAACACCTTAGCGCCAGACAGGGTATCAAGCAAGTCCTCGATTCTGGGTAAAGCATACTTGTTCTTTACTGTAATTCTGTTCAGGGCTCTGTAATCCACACACATCCGCATACTGCCATCCTTTTTCTTAACAAATAGGATAGGTGCGCCGTACGGTGATTTACTGGGAGAAATGTAACCATTTTCCTCCAGCTCTGCAATCTGTGTTTTCAACTCCTCGCTCTCCAAATAAGACAAGCCATAAGTGCGTTGCCAGGGTGGCTGGCTACCAGGTAATAGATCAATCCTATGATCTACTTCCCTTTTAGGGGGTAGTCCTGGAGGCATGTTAAACACATCAGTGTACTGAGCAACAATTTTTGCAGCAGTAGGGTGCTCCGGAGGGCTTACCTTTTTCTCAACCACTTCTTCAGGTTGAGGAGGTACCTCTCTTAGCAGCAGACAGAACATTCTGTCTTCCTTCTGGTTCCAGCTTTTGACGAACTCCATTGCATTCAGCAACTTGCATCCTTCTGGAAGCCTCTTCTTTTCCTTCATTTGCCATCCACACAGGACAAGAGGAAGAGCACTGGTGGGTGCCAAGTCAGTCTGCCCATCACTGGCTCCTCTCACTTTAACTGTACCTCTGCTCCAACACACTTCAGCTTGATGTCTATTAAGCCAGGACCTGCCTAGCACGAGATCATAAAAGCCAGTGTTGAGTACCTCAAATGTAAGCGTTTCAGTTAGAACTGCAATGCCAGAACCTAACTGGACCTCAATAGGCTTGGTTATAACTCCTCCCGGGATACTTGAGGCATCTCCAAGGAATATTTTTCTATTCCCTTGGGTGACAGTAGGCAGCCTTAGCCGCTTAACTAAGTCCTTGTGAATAAAAGTATGTGACGCCCCTCCGTCAACAAATGCCCTCACCTTCCTACCTGCAATCATGCAATGCAGTAGGATAGGGGGGACTGTCTTTTCCTGACTTTCGCATTGTTCTCCTGACGTAGCAAAGAAATGTTGGACATCAGGTGGAACAAGAGCATCCAGAGTGTGCACTCTCTGGACGTCTATATTACTGATGGTCTCCTTTATCTGTTTGTCAGGCATGCATAGTGAATCCAGTTCAGCAGGACCCATAATACCTGCTACGAGGGCAGCTAGTGACGACTCACTATCTCTAGCATCCTCACAGTCAGTAGACTGGATTACTGACTGTTGCTGTCTTTTAAAGGCTGGTCTTTTCTCTCGACCTTAGGCAGGTGCTTGACCGGACACTGTTCTCTGTAGTGGCCTTTCTGCTGACAATGGTAGCAAGTAGATTTTGCTGAGGCTGGTCTCGGCTTAGTCCTACCACCACCCCTTCCATAGCCACCTCGAGAGGGACCACCTCTACCTCTAGACTGAATAGCATTGTACTCATACTCATATTCATCACCCTGATTATCCTCAGCCTGGTCTCCTTCAACTGCATTGTAGGAACCGTGGGGCTTTTTGACAATCTTAGACACCAAAGCGTTACTCTGGCGCTTGTGATTGAACTGCTGCTGATCCCAGGCGTCAGCATCCTGGATCAAGTCAGCCAGTTTCTCATACTTTTTCTCAGCAAAATGACCAGAGACCTCGGATTTCAAGCCATACCTGAAGTATGCTATCCTATACCGTTCTGGCAAATCAGGCTGCTTCATCATGTTCTCTTGGAACTTTTGAGCAAACTCAGCAACTGAAGTGGTCTGCTTCAGTGTCAGGGAGATCATCGCATAGATAGCTTTCTCCTGCTGGTTGATGACATCAAACTTCTCATGCAACTTCTCGACAAACTCTACCCACGTAGGGTCACCGAGTTGCCGAGCCTTACGCTCTTCCTTCCAGTAAAGCCACCAGTCTGCGGCACTGCCTTTCAGTAGCGCACCGGTGTGCCTGACCTTCTCGTAATCTTGCAGTTCTGGGTAGTTCTCCAGCCACTGCTCAACATCCGCGAGAAACTTGATCAGGTAATATTTTCTGTTTCCCTCAGGATCATAGTCCTGGGGAGGTTTCGGCTTGGGCTTACTAGGCCCTCGGCCACCACCACTAGTGGTGTGAGACCCCAGTTGGTCTCTGTCCCGGAGTAGGGACATTATGATTCTTTTGTCCTCCTGCTGGGACTGATACATGGTCGCCATTTGCGACTGCATCTGAACGAACAATGCTCCCAAGTCTACATTTTGGGGTGGTAGATTAGCAAATGCAGCAGCAGCATTGGCATCTACTCGCTGAGTAGTGTCCTCAACAATCCCTCTTGCTCCTGCAGCAGCAATTCCTGCCGCATTCAGCCGGTCACGTATTTGACCTAGGGGTACATTGAGTTGTACGGCAGGAGGTGGGTTCAGAACATTGGCCCTTGATGCCATAAGTTCTTCAACAGTGCGCTCGTCAGCTGGCTGTCCTTCCCTCCTTTGTATATCTTCAGCGGCCTTTGCTACTTGTTCAGCTTCTAGTCTGGCTATCTCCTCCTCAGCTTGCTGAGCTGCGACTGAGGCAATAGCAGCTGCCTCATCTGCAGCCTCCCTAGCTGCAGTATCCGCTACTGCTTCCGAATAGGTACGGTTTCCCGCTACATGGCTTTCCGCCTGGTTTTCGACATTCTCGTTATCCTGGTTCTCCATGTCTCGGGAGTTGCTAGTTTGAGACCTTGTCCTTACCATACAAAGAAGACTGTGATAACTGCTCCGATACCACTGAAATGAATCGTCTTACCAAATAGGCGATTTACAATTAATAAAGATCTTTCTATCAGCAAGTAATCTTTATGGTATTTCCGTTAACTAGTTAAACGGCAAAGGACAATACACTAGCAGGGAATAATACTCGTAAGTCAAATGCGAGTAAACTAGCATCAATGATGCAAATCAGTAAACTCATACATAAGCAAGGTTAGAAGACAGTGCGTATCAATGGCTTCTCGCCTTGGATTCAGATCTCTCTCAGTAAGCTGTACAAGAGAGTTGGCCTCGTTTCCGAATGCCGAACTCGAGAGCAATGCCTAGCATATGTACATGGAATGAGTTTACTGTTCAACGGTCAGTGCGATGGCACCGCCTACCCGGGAGTTAACCACGTTG
Organism: Mesotaenium endlicherianum; assembly: GCA_009602735.1. Lineage (NCBI taxonomy): Eukaryota > Viridiplantae > Streptophyta > Zygnematophyceae > Zygnematales > Mesotaeniaceae > Mesotaenium > Mesotaenium endlicherianum. Next base: position 65,384 of record WELA01000395.1, read on the forward strand.
GTAGGACCTCGGTTAACCAAATCCACCGCCATCTCCCATCATCCCGAATAGCCATCCATCATGGGGATGTCATCTGGCCATTCATCTAGCAGGTGGTACTTAGATGCATATCAAGGCAGTTCGCTGCTACCGAGCACGGAAGTCAGTTGGCTGTCAAAGAATGTGTCAGCAAGCTGACTTAAGTTGACTTCAGCCTGCTGCTTTTGGCCGAGTCATTAAACTGATAATTATGTAAAGTCCAGCAGCCTGATTATTAACTAAAGTTCAGCAGACTGACTACTAACGAAAGTTCAGCAGGCTGAACTAAATTAATTATTATATTTAAATGAATATTATATCTACTAATATACTGATTCATTACACCGCTGCACTCTTGAGTATAACTGCAACTAGCTTTGTTCCTCGTGAGTCACTACGGCACTTTGCCCCTAGGGCACTTTTCCACTAGGGCACTTTGCCCCTTTCATAAAGCATAACACCTACAATGGAAGTGCAAGGAAACAACTGATATACATGCAAGATCCAAAAAATTGGAAAAACCTCATGGCAATAAGTTTGCGGAATGGGATTGTGGCTTCGAAAAAGATGACAATAACGAAGATGCGATACGAGTAGAATAAAATGAGATATAAATTTACTAAAAAGTAGGATGCACAACTTGAGCAAGTTGCACACGCGGGAAGATATCAGCCTGTGGCATAAAAGCAAAATATGGCAACCGTAAAGTCAAATGTCATGCAAACGACGTAAGAAAGCAAGCCAAAAAGACAAAGTAAGGACAACAAAAGTGGGGGTATGAAAAAGTTTGCACCCGAACTACCCAATGAGGACGAGCTACGAGGAAGAAGCGAGAGAGCGGATGAGGCCCCCGGATCTTGTGCGACCAGATGACGAGCTGTGAAGCCAGATGGCAAAGAAGTCAAAAGCAGTTGTTCTGTATTGAGTTGGCCGAGAGCGTAAGCACGCATGTAATCAGAGGTCATAAAAAGAACTCAATCAAGTTTGCTCAGCCTGAGAGCTTAAACTATGAAGCTAAATCTCTCCAATGGGAAGCGAGAACCCGAGAGCGGATGAAATGTTATCGAGCATGTTGGGCCAAAGTGAGCATACATCAACAAGTCCAAAAAACCTTGTGAACAGGAGCGAGAAGAAACCGTCCTCAACCGGTCTGAGTGTGAGATGTGTAAAGGCAAAAGAATCCCATGCAGGACCTTTAGCAACCATAACAAGCTCAACTGAAAGGGGTAGGGTGCCCTAGTGGAAGCGTAGTGACTCACGAGGAAAGGAACTAGTTGCAATCATACTAAAGAGTGCAGCGGCATATCACTAAGAAAGCTTAGGAAAAACACTCAATATTTTGCTCCCAAATGATGTAGGATAAAAGGCCTTGTCATTACAAACGCATAGAAACTTACAGAAGTGAAAACTGATAAAGAAATGAAGTAGTTATGTCTATTTATAATTTTCTACGTCGGCCGCTCGCCCCTAGGCAGGAGGGCCGCTTAGCAACGGATTTTCCTAAGTGTTTGTCAAATCGTCCTTCCCAGAATATTCGTGAGAAAGCCAGATCAGTCTCATCTGACGTGTCGGGCCGATTTGACGTCCACATACATGCATCGACATTACTAGAATATTCTATCTTAGACGCGCTAGGCTAATTCGAAACTTCTAGGTAAATCGACCTAGTCGGCACTCCGCGTCAGCCGAACTTACGTGAAGGTTCGAATTCACTCTAACGGCCCAGATCGCTCGACGCTGTCGCTCAATCCGACGGTCGCGCTCACCGCGAATTAAGGACAGTCGTCAACCAACCTCAAAACTAATTTAAACTTTGGAAATTCATAACTCTCTCAATACTTAACCAAATTCGATAAACTTTACATTAAAATGACACCAAAGATACACTCTACACTTCTATGTAATCAAAACATACTTTTAAGGAACTCAAAAATGCACTTTATAAACCTATGACCTTACATCAACCAAATGTAATTAACCCTGAGTGAATTTGCCCAAATGCGAGCGGAGCCTAACTTCCAATGAAAGTAAGTTTTGTGAGCGGGAGAAGATCAAAGAGCTCAACCACCCAAGAGCCTGAAGATGAATCAATTGAGCGAAAAGCTCGAGAACAGGAAGTGAACCACTTGAAACGTAGTAGCAGCCCATCTAGATCTTTGGGCTAATCCAGCCCAAGAACATGAACCTCAAATAGAACAAGGGATGGAGCTAAAGACGAAAAAGGTCAAGATCGGCAACAAAATCCAATGAGCGTACGTAATATGAGAAAAGCAAGGGAAAAATTATAAAAGCTCTACTTGAAGTTCACTTCATACAAAATCCTCTACTACTTTCAAAATAATTACAAAACTTCTACCAGCACATATAAGGCTATGCCACGTGGGCCTTACGCAAATTATGACGTGCCACACGAATTCGCACGCGATCCTACCTAACACACCAATCTATCTCTTTCGTTTTGATTTTTTTCACACCACTTTTCTAAATGACCCACCTTCACGAACCAAACTCCCCAAGGACGTTATAGTGTGTTCGCAAATTTGCGAAGAATGGTCAAGAGAGGGGAGAGGAGTCAGGGAGGCCCTAGCGAGCTCCTGTCGTGTGGCGAGCAACTCAATGGTGAGCAGTAGCGTAGCAAGTTAACTCACAACGATCGAACAAGCTCGGTTACATGCGAAATTCTGAAGCGAGTACGAGAGCGTGCAGGCCGAGCTTAGAGCACCCCAGCAAGCTGCTGCACTATACAATATAGTAAGGAAATTAGCGGCAAGAGGTTGGGGAAGTTTGGTTTGTGAAGGTGGGTCAGTTAGAAAGTGGATGTGGAAAATTCTGGTAACAAAAGAGATGAATTGGTGTGTCAGGTAGGGTCGCGTGCGATTTTGTGTGGCACGTCATTTATTCGCGTAAGGCCTACATGGAATAGCCTTACATGTGCTGGTAGGAGCATTGTAGTTGGTTTGATAGTAAAAGGGATTTTCTAATAGAATGAATTTCAAGTAGGAATTTTTCCAAAAGTAAGCTGACGCTTGAGATCGAGGACGAAAGCTATTGAGTGATGGAAGCGCAAATTGCAAATGAAGCGATCAACTCGAAGGCGAAAGAAAAAGAACAATGAGAGCGTATCAGGCTTCAACCCAACAGCAAGAAAATGTAATGAGAGAAGAAGTGTAATGAATCAGTATATTAGTAGATATAATATTCATTTAAATATAATAATTAATTTAGTTCAGCCTGCTGAACTTTAGTTAGTAGTCAGTCTGCTGAACTTTAGTTAATAATCAGTCTGCTGGACTTTACATAATTATCAGTTTAATGACTCGGCCAAAAGCAGCAGGCTGAAGTCAACTTAAGTCAGCTTGCTGACACATTCTTTGACAGCCAGCTGACTTCCGTGCTCGGTAGCAGCGAACTGCCTTGATATGCATCTAAGTACCACCTGCTAGATGAATGGCCAGATGACATCCCCATGATGGATGGCTATTCGGGATGATGGGAGATGGCGGTGGATTTGGTTAACCGAGGTCCTACCAACGTGGTTAACTCCCGGGTAGGCGGTGCCATCGCACTGACCGTTGAACAGTAAACTCATTCCATGTACATATGCTAGGCATTGCTCTCGAGTTCGGCATTCGGAAACGAGGCCAACTCTCTTGTACAGCTTACTGAGAGAGCTCTGAATCCAAGGCGAGAAGCCATTGATACGCACTGTCTTCTAACCTTGCTTATGTATGAGTTTACTGATTTGCATCATTGATGCTAGTTTACTCGCATTTGACTTACGAGTATTATTCCCTGCTAGTGTATTGTCCTTTGCCGTTTAACTAGTTAACGGAAATACCATAAAGATTACTTGCTGATATAAAGATCTTTATTAATTGTTAATCGCCTATTTGGTAAGTCGATTCATTTCAGTGGTATCGGAGCAGTTATCACAGTCTTCTTTGTATGGTAAGGACAAGGTCTCAAACTAGCAACTCCCGAGACATGGAGAACCAGGATAACGAGAATGTCGAAAACCAGGCGGAAAGCCATGTAGCGGGAAACCGTACCTATTCGGAAGCAGTAGCGGATACTGCAGCTAGGGAGGCTGCAGATGAGGCAGCTGCTATTGCCTCAGTCGCAGCTCAGCAAGCTGAGGAGGAGATAGCCAGACTAGAAGCTGAACAAGTAGCAAAGGCCGCTGAAGATATACAAAGGAGGGAAGGACAGCCAGCTGACGAGCGCACTGTTGAAGAACTTATGGCATCAAGGGCCAATGTTCTGAACCCACCTCCTGCCGTACAACTCAATGTACCCCTAGGTCAAATACGTGACCGGCTGAATGCGGCAGGAATTGCTGCTGCAGGAGCAAGAGGGATTGTTGAGGACACTACTCAGCGAGTAGATGCCAATGCTGCTGCTGCATTTGCTAATCTACCACCCCAAAATGTAGACTTGGGAGCATTGTTCGTTCAGATGCAGTCGCAAATGGCGACCATGTATCAGTCCCAGCAGGAGGACAAAAGAATCATAATGTCCCTACTCCGGGACAGAGACCAACTGGGGTCTCACACCACTAGTGGTGGTGGCCGAGGGCCTAGTAAGCCCAAGCCGAAACCTCCCCAGGACTATGATCCTGAGGGAAACAGAAAATATTACCTGATCAAGTTTCTCGCGGATGTTGAGCAGTGGCTGGAGAACTACCCAGAACTGCAAGATTACGAGAAGGTCAGGCACACCGGTGCGCTACTGAAAGGCAGTGCCGCAGACTGGTGGCTTTACTGGAAGGAAGAGCGTAAGGCTCGGCAACTCGGTGACCCTACGTGGGTAGAGTTTGTCGAGAAGTTGCATGAGAAGTTTGATGTCATCAACCAGCAGGAGAAAGCTATCTATGCGATGATCTCCCTGACACTGAAGCAGACCACTTCAGTTGCTGAGTTTGCTCAAAAGTTCCAAGAGAACATGATGAAGCAGCCTGATTTGCCAGAACGGTATAGGATAGCATACTTCAGGTATGGCTTGAAATCCGAGGTCTCTGGTCATTTTGCTGAGAAAAAGTATGAGAAACTGGCTGACTTGATCCAGGATGCTGACGCCTGGGATCAGCAGCAGTTCAATCACAAGCGCCAGAGTAACGCTTTGGTGTCTAAGATTGTCAAAAAGCCCCACGGTTCCTACAATGCAGTTGAAGGAGACCAGGCTGAGGATAATCAGGGTGATGAATATGAGTATGAGTACAATGCTATTCAGTCTAGAGGTAGAGGTGGTCCCTCTCGAGGTGGCTATGGAAGGGGTGGTGGTAGGACTAAGCCGAGACCAGCCTCAGCAAAATCTACTTGCTACCATTGTCAGCAGAAAGGCCACTACAGAGAACAGTGTCCGGTCAAGCACCTGCCTAAGGTCGAGAGAAAAGACCAGCCTTTAAAAGACAGCAACAGTCAGTAATCCAGTCTACTGACTGTGAGGATGCTAGAGATAGTGAGTCGTCACTAGCTGCCCTCGTAGCAGGTATTATGGGTCCTGCTGAACTGGATTCACTATGCATGCCTGACAACCAGATAAAGGAGACCATCAGCAATATAGACGTCCAGAGAGTGCACACTCTGGATGCTCTTGTTCCACCTGATGTCCAACATTTCTTTGCTACGTCAGGAGAACAATGCGAAAGTCAGGAAAAGACAGTCCCCCCTATCCTACTGCATTGCATGATTGCAGGTAGGAAGGTGAGGGCATTTGTTGACGGAGGGGCGTCACATACTTTTATCCACAAGGACTTAGTTAAGCGGCTAAGGCTGCCTACTGTCACCCAAGGGAATAGAAAAATATTCCTTGGAGATGCCTCAAGTATCCCGGGAGGAGTTATAACCAAGCCTATTGAGGTCCAGTTAGGTTCTGGCATTGCAGTTCTAACTGAAACGCTTACATTTGAGGTACTCAACACTGGCTTTTATGATCTCGTGCTAGGCAGGTCCTGGCTTAATAGACATCAAGCTGAAGTGTGTTGGAGCAGAGGTACAGTTAAAGTGAGAGGAGCCAGTGATGGGCAGACTGACTTGGCACCCACCAGTGCTCTTCCTCTTGTCCTGTGTGGATGGCAAATGAAGGAAAAGAAGAGGCTTCCAGAAGGATGCAAGTTGCTGAATGCAATGGAGTTCGTCAAAAGCTGGAACCAGAAGGAAGACAGAATGTTCTGTCTGCTGCTAAGAGAGGTACCTCCTCAACCTGAAGAAGTGGTTGAGAAAAAGGTACACCCTCCGGAACACCCTACTGCTGCAAACATTGTTGCTCAGTACACGGATGTGTTTAATATGCCTCCAGGACTACCCCCTAAGCGGGAAGTAGATCATAGGATTGATTTATTACCTGGTAGCCAGCCACCCTGGCAACGCACGTATGGCTTGTCTTATTTGGAGAGTGAGGAGTTGAAAACACAGATTGCAGAGCTGGAGGAAAATGGTTACATTTCTCCCAGTAAATCACCGTACGGCGCACCTATCCTATTTGTTAAGAAAAAGGATGGCAGTATGCGGATGTGTGTGGATTACAGAGCCCTGAACAGAATTACAGTAAAGAACAAGTATGCTTTACCCAGAATCGAGGACTTGCTTGATACCCTGTCTGGCGCTAAGGTGTTCAGTAAGATAGATCTCAAGAGTGGTTATCATCAAATCAGAATTGCTGAGGGGGATGAACACAAGACTGCTTTCCGCACACGTTATGGACACTATGAGTTCAACGTGATGCCATTTGGACTGACTAATGCTCCTGCTACCTTTATGGGTGCTATGAATGACATTTTCAGACCTTATTTGGATAAGTTTGTGCAAGTTTTCCTGGATGATATTTTAATTTTCTCTAAAGATGAAGCTCAGCACACTGAACACTTAAAGAAAGTGCTGGACACTCTGCGGAAAAATCACTTGTATGCTAAAATGAGCAAGTGTGATTTCTTTAAGGAAAGTATTGAATTCTTAGGCCACGTTGTCAGTAAAGAGGGCATCAGTGTGGATCCTAAGAAAGTCCAGACCATAAGGGACTGGCCAGTACCACAGTCTGTCTCTGAAGTTAGATCCTTCCTCGGGTTGGCTAACTACTATAGGAGATTTATTGAGAATTATTCCACAAAGGCCAGTAAACTGACTGACCTTACTAAGAAAGACATCGGGTATGTGTGGGGGGAAGAGCAGCAGGCTGCCTTCCAGACCCTTAAAGATGCCCTTTGTTCTGCCCCAGTGCTAGCCGTGTATGACCCCAGCAAACCGGTGCAGGTGGTTACTGATGCCTCTGATTTTGCCATGGGTGCTATTTTGTTGCAGCCTGCTGACAAAACCACAAAGGATGGTAAGGTACGGCAGGAGTGGCATCCTGTGTTGTATGAGTCTATGAAATTTAATCCAGCGGAGATTAATTACTCAGTGCATGATAAAGAGCTGCTAGCTATCATTCATGTACTCAAACAGTGGAGAGCATACTTACATGGTAAAGCTTTTAAGGTGATTACAGATCATCTAGCTCTGACCCACTTTCAGAAGAAGTCCAAGCTGTCGAGGAGGGAGAACCGCTGGAGCCAGATGCTGGAGCAGTTCCAAGTCCAGATCGACTACAAACCAGGGAAGTTGAATCCTGCTGATGCACTCTCTAGAAGACCTGACTTGCAAGAAAGGAACTTTAGTCAGCATGCTGTAGATAAAGTCCTGTGTGCACTCACTTCACTAAAGGTGAAAAAGTCCTTCCTTGAACAACTTAGGAAAGCCTACCTTTCTGACCCAACATTTGAGCCCAGCCCCACTACTGGTATGTGTCGTGCTACCGCACTCGGGTATAAGCTCAAGGGAGGGGTCTGGGTGACTGAAACCACTTCAGGCAGGCTGAAGCTGGTCATTCCTAATAATTTGGAAATAAGGTCTCTCTTACTGAGTCAAGCTCATGACAGTCTCCTGGGTGGACATTTGGGGCAGGCCAAAACTGTTGGCAAACTGGCAAAACATTATCATTGGGAGGGGTTACCCCGGGAGGTCTTGAAATATGTCAAGTCCTGTGACCAGTGTCAGAGAAATAAGTCTCGGCACACACCACCCGGAGGTCTCTTGCAACCGCTACCCATCCCAGCGGGACGCTGGGAAACTATATCCATGGACTGGGTGGTCTCACTACCAAGAACTGCCAACGGGCATGATTCAATACTGGTAGTCGTGGATAAACTGACAAAAATGGTCATTTTTATCCCCACAACTGTCAAAGTGACTGCACTCGAAACAGCGAGACAGTTTTACAACCATGTAGTATGCCAACATGGGCTCCCTTCTAATATCATCTCAGACAGAGACTCAAAATTCACCTCTAAGTTCTGGAGAGCTTTAATGGGGTTAATGGGAGTCAAACAGCTGCTCAGCACAGCAAACCACCCTCAGACTGATGGGCAGACTGAAAGAACTAACCGAGTTCTGCAGGAGGTGCTGAGAGCATATATTAACCAAAAACAAGATAATTGGGATGACCTGTTGCCTCAAATTCAGTTTGCGGTCAACAGTGCGGTGCACGCGTCAACGGGCAAAACTCCTTTTGAACTCAGCCTGGGTAGAGTCCCTAAGTCTCCTCTAGATGTGCTAGGGGAATCTTTAACTCACCCTGAAGGGATTGACAACCCGGTCTCCCTCCAGTTAACTCAGGAGTTTGCTGACACCCTGTCAGAAGTCCAACGAAACTTGCACACGGCCCAAGAAAACCAACAAAAATACGCTAATCAACACCGTCGGGAACTGACATTTTCCAAGGGGGATTTAGTCAAACTGCATTCTCAGCACCTGTACCTCCCTGGTGTGGTCAAGAAAAAGCTTGGCCCTGTCTGGGTCGGTCCATATTCGGTGGTCCGTCGTGTCGGTCAGAATGCTTACAAACTGAACATGTCAGCTGAATACAAGGGGCACCCGGTCTTTAATGTCTCCTTCCTGGAACCGTACATCAAAGGTGATACACTGTTCACAGGTCGGTTCCCTGTCCAACCGGGACCGGTCCCCGCTGTCCGGGACGGCGACCCTGAGGAATATGAGGTCGATGAGATTTTAGACGCTCGCTCGGTCCGTCGATCGTCTAAATATGTCATGAAATACCTCATTCGATGGAAGGGTTACGATGCCTCTGGGGACACTTGGGAGTTTAAGGACCACTTGACCAATGCCAAAGGGGCGTTGACACGGTTCCACCTTCGGGCCGCTGGAGTCCCTCCATAACTGTCATTTCAGTTGACACGGGAAGGTGACAGGCGGTCCTGTCTCCATTTAAGTTGGAGGGGAAAATATATGACAGTTAGTGAGCGAGAGCGATAAAAACACACTCATACGTTTATGTGTAGCGCATCGCAACTACGTCAACTTTTAGCAATCATCCTGTAAGGTAAACAGCAGCGAAGCCACTATACTAAATACTAACATACTTCCTGCAATCCCTATGACAAAGGTCCATATCCTACTAACTTGTGCCCTGGTTACATGTGCAGGATGGCGCCCACCACACAAAAGGAGGACAGAAAGCGCAAGGCAGAAGAAGCCAGGAGGACAATGGAGCAATACCAGAAGGAGCTGGCGGCGACGTCCCTCACCAGGAGAGAACAAGAAAGGGTCCGCAAACAACAAGAGGCGGCAGAAGAGGCACAGAGGAAGAAGGATCAGGAAGCGGAAAACCTCAGGAAGGCTGAGGAGGAGAGACAGAAGAAACAGCAAGAAGAAGCGGCAGCGGCAGAAGAGGAGAAAAGAAAAAAGATTGAAGCGGACAGACAGAAGAGCTTGGCCACTTACAGGTATACTGTGGTGGGTGGCCAAAACTTCGATAACCTGAAGGAAGCATTGCTGGCAGCCCAGGAGATCAACAGGCTGGAACAGACAACACTGCTACAGAAGGAAGGAGCTACAGCACTGGACAGGTACATCGAGACACACACCGGCGTGGTCCTTTACGAAGATTATGCTAAGATGGTGGGCTATACAGCAGAGCAGGCCCGGTATCTCGCAGATGATTCAGAGGACAAGCCGGTCCCCATACCGGGAATAGTGGGAGATCAGAGACTCATCCGGATGGTGAGCATGCGGCCCGATAGCTTTAAGGATACGGTATTCTACCTCACACTCCTGCCAGCTTACAATGAAGTTGAGAGAAGGAGCTGGGAGTACTTGGCCAGGGAAGCAGGACAGCAGATGTTCTCTCCCCACTGGTTCCCGTGTAAACTGAGGAAGGCTGAGCACGGACCCCAGTACTACCAGCAGCCAACAGACTGGAGGTGGATGACCGTCACAAATAAGAAGCAGGAGTGTGACCGAGCCCAACCGGATGACTTCCACTATGGCCTAGACGGCTATCTCATCCTACCACCTCACATTGCCCCTTGGGACCCCAGGCTGAATGGATGCCTGAGCAATATGAATGCAGAGACCAAGGAACATAGGAGGAGGGGAAGAGACTACTTCTCTAAGGGAAAGCATGCCTTTGTCAAATGGGCAAAGAATGCAGGCCGGATAGATATCAGTAGGCTGAAGGCCAAGCAACCTCCAGCGCGCCCTAAGAAAGGGAGGTCGGTAGACTACTCCATGTCTACTAGGGAGCAGGACGACTTAGTGGACGAGACCCCTACTCTCTCCGAGGAGGAGGATGAGGAGGATGAGGAAGAAGAACAAGGCAGAGGAGAAGCATCAGCAGCAGGTACTCAGGATACCCAGGGACAGGCAGTGGCACTTCCTAAAGAACCACGATCAGGTGTGTGGAATGTGATCCCCGTTATGGCGACAACTGGACCCCGCGCTCGCTCCCCCAGCCCACCTGCCCAAGCAGGGGAAGAAGCTGATCTGACTGTACTGGGCAGCAGACACAGACAGAAATCCCCAGAGGACAGGGGTGCCAGAAGAGGGACACGCGGGTGGGCCAGAGGTATGCCAGCCTCCCCCTCCGCTCAGGGGCATGTACCTCTAGCCAATGTATTTCAGCATCCTACTGGAATGCCTGTCTATGTGGGAATCAACACCCAAGTGGTTGAAGAGCAGGCCACCATCCTCCGTTCTCCTCGAGGGCCAACTTTAGAGCAAACAGGGTTCTTTAGAAGGCCAGCTGACAGACCTAGAGGGCTGTCCAGATCTAGGTCCAGATCTCCGTCTCCTGACCCTGAAGCCCCAGGAACAACCCCTTAAGGTGACACGCTGAAGAGGCAGTCAGTAAGGGAGGCTGGTCAGGTTCAGTTCCCTTATTTAAAACTTCTGCAGTTTAATGTTGTCGAGGCGACAACAAGTTAAGTTGGAGGGATTGTAATGAATCAGTATATTAGTGGATATAATATTCATTTAAATATAATAGTTAATTAAGTTCAGCCTGCTGAACTTTAGTTAATAATCAGTCTGCTGGACTTTACATAATTATCAGTTTAATGACTCGGCCAAAAGCAGCAGGCTGAAGTCAACTTAAGTCAGCTTGCTGACACATTCTTTGACAGCCAGCTGACTTCCGTACTCGGTAGCAGCGAACTGCCTCGATATGCAGCTAAGTACCACCTGCTAGATGAATGGCCAGATGACATCCCCATGATGGATGGCTATTTGGGATGATGGGAGATGGCGGTGGATTTGGTTAACCGAGGTCCTACCAACGTGGTTAACTCCCGGGTAGGCGGTGCCATCGCACTGACCGTTGAACAGTAAACTCATTCCATGTACATATGCTAGGCATTGCTCTCGAGTTCGGCATTCGGAAACGAGGCCAACTCTCTTGTACAGCTTACTGAGAGAAATCTGAATCCAAGGCGAGAAGCCATTGATACGCACTGTCTTCTAACCTTGCTTATGTATGAGTTTACTGATTTGCATCATTGATGCTAGTTTACTCGCATTTGACTTACGAGTATTATTCCCTGCTAGTGTATTGTCCTTTGCCGTTTAACTAGTTAACGGAAATACCATAAAGATTACTTGCTGATAAAAAGATCTTTATTAATTGTTAATCGCCTATTTGGTAAGACGATTCATTTCAAGAACTCGCTCGAGAGGAAAAGGATAGAGACTAGCGTCTCCACCAGTGTTCAGGATTTGCATGGATCGGGGGAAAGGACAAAAGAAAGAGATAGATTGATTTGATAGAAGGTGGAAGATGGAAAGGTAATCCAGTTTAGAATATCAAATCAATGTACAGAGGCGTTCTGATGACTTTATAGTCATAGTTTGGAACAGCAGTAACTGTCTTAATATTATGGACTATTCTAGAATGGATTGTGGCGAGTTGTACTCTGAATGTCGTTGGCGGATTCGCCTCTAGTAGTCGTTGGCAGAATATGCTACAGAGTCGTTGACAATATGTCTTCGAATGCAAGAATAGAACTATTATCCAAGCACTTGTAAGATCCAACATACGTGTAAGATATACTCTATGTATGTAACACGCGACACCCGACTTCCACAAGGAGGAACTGTCGCCTACTAGTCGACATAAAAAGGACCAGCAAAGAATGGTCGTAGAAAGTCGTAGGCGGTCGACGTCGTCGCGGCCTAATGCTCCAGCCACAGGCAGCCACAAGTGCTAGTTGGCGCGTAAGGTCGGCGGCATGCAAACAAACGCCTCATGAGTACAGATTTGAACACAGGAGGATTGGAATGCAGCGTATCCAATGGTAACCAGTGGTAAGTTGTGACCACTGTGACCAATGGGACTGGTCACTGGAAGTTGATGTGGACCACTTACGAGTCACGACTCATGAGTCACGACTCACGACTCAAGACAAATCTATGGGATTTTGAAACCGTCAAGATCTGCTTTTATATGCGAAGCTGGGGGGACAAAATAGCGTCGAATCCAGCCAAATCCAGCCAACTCCAGCCAAATCAAGTCAAATCTCAGAGTGTCTTCTCTTTGGTAGTCTAATCGTCATCACAGCGGTTGTGTTCTGAATCAGCGCATCTGATTTTCTATCGAATCTAAAATCGCCACTGTTGACAACCTGTCACTGAGCAAGTCGCCACCAGGGACAAACGCAACCAGCGCAGTCCATCAGTTCATCAGTCCATCTGTTCATCAGTCCATCAGTTCATAATAAGATTGTACGGACTCCGCAGGGCAGAAAGTAAGAGCTGCGGTCACCGGTGATTGCCTGCTGGCTTTTCAAACTAGCAGAAGTGACAACCTTCCATGAACTCGGTTGCATTTGGAGGGGAACTAAGTTCATTTCGGGGATATCTTAGCTCGTATATAGTACTAGAAGTAGGAGCTGCTCTTAAGAGATTGGGGGAGTATTTTGATAACTTCTCTAGGTTTTTTGGTCGTCCGGCGCAAGTCGCACTTACGAGAGTGGAGAGCGGAAGGTATAGTCAAATCTGGGGGCAAAAGGATGCATTAGACTTGCACATTTCACTGCTCCGCAACCCAACAATGGTCATTGTTGGAAGAGATTAGGATTCACTTTAGTTTGCTAGGTTGCCTGAAGATCTGAGAGCTCGTTGAAACTCCCGCTGTATTTGCTGAAGTTAAAGCAAACGTCAGGACACAACAAGAGCTGAACTTGCCGTGGCCGTTCGTGTAGTAGCTGCCATATGCCGTGGCCCGTACTTGCTTTTCATGGGGTTTTTACTCCTGATAACTTCGCTGTCGTGATTGATCAAGTAGCTTCTATATCGTGAGATTGGAAAAAGCAACTGGATGCCCCGTTGACGTCAATGCACTCAATTTCCTGGTCCAATCCCTGCAAGTTGCTCCGCATCAGTTGAATATATAGCCTGCTTGACAATAGAGTATGAGCACTTAATGACTGTGGGTGCACACACATGATTCATGCACCCGTGCCGGCGTCAGTCTGGGCATTTGCCAATTAGGTCATGCACATCACTTCATGTTGTCTGGTTTTCCACTCTGAAGTGAGATAACCCCAATATCCCCCAACTTTATCGGCACAAAAGATTATTGAGTTGACATCCTTCCCATTTTAGACACGGACTTTTTGGAATGCCAGGTGGACTGAGCCCTGGCTGCATATAACAAATTATTCAGGGGTCATGCGTCAACCCTTTCGAACGCGTGAGTGCACATGCATTACGCCAGCACGTCAAGTATGCCACCTTCAGAAGGACAGTCTCATGCATCAATGCGCACCCTCACTCGGCAGGATTGCCACGTGGCAGCGTATAGAAGCCGACGCGGGCGCCACCTCATGTATGTGTGGACTACATACTGCGGTCCTACACGGTGACAGACATGGCTTGCATTTGGTGCCGCAGGTGCATGTAGGGAGCCAGGGCCGGCCAAGAGCGAGAGCGTGTGGAGTTGACTAGCTTGCAAGCAGATATCCCTTGATTGGCTCCGATTTCAGCCGCCGCGGGAAGACAATCACGCGAGAATGGGGTACGCGCTGCAGGACGCCCTGGGGGCGCCCCCCCGGGAGTTTGCCAAGCTCAACAGAATCCCTGCCCGCTTCATAAAGATGGCCCTCAACCGGCGCATTGTCGATGAGCAGGTACGCGCCCCTACTGCTGCTGCTGCTACTGCTGCGGCTGCCGCTGCAGCTGCTGCCCCCCGGCCCATGGCCCTAACCACCGGCTCACTGGCTTGACTCCCGTTGGCCCAGCAAATCTGCACGTTGCCACTTGGCACGGGTCACTCAAAATTCTCGCCTGCATCTCAATTATAGTCGCATGGACTGTGCACCGGCGCCGGCGCTGCATCTCGATGTGGTCAGCCGGCGCCGCGCAATGTTGCCCCGCCCGCCCACCCGCCCGCCCGCCTGCTGGCCGGCCTTCCACCTTGCTGTATGTGGCTTGTGGCATCCATTGATTGGCCTGCGGGTCTCCCCCAACTTCTCGGCTCATCGCACGGTCCGCGCCGGGCGCCCGTCCCGTTCCGCGGATCAAAGTGCTCAGATGCATACAAGTGTACTACTTGTTACACCTTGGGCTGCTGCCGCTGCTGATACTGCTGCTGGTGCTTCCGCTGCTGCTGCTGCCGCTGATGGTACTGGTGGCCGTGGTGCTGCTGCACTGCTGCTGCTGCTACTGCTGCTGCTGATGGTGGTGTTGGTGGTGGCGGTGCAGATAGAGCACAACCTGCTGGTGTCGGGCGGCACGGAGCTGACGCGGCAGCTCGACTGGTTCTCGCTGTGCTGCCTCAGCGTGGGCATCATTGTGGCCACGGGCATCTTCTCCTTCATGCCCTACATCTACGCCAACATCACCGGGTGAGTGTTGTTGGCGTGGGGCGTGCGCTCTTTCGCCCGTTCTTCCGTCGAATCTCCTCTCGTACATGGCTCTGGTTACGCTTGTGCTGTCGCGGAAGTCGGGTGCGATGGCGGCCGTGGCTGGTCCTGCCCCGGAGTGGGCGCGGGCGGCAGCAACCACGATGAGAGGCGTGCAAAGAGAGAGAGAGAGAGAGAGAGAGAGAGAGAGAGAGAGAGAGAGAGAGAGAGAGAGAGAGAGAGAGAGAGA
>WELA01000395.1:108257-124400 GCA_009602735.1 Mesotaenium endlicherianum
AGAGAGAGAGAGAGAGAGAGAGAGAGAGAGAGAGAGAGAGAGAGATATCGTTCCTGCATTGTTCCTTTCAACAAAAGTGTGGGCACACTGCTCACGGCGGCAACACACACTCTTCTAATGTTAATGTCATGCTTTGCTTGCATCCGTATATTTAGAACGTGAAAGTCTCAGCTGGGCACTTGTGTTTTAAGTACAATACACGGCAGCAGACGGGAAAGAGAGCAGAAATGAATACCAACATACGACTGAGAAGATCGGCTGCTTGTAGTTAGATATAACATGAATACTACTGGCTCATAAGAAGAGCAGAGAAAAGGCAATAGACAATGGGAGAAGATCGGCTGCTTCGAGCTCAAGCTTGAATACTTCTGGCTCGCGGGGATGCACACCTGACGGGAATTTTGAGCTCGTTAGAAATGGAGGACACGTAGAGGGAGAAGTCCTTCTCCTCGTAGAACCCGATGAGGAAAACGTGTGATAGGTTGGGAATCTGCACCCTTGCAGAACACGTGATCAGGACGGCAATACTCTTTCACACGCAGCTCGATACCTTCACTTGTTTCTTCTGGCGCTGTATGCAGCAGCGCAGACAAACTCTTCTCTGTCTCAAGCAGGGCAAACTGTAACTCCAACTTCAGATACTCGCGGTACCGCAAGAGATGTCTATTCAATGTATAATTAGTTTCGGTATACCTGCAACAATGATGAGTATGTATTCACGAATATCAATGTGTATGCATCTCAGAT
The DNA here is from genome assembly GCA_009602735.1 of Mesotaenium endlicherianum. Lineage (NCBI taxonomy): Eukaryota > Viridiplantae > Streptophyta > Zygnematophyceae > Zygnematales > Mesotaeniaceae > Mesotaenium > Mesotaenium endlicherianum. The sequence continues at coordinate 109,005 of WELA01000395.1, forward strand.
TGTTCTGGGCTCTTATCATTGCAGAGAGCATGGGAATCCTTCAACCCATACTTGGTCTTCATTGGGTTCAACCCTCTCTATCATAAGCTATCTATGGAATGCAGCAGGAAAAAATGAGGTGCCCTCCTATGCAGATTAAATATTCAAACAGCAAAGAATGGCACTGCCACAGCCATGAGGCAAGGCCCGACTCGTGGACTCACTGCATACAACATACAGTGTCGGGCAGAAACAAAACCAGCTGGCGATTTTTTTCCCAGGCCCAAAGATTACTGACGAGGAGGTCACAAGAAGAGAAGTGCAAAGTAATCAATCATAAGGTTATTTCCAATACCTTCTTGCAAGCCAGGATGGGATGGTGGACCATTGGCTGCCCGGCAAGTGGGAACAGAGGCTTGGCCACATTAAAACTCAGGGGCCTGAAGCGTGTGCCTGCACCACGCACAATGAAATTACAAGTCATTCTTGTGCAATGCAGAACATTTACCAAACTGATAGTAGGTGCCTGAATTCACCAAACAAGCACGGAATGTACAGAAAGTACTATATCTCAAGGTGCGCTAGGAGTTCTTAATCAGAAAAAGATGGAAGCAATAGCTCATTCTTTGCATTCTGGCTCGGACTACCTCTCAAACCAGCCATTAAGAAGGCCGCTTAGCAGCTCCTATCAATATGTAACGGTACAGTCATCCTCACGAAGCAAGCACAATTGTAAAGATACGAAGAGCTCAATATGTTATCAAAACAAGTGAAGTTAATGGGGCCGGCAAGTACCGCACACCCCTTATATACACCTTCGAAATGAAAGCACACCTTTAGTGGGTCCTCCCACTAGAATGACAGCAACTGCTTTGTCCGCCATGGCTCAAGGTCAAACTCGCTCCGCTTTGAAGTGGTGGAAGGTATATTGCACAGTCAAAAGTTCTTGACGTATGAACTTGCTATGCCTTAAGCGGAGCTGAAAGGTGTCTCTACTGAAGTATTTTATAACTGATGTATTTGGCTGTGCAGACTACCGATGCTTATGGCCTTTACCACAGCAGCAAGTAATAAGAGAACCTCTCGAATCAGTTGAAGCAGCTGGGAGCATGAAAGCCTTGTGAAGCTTTAGTACTACCTACTTTTGACCAGTATCGCCGTAGAGGAATATATGAATCTGTAAGGAATATCAAGCCCAGGTGAATTAGCATGAATTACGGTTGGCTCCAGACCACTTCGGACCAGCTCGGACAAGTATGACATGTGACGTAGAATTGGGCGAGGATCTGCAAGTCTGTCGTACTTTGGTGCATCACTATTTCAGGCGAGGTGGTACGCCATAGCTTCGTACGATAAAAAGTATGGAATGTCAACCGTGATCAATTTGTACATAACCGTACCCGGTAATTCAGGTCAATTTAGTAGGTTAAAATACTTTGCAATTGTTTGCAATCCTGTTACGGCTGAAAGTTGAGGCAAGTGGGTAGATTTTTGGCTTATATACTCCTGAGACAAGTTAGTAACACTTTGGTTCAGGCGGTTTAAATTGTAGTGATTTGGTGAACTATTTCTCCTCGCCACGATGAAAGGTAGTGGGTACCTTCGCGTACCATTACTCTTAATCAAAAATGCACTTTGCCTATCAAAAATGTACTTGTAGGCAAAGTAGCCATAAGACTTCGTCCAAGTATGCTTTACTCAATGTTGTTGTCTTTTGCGGACCGCATTTAGAAACATAGTGATGAATTGTTTTTCGAAGCATTAGAACTTGGTCATGAAAGAATGGATTCTTTTTTGCTACCACATTTATTGTCAAGTTCATGCGGTAACTTGCGCGTATCACAATGTATTGTCCTTCTCGGCACCTCTAATGTAGCGGAAAGAATAAGTACTTTAATGTTTGCGTACTACAAACAAGGTAGTAGCGTACCATATTTTGATAGTGTGACGTAGTTCGGAGGATGCATAGCCTTACAGACAAGGTAGTAGCTTTGTTTTTGCGTACCTTATCGTGAGAATGTGAGAATATGTAGCCTTACAAACAAGGTAGTAACTTTCTTTTTGCGTACCGTATCGTGAGAATGTGAGAATATATAGCCTGTAGGGACGTTGCCTTCAAGCTACTAATTGATTTTGGTAAAGAATGGGCGTATTTGCCGTCCTCGAAGGATGATCCACGAACTTATATCAAGTAAGAGAACATTGTTTCAATATTTTTCTGAATACTTGATATGTGCAACAAGGCTGTAATGTAACAGGTAAGAATCCACTTTATGTAGGCGGTCTCAAGGGTAAGGTCCGACAAAAAGGCGTGAAGAGATGGTGTTGTGGAAGGAGAAGCTTGCAAAATGAGTGCGGGGGCATATACGTTTTCTTTATGATATGCAACAACGTAGAGTGGGTGTTGTAATTTTGGTATGAGGAATGAACGGCAAGGCATTCATTTCTGCTACACGAAATGAACGGCAAGTGCATTCTCTAGTGGTACGCGGAATGAAGCCAATTTTTAGTGCATGGTAAGCAGAATGAATAGCAAGCCGCTTTTTTGGGGGTATGCGAAATAAGGGCAATGTTTGGTGTATGAAACGCGGAATGATGTCGTGCCTAACAGCGTCGGACCCCTGGCACGTGCGTAGCTTCTCAGCACGCGTGCCTTCAACCTGGTAGACGTATCGGTGGTCCCTTTCACGTGCGGGAATTCCCTGGTTGTTAGTCGGTGCGTTGCTGCACGTGGGCAATCGACCGAGTTGATCGTCCCTTGCACGTGTGTCGGTGGCGGACTGGCTAGAGGTTGACCTATTCCTGGTCTTCCTGCACTTGCATCATGCGGTGAAGCATCACACACGCAATGCTTCCCATGCTCAACTAGTTCCTCATTCCACCCTACCAACACTTAGTAGAAATTTTTCAAAAAGTTATCTCATCCTCAGCTTCCCTTACAAGGACAGGAGCGTCTTACTTCCACACATGCTTTCACCCAAGTTGAGGGTTTACAGAATGAACAAGTTTTGTGGTTTGCAGAAATCACGTCTAAGCAGCTTAACAGGCAATGCCAGATTTAGAGAAAATCGCCCTTCAAAGCTTTCGCTTAACTCCCACAAGTCACTGCTTACAAAACTCTAACACTGCACATCTATGCTGGCCTGGTCTGATGCAATGAATTGACTTACCAAATAGGCGATTAATAATTAATAAAGATCTTTATATCAGCAAGTCATCTTTATGGTATTTTCCGTTAATTGATCTAACAGCAAAGGACAACACACTAGCAGCGAATAATACTCGTAAGTCAAATGCAAGTGAACTAGCATCAATAATGCAATCAGTAAACTCATCCATAAGCAAGGTTGGAAAACAGTGCGTATCAATGGCTTCTCGCCTTGGATTCAGATCTCTCTCAGTAAGTTGTACAGAAAGTTGGCCTCGTTTTCGAATGCCGAACTCGAGAGCAATGCCTAGCATATGCACAGGGAATGACTTTACTGTTCGACGGCCAGTGCGATGGCACCGCCTACCCAGGAGTTAACCACGTTGGTAGGACCTCGGTTAACCAAATCCACCGCCATGTCCCATCATCCCAAATCGCCATCCATCATAGGGATGTCATCTGGCCATTCATCTAGCATACCACATTTAGATGCATATCGAGGCAGTTCGCTGCTACCGAGTACGGAAGTCAGCTGGCTGTCAAAGAATGTGTCAGCAAGCTGACTTAAGTTGACTTCAGCCTGCTGCTTCCGGCTGAGTCCTTAAACTGATAATCATGTAAAGTGTAGTAGACTCAATACTGCATAAAGTTCAGCAGGCTGAACTTAATTAACTATTATATTTAAATGAATATTATATCTACTAATATACTGATTCATTACAATCCCTCCAACTTAACTTGTTGTTGCCTCGACAACATTAAACTGCATAAGTTTTTCAATCAGGGGACTGAACTTAACCAGCCTCCTCCACTTGCTGCCTTTTCAGCCTGTCACCTAGGGGGTTGTTCCTTGGGCTTCAAGATCAGGAGACTGAGATCTGGACCTAGATCTGGACAGCCCTCTAGGTCTGTTAGCTGGCCTTCTAAAGAACCCCGTTTGTTCTAAAGTTGGACCTCGAGGAGAACGAAGGATGGTAGCCTGCTCTTCAACCACTTGGGTGTTGATCCCCACATAGACAGGCATTCCAGTAGGGTGCTGAAATACATTGGCAAGAGGTACATGTCCCTGAGCGAAGGGAGAGGCCGGCATACCCCTGGCCACCCCGCGTGTCCCTCTTCTGGCAACCCTGTCCTCTGGGGATTTCTGCCTTTGTCTGCTGCCAAGTACAGTCAGATCAACTTCTTCCCCTGCTTGGGCAGGTGGGCTGGGGGAGCGAGTGCGCGGTTCAGTTACCTCCATAGCCGGGGTCAAATGCTATATTCCTGATCGTGGCTGCTGAGGAAGCCCTGCTCTTGCCTGCCCCTGGGTGTCCTGAGTACCAGGTCCTGATGCTTCTCCTCTGCCTTGTTCTTCTTCCTCATCCTCCTCATCTTCCTCCTCTGAGAGGGTAGGAGTTTCGTCCACTAAGTCGTCCTGCTCCTTGGTAGACATGGAGTAGTCTACTGACCTCCCTTTCTTAGGGCGCGACGGAGGTTGCTTGGCCTTCAGCCTGCTGATATCTATTCGGCCTGCATTCTTCGCCCATTTGACGAAAGCATGCTTTCCCTTAGAGAAGTAGTCTCTCCCCCTCCTCCTGTGCTCTTTGGTCTCTGCATTCATATTGCTCAGGCAGCCATTCAGCCTGGGGTCCCAAGGGGCAATGTGAGGTGGTAGGATGAGGTAGTCGTCCAGGCCATAGTGGATGTCATCCGGTTGGGCTCGGTCACACTCCTGCTTTTTGTTTGTGACGGTCATCCACCTCCAGCCTGTTGGCTGCTCGTAGTATTGGGGTCCATGCTCAGCCTTCCTCAGTTTACACGGAAACTTGTGGGGAGAGAACATCTGCTGTCCTGCTTCCCTGGCCAAGTACTCCCAGTTCCTTCTCTCAACTTCATTGTAAGCTGGCAGTAGTGTGAGGTAGAATACCGTATCCTTAAAGCTATCGGGTTGCATGCTCACCATCCTTATGAGTTTCTGATCTCCCACTATTCCCGGTATTGGGACCGGCTTGTTCTCTGAATCATCAGCAAGGTACCAGGCCTGCTCTGCTGTATAGCCCACCATCTTGGCATGATCTTCGTAGAGTACCACACCAGTGTGTGTCTCAATGTACCTATCCAGTGCTGCAGCCCCTTCCCTCTGTAGCAGTGTTGTCTGTTCCAGCTTGTTGATTTCCTGGGCTGCCAGCAATGCTTCCTTCAGGTTATCAAAGTTTTGGCCACCCACCACAGTATACCTGTAAGTGGCCAAGCTCTTATGCCTGTCCTCTTCAGCCTTTTTCCTTCTCTCCTCCTCTGCCGCTGCCGCTTCTTCTTATTGTTTCTTCTGTCTCTCCTCCTCAGCCTTCCTGAGGTTTTCCGCTTCCTGATCCTTCTTCCTCTGTGCCTCTTTTGCCGCCTCTTGTTGTCTGCGGACCCTTTCTTGTTCTCTCCTGGTGAGGGACGTCGCCGCCAGCTCCTTCTGGTATTGCTCCATTGTCCTCCTGGCTTCTTCTGCCTTGCGCTTTCTGTCCTCCTTTTGTGTGGTGGGAGCCATCCTGCACATGTGACCAGGGTACAAGTTAGTAGGATATCGACCTTTGTCATAGGAATTGCAGGAAGGAAGTAAGTTCGTATTAGTATGGTGGATTCGCTCCTGTTTACCTTACAGGGTGATTGCTAGGAGTTGACGTAGTTGCGGTGCGCTAGACATAAACGTATGAATGTGTTTTAAGGAGCGTTAAGTGATGTATTGCTGTGCGAGTCCCTTTTTCCTTCCGCCCAAGGTGCTTTATGTGGGCCAGGCTGTCCTATCTGTCACTATGCTGACACTTAGGCTTCACATAACCGTCCCATCTGTCACTATGTTGACACTTAGGGTTTACATAACTGTCCCTTTTTCGCTCTCGCACACGAACTCTCGCACACGAATTGTCATATATTTTCCCCTCCAACATAAACGGAGACAGGACCTCCTGTCACCTTCCCGTGTCGACTGAAAAGACCGTTATGGAGGGGCTCCAGCCGCCCGAAGGTAGAACCGTCTCAACGCCCCTTTGGCATTGGTCAAATGGTCCTTAAATTCCCAAGTGTCCCCAGAGGCATCATAACCCTTCCATCGAATGAGGTACTTCATGACATATTTTGACTATCGACGGACCGAGCGCGCGTCTAAAATCTCCTCAACCTCATATTCCTCAGGGTCACCGTCCCGGACTGCGGGGACCGGTCCCGGTTGGAGAGGGAAACAACCTGTGAACAGTGTGTCCCCTTCGATGTATGGTTCCAGGAAGTAGACCTTAAAGACCGGGTGACCCTTGTATTCTGCTGACATGTTCAGTTTGTAAGCATTATGATCGACACGGCGCACCACCGAATATGGACCGACCCAGACAGGACCAAGCTTTTTCTTGACCACACCAGGGAGGTACAGGTGCTGAGAATGCAATTTGACCAAATCGCCCTTCGAAAAGGTCAGTTCTCGACAGTGCTGATTAGCGTACTTTTGTTGGTTTTCTTGGGCTCTGTGCAAATTCTGCTAGACTTCTGACAGGCTGTCAGCAAAATCCTGAGTTAACTGGAGGGAGACCGGATTGTCAATCCCTTCAGGGTGAGTTAAAGACTCCCCTAGGACATCTAAAGGAGACTTAGGGACTCTACCCAGGCTTAGTTCAAAAGGAGTCTTGCCCGTTGACGCGTGCACCGCACTGTTGACCGCAAACTGGATTTGAGGTAACAGGTCATCCCAATTATCTTGTTTTTGGTTAATATAGGCTATCAGTACCTTTTGCAGAACTCGGTTAGTTCTTTCAGTCTGCCCATCAGTCTGAGGGTGGTTTGCTGTGCTGAGCAGCTGCCTGACTCCCATTAATCTCATTAAAGCCCTCCAGAACTTAGAGGTAAATTTTGAGTCTTTGTCTGAGATTATATTAGAGGGTAGCCCATGTTGGCATACTACATGGTTGTAGAACTGTCTCGCTGTTTCGAGTGCAGTTACTTTGACAGTTGTGGGGATGAAAATGACCATTTTTGTCAGTTTATCCACGACTACCAGTATCGAATCATGCCCATTGGCAGTTCGTGGCAGTGTGACCACCCAATCCATGGATATTGTTTCCCAGCGGCCAGCTGGGATGGGCAGCGGTTGTAAGAGACCCCCCGGTGGTGTGTGCCTAGACTTATTCTTTTGACACTAGTCACAGGACTTAACGTATTTCAAGACCTCCCGAGGTGATCCCTTCCAATGATAATATTTTGCCAGTTTGCCAACAGTTTTGGCCTGCCCCAAATGCCCACCCAGTAAACTGTCATGTGCCTGATTCAATAATTGGGACCTTATTTCCATTTTATTAGGAATGACTAGCTTCAGCCTGCCTGAAGTGGTTTCAGTCACCCAGACCCCTCCCTTAAGCTTATACCCGAGTGCAGTAGCACGACACACACCAGTAGTGGGGCTGGGCTCAAATGTTGGGTCAGAAAGGTAGGCTATCCTAAGTTGTTCAAGGAAGGACTTTTTCACCTTTAGTGAAGTGAGTGCACACAGGACTTTATCTACAGCATGCTGACTAAAGTTCCGTTCTTGCAAGACAGGTCTTCTAGAGAGTGCATCAGCAGGATTCAACTTCCCTGGTTTGTAGTCGATCTAAACTTGAAACTGCTCCAGCATCTGGCTCTAGCCGTTCTCCCTCCTTGACAGCTTGGATTTCTTTTGAAAGTGAGTCAAAGCTAGATGATCTGTAATCACCTTAAAAGCTTTACCATGTAAGTATGCTCTCCATTGTTTGAGCACATGAATGATAGCTAGCAGCTCTTTATCATGCACTGAGTAATTAATCTCCGCTGGATTTAATTTCATAGACTCGTACAACACAGGATGCCACTCGTGCCGTACCTTACCATCCTTTGTGGTTTTGTCAGCAGGCTGCAACAAAATAGCACCCATGGCAAAGTCAGAGGCATCAGTGACCACCTGCTCCGGTTTACTGGGATCATACACGGCTACCACTGGGGCAAAACAAAGAGCATCTTTAAGGGTATGGAAGGCAGCCTGCTGCTCTCCCCCCCCCACATACCCTATGTCCTTCTTAGTAAGGTCAGTCAGTTAGTTTACTGGCCTTTGTAGAATAATTCTCAATAAATCTCCTATAGTAGTTAGCCAACCCGAGGAAGGATCTAACTTCAGAGACAGACTGTGGTACTGGCCAGTCCCTTATGGTCTGGACTTTCTTAGGATCCACACTGATGCCTACTTAACTGACAACGTGGCCTAAGAATTCAATACTTTCCCGAAAGAAACCACACTTGCTCATTTTAGCATATATGTGATTTCTTCTCAGAGTGTCCATGACTGTCATTAAGTGTTCAGCGTGCTGAGCTTCATCCTTAGAGAAAATTAAAATATCATCCAGGAAAACTTGCACAGATTTATCCAAATAAGTTCTGAAAATGTCATTCATAGCACCCACGAAGGTCGCAGGAGCATTAGTCAGTCCAAATGGCATCACGTTGAACTCATAGTGTCCATAACGTGTGCGGAAGGCAGTCTTGTGTTCATCCCCCTCAGCAATTCTGATTTGATGATAACCACTCTTCAGATCTATCTTACTGAACACCTTAGCACCAGACAAGGTATCAAGCAAGTCCTCGATTCTGGGTAAAGCATACTTGTTCTTTACTGTAATTCTATTCAGAGCTCTATAATCCACACACATCCGCATACTGCCATCCTTCTTCTTAACAGATAGGATTGGTGCGCCGTAAGGTGATTCACTGGGGGAAATATAACCATTTTCCTCAAGCTCTGCAATCTGTGTTTTCAACTCCTCGCTCTCCACATAAGACAAGCCATAAGTGCGTTGCCAGGGTGGCTGACTCCCAGGTAATAAATCAATCCTATGATCTACTTCCCGCTTAGGGGGTAGTCCTGGAGGCATATTAAATACATCCGTGTACTGAGCAACAATTTTTGCAGCAGTAGGGTGCTCCGGAGGGCTTACCTTTTTCTCAACCACTTCTTCAGGTTGAGGAGGTACCTCTCTTAGCAGCAGACAGAACATTCTGTCTTCCTTCTGGTTCCAGCTTTTGACGAACTCCATTGCATTCAGCAACTTGCATCCTTCTGGAAGCCTCTTCTTTTCCTTCATTTGCCATCCACACAGGACAAGAGGAAGAGCACTGGTGGGTGCCAAGTCAGTCTGCCCATCACTGGCTCCTCTCACTTTAACTGTACCTCTGCTCCAACACACTTCAGCTTGATGTCTATTAAGCCAGGACCTGCCTAGCACGAGATCATAAAAGCCAGTGTTGAGTACCTCAAATGTAAGCGTTTCAGTTAGAACTGCAATGCCAGAACCTAACTGGACCTCAATAGGCTTGGTTATAACTCCTCCCGGGATACTTGAGGCATCTCCAAGGAATATTTTTCTATTCCCTTGGGTGACAGTAGGCAGCCTTAGCCGCTTAACTAAGTCCTTGTGGATAAAAGTATGTGACGCCCCTCCGTCAACAAATGCCCTCACCTTCCTACCTGCAATCATGCAATGCAGTAGGATAGGGGGGACTGTCTTTTCCTGACTTTCGCATTGTTCTCCTGACGTAGCAAAGAAATGTTGGACATCAGGTGGAACAAGAGCATCCAGAGTGTGCACTCTCTGGACGTCCATATTGCTGATGGTCTCCTTTATCTGGTTGTCAGGCATGCATAGTGAATCCAGTTCAGCAGGGCCATAATACCTGCTACGAGGGCAGCTAGTGACGACTCACTATCTCTAGCATCCTCACAGTCAGTAGACTGGAATACTGACTGTTGCCGTCTTTTAAAGGTTGGTCTTTTCTCTGGACTTTTGGGAGGTGCTTGTCTGGACACTGCTCTCTGAAGTGACCTGGCTGCTGGCAATGGAAGCAAATCAATTTTGCTGAGGCTGGTCTTAGCTTAGTCCTACCACCACCTCTTCCATAGCCGCCTCGAGGGAAACCACCTCTACCTCTAGACTGTATGGCATTATACTCATACTCATATCCATCACCCTTATCATCCTCAGCCTGGTCTCCTTCAATTGCATTGTAGGAACCATGGGGATTTTTGACAATCTTAGACACCAAAGCATTACTCTGGCGCTTGTGATTGAACTGCTGCTGATCCCAGGCACCAGCATCCTGGATCAAGTCAACCAGTTTCTCATACTTCTTCTCAGCGAAATGACCAGAGACTTCGAATTTCAAGCCATACCTGAAGTATGCTATCCTAAACCGTTCTGGCAAGTCTGGCTGCTTCATCATGTTCTCCTGGAACTTTTGAGCAAACTCAGCAACTGAAGTGGTCTGCTTCAGTGTCAGGGAGATCATCGCATAGATAGCTTTCTTGTGCTGGTTGATGACATCAAATTCTCATGCAACTTCTCGACAAACTCTACCCACGTAGGGTCACCGAGTTGCTGAGTCATACGCTCTCCTTTCCAGTATAGCCACCAGTCTGCGGCACTGCCTTTCAGTAGCGCACCGGTGTGCCTGACCTTCTCGTAATCTTGCAGTTCTGGGTAGTTCTCCAGCCACTGCTCAACATCCGCGAGAAACTTGATCAGGTAATATTTTCTGTTTCCCTCAGGATCATAGTCCTGAGGAGGTTTTGGCTTGGGCTTACTAGGCCCTCTGCCACCACCATCAGTGGTTTGAGAACCCAAGTTGGTCTCTGTCCTGCAGTAGAGACATTATGATTCTTTTGTCCTCTTGTTGGGACTGATACATGGTCGCCATTTGCGACTGCATTTGAACAAACAATGCTCCCAAGTCTACACTCTGGGGTGGGAGTCTAGCAAATGCAGCAGCAGCAGAAGCATCTACTCGCTGAGTAGTGTCCTCAACAGTCCCTCTCGCTCCTGCAGCAGCAATTCCTGTCGCATTCAGCCGGTCACGTATTTGACCTAGGGTACATTGAGTTGTACAGCAGGAGGTCGGTTCAGAACGTTGGCCCTTGACGCCATTAGTTCTTCAACAGTGCGCTCGTCAGCTGGCTGTTTTTCCCTCCTTTCTGTATCTTCAGCGGCCTTTGCTAATTGTTCAGCTTCCAATTTGGCTCTCTCCTCCTCAGCTTGCTGTGCTGCAACTGCGGCAATAGCAGCTGCCTCGTCTGCAGCCTCTCTAGCTGCAGTATCTGCCACCGCTTCAGAATAGGTACGGGTTCCCGCTACATGGCTTTCCGCCTGGTTTTCGACATTCTCGTTATCCTGGTTCTCCATGTCTCGGGAGTTGCTAGTTTGAGACCTTGTCCTTACCATACAAAGAAGACTGTGATAATTGCTCCGATACCACTGAAATGAATCGAATTACCAAATAGGCAATTAGCAATTAATAAAGATCTTTATATTAGCAAGTAATCTTTATGGTATTTTTCGTTAATTGATTTAACAGCAAAGGACAACACACTAGCAGCGAATAATACTCGGAAGTCAAATGCAAGTGAACTAGCATCAATAATGCAATCAGTAAACTCATAGATAAGCAAGGTTCAAAGACAGTGCGTATCAATGGCTTCTCGCCTTGGATTCAAATCTCTCTCAGTAAGCTGTACAAGAGAGTTGGCCTCGTTTCCGAATGCCGAACTCGAGAGCAATGCCTAGCATATGTACAGGGAATGAGTTTACTGTTCGACGGCCAGTGCGATGGCACCGCCTACCCGGGAGTTAACCACGTTGGTAGGACCTCGGTTAACCAAATCCACCGCCATCTCCCATCATCCCGAATTGCCATCCATCATAGGGATGTCATCTGGCCATTCATCTAGCATACCACACTTAGATGCATATCGAGGCAGTTCGCTGCTACCGAGTACGGAAGTCAGCTGGCTGTCAAAGAATGTGTCAGCAAGCTGACTTAAGTTGACTTCAGCCTGCTGCTTCCGGCTGAGTCCTTAAACTGATAATCATGTAAAGTCCAGCAGACTCAATACTACATAAAGTTCAGCAGGCTGAGCTTAATTAACTATTATATTAAAATGAATATTATATCTACTAATATACTGATTCATTACATCTGAGCTCTTCGTTCAACACCGCGCCTTAACAGCTCTTCACTGCTCGGCTGGGCTCATTCAGTTCTTCACTGAGAGCTTTACTCGTTAAGACTACTCTTGCTATCTGCAACTCGACGATTAAGACTTCTGAGAACTTGGAAACTAACACAGCACTCACCATTTTAAGTGACCCTCGCACGCTTGTGGCGTTTGACCCAAATCTGTGCTAATCTCATAACAATTTTTATTCTGCAGCTCTCTACTTTCTACCAGCGAGCTCCTCTCTTGGGAACTCCTGAAGTCTAACCTTTCTATGATACACTTAGGAAGAAATCTTCCAGCGTCGGCAGAAGCGTGGCGTCTCGGCTCTTCTATGGCCTTGGAAACTCCTTCTTCTTCTTTAGCTTCCTTTGACAACGATGCGAGCAAGAATGAGGCAGCTTCAGGCAGGACTCGTGCCTTCACAGGCACCACACATTATACAGTGCTTAGCTTGCATGCCGTCCTTACCTAGCAGCTCTCACACAGCTTAGGAATTGTCAGTCAGCATGCATGCATGCCTTGGGATTGTCGCGCGTGACTGCTTAGCCTTTCAGCTGACAATCATACCTATGTGGCTGGCTGGCAGCGTTTAGGATGAACACTCAAGCCGTGACTAGTCACCTGAGGGTCTCGGCCGAGGTGGCACACAACGCCTCTGCAACATCCCTGCTGTACTTGGCTTAGATAGCCAATTGATCAGTACCTTTCTTGGCACTTGCTGGGCTGGCCCATTGCTGGTTCCATACCCCTAGCCTTTCGGCTGACTATTCCGTCCAAATCCCCATCCATTTCTGGGTGTGGGTTTGACGTGTCGTGACCACTTTGACAGTGACAACGGCTTTGACATGACCGCTGACTGAGATAACTCGGTCCTTTGGTCGGTGAGTCAACGTTGACTTCCCGTACCTGGGCGGCCGTGGCTTGCGCTGTGCGTGCGGCACCGTCAAGTGGATAGCAGTCGCGACAATGACTGGAAGGTTAATGTTAAGCGGTACGCGGAATGAAAAGAATGGCAGGCAAGAAAAATTATAACTGATATGCAAAATGAATGGCAGACTATGTAAGAAAGAATCCCGCGAACTGCTGCTCGCTGCCACTCGCCCTGAATACACCTGTGGCACTTAAAACGCGTTAGAGCTGGTTAGAGCGCCCGAAGGAAACCATCCAGTGAAATGTAGTGAATTTTGGAAGAGTTGAACTTCGATATTGGGCGCGCCTAAAAAGCTTAGAATCAAGCTCAAGATTAGTATCACTAGCTGCATGTGCCTTTGCACGTTGATCATACAAAACTTTGAAATCAAGTTCGGGGCATCAGAGTTGCCTATTACTATACGTGCATGTCTGAAGGTCGAAACGAGCAACGATTGCTGTCAACAAAGTCCCTTCAACCTGCAGTTCTTACTCTAGAGTGTGAGCTCCCGTGAAGAAAAACGGTTTCATAGTAAGACTTGGAAAGTTCAATCTGCATACCGACGTTTGGATCAAATTTGCTTGCGGGGTGGAATGCTTCAGAACTTGATGTGGTTATAATAAGCTGCACCTGTGCTCAAAAGTTCGTCCAAAACTTCTATTGCGGACAGCAACTTAAAATAACCAAGTTGCAGCTTCTCATAGTCAAAAGAGGCGACGTTCTCATACTCAGCACAGAAGAATATTAATATTGAATTCGAAAAAGCAAGTGATGACCTCAAAGTTGGAGACATCGTCCATCACGGGAAATAAGTCGGCAGTGGTGGACCAAGAGACCCTATCTCTTTCTGTCCGGTCTCAAGTGAGTCCTTCCAACCTCACTGCAGAGATTTTTGACCGGTCAAATATCCATGCGAGGGTCTGATTGGCGACCATCAGTAACTGTGTTTTATTATGGGCTACTCTTCAGCATTGGGCGAAATGGCACATACATGTCTTGTCAGATAATTTGGAAATCCTTTGCAAGGTGGCATAACCAAGACTCTGGGCCTTACATTATGCAAAAAGATCGTGATCCACCTCGAATACCTCTAATCCTGTTGATACGGTTTCAATATTGCTAACTACTGAAGTGATTGTTAGTCTTTAGATTGACCTTCAAACCTAGAGTGATTAGAAAATGTGGCTTTCTTGCAAGCTTCATACGCTCTCTTTTGCATTTTAACCCATAAGGATGTGGAGAAAGTCATGGACATTCACTCTAGCGCATGAAGGAGCCTTAAAGTGATCGCATTGAAGAAGATAGGCGCTCAGCTTACGTGTGGTACATCAGCATGAAAATAGGGAGGATGGCTCGAGCAGCGTGGGTGATGACATACCTATTCCGCCAAGCTTTTGGAGAAAGGGTCCAAGACAGCCTTACTGAGACAGCTGCCAGGACAAGACCGGTGTCATATCCTCGTAGAAAGGGACACTGTGTCTAAAGTCATATATATACATATATGTGTGTACATACATATATGTATATCACCAGCACCTTATGGGTCGTGGTGTGGGCTCGTCCAGGATGGGACTGACTTGGTGTTCCGCTTGAAGCCCAAGACTAAGTTCAGAAAGGTGAGGGCATTGCCTCTCACATTAATCAGCGCCCTCTCTTTCTCTGCCATGTCAAACAGCCAGATGAAAGCTCTTGTCACTCTGCCCGCTACACTCAGCCCCGCCAAGAACAGTGCGAGGTTTCTCATTGAGCCGTATATGTTTTATCGATAGTCACTTAAAAATGTGGAATTTGTAAGCACGAACTATTTGTAGCATACTGGGAATGTGAACAGAAAACTTCATTCAGTACATGATGGCCGAGAGCCCTTTTTTTTTTTTTGGACCACTTTGCTGGCAGACGACATTCGATATTATATCGTAACAGCCAGGGATTTTGATGCACTATCCTGCTGGAGAACCAACGGTGACTTAAAAATTTGGTCAGGGTGTGGCTTACCCGTGGACATATGTGTCTATATGGGAGGACGGCAGCTGTTTGCGGCGTACTGCGAGAAGAGGGGGGTCAGCGACAGATCGCTGCGCTTTCTATATGAAGGGTTAGACCCTCCCTCTCTCCCCTCCCCTCTTCTCCACCTCGCATTCTTGCTGCAATTTCTTCTGCCTTCCTTTTCGACCCCTTGTGTCCCTCCCTCCTTTCTCCTCTTGTATGGTAGTTGCACACATGCCTCAATCTGGGCTAGCATGGCTTCTGTCAGTAGGTGTTAAGTTCCTGTAGCATGGGGAGTCCAATTCTCTTTTTAATCGATTCTGTGCACGCCTTTCTGTCAAAGCACAGCTAGCAAGTTGGGGGGGG
>WELA01000395.1:131483-151071 GCA_009602735.1 Mesotaenium endlicherianum
CCCCCCTCCTCCTTCCTAGGGGGGCATTCTAATACCCTCCCCCTCCCGTATGCTCAACAGCTGTCGCCCAGGTTTTACTTTTTCAATATCCCTCTATCTGTCTGTTTCCCACACGCACACACAATGCTCCCCCTGGCCCCATTCTCTCCCTCATTCTGACTGTCTCCCACTCTATCTCCCTCCCTGCCCCCTCTTGCTCCCACACACAGACCCGCGCGATGCTCCCCACTGTGCCGTGTTCCACTGTGCGTGCGTGTGTGCGTACGTGCGTGTGTATGTGTGTGTGAGTGTGTGTGTGTGTATCTCCTTAGTTTGGAAGAGTCAAGGGTCAAGGGCCAGTGGTCAAGGGTCAAGGGTCAAGGGGTTATGACTTAATGTTCAGAGACGCCAGGTGTCCAGTCCAGCTACGAGCTGGCCCTCGGGCGGTTGCATAAGCTTTCTGGCAGCGGGTTTGTGCTGTGTCATGCTGACGCAGCAAGGCCAGAGCCGAGGGGGCAGGCTGCGGCCTCTCACCTTGCTGGAGAAGGGGGGACCACGCCTTGCGCCAGATGATTCGCTCCTCCTACAACAGCTTCTGAGGTGGCGGCGGAGGTTGACGTGTCCGGCCAGCCCTGCAATGGGCCACCTCCAGTCGCGCCACCTGTCGCCTCGGCGAAACAGTAACAGACTCCAAATTGCATTGAGAAGTAATCAAAACGACCATGGTCTGGTGTACAATGAAGCTCGCGTTTCAGTACCCCTGCGTTTCATTCCTGCTCTGCAGACACGTTGGGTGATGGATGAAAGGGAATCAAGGGCAGGACTGAGCTCTGCACCAGGCTCGTTCCCAGCCGGTGCTAAGCCAAGTGTGTGTGTGTGTGTGTGTCTGTGTGTCTGTGCGTGTGTCTGTGCGTGTGTCTGCGCGTGTATGTGTGTGCATGCATATGCGTGTGCGCACATTGGGTGCACCCAAAACTGTCACTGTTTCGTCTTGGCTGCCGTAGATTCTGAAATCCACGGGCAGAGAGTGTGTGCATTTCCACAGAAAAGGAAAAAAAAACGTAGATGCACACCCATAATGATCTTCAAAGGCGTTTCCCCCAGGATACGTCACAGCCAGGCCTATACTCCTGCTATATGTTAAACAGGCGGTCGCGGAAATGCCATCTTACCCTGAGCATAAACAGTTTCACGTCCGTCGTCTAGAGATGTCCGACAGAGAAGAATAGTAACGGCTAGAAGTAACCTTCTGTGGTGCCCGGCTAAAGACCGACCGAACCGAATGGATGTAGTCTCGCGTGCCATGGTCAAGCACGAGGTGGCCACATATTCAACTTCATGAGGTGATGTCCACGGAAACGGCCTCGCACTTTCTTGAGCTATATAGATTGAAGGAACTACACGGTCTACTGAAAAGGGGATCACAACATAATTTTTTCTCTTCAAAGGTGAGATCCGGGCGCGGTACTTTGGGCGGACACTACAAGGTCATACTTTGGAATTAACTTCGCCTTTCGAATGCGATTGCCGGCAAAAAGAACATCAGCAGAACCGTGCTACAAAAGTCTTAAAATGAAGGCTTGTCCTCAATCCGGCTCCATGTAAGAGATTGCAACAAGAACGCATGTAATCAAGAACCGCGAAGTGATAGGTGTAGCAAGGTGTAGTATAAGCGAACCATTATGGGCCCTGTCTTTGTAAGTGCTGCATGGTGGTCGTGCTTTTCCAAATTCCTACTCATGCATGGACGCGACTCGCGAGCAATCCGTTGGTCCCCGCTGGACCGACGCTTTTGAACTGAGAGAGCCAGTGAGACCAGCAACACGAGTGGCATGGAAAGCAGGCCGGATTCGAGTCATAACGTGGCGCGAGCACAAAGAAGTCAAACTTTGGCTCAGGAGTCAGGAACCAGTACGGACCAAATTTGCACTACGATGTAGATCGGGCAAAGATTTTTGTATGCGTACCACTGCTCTGCTTTACGAGAAATAGTGGGTATATACGGATAAACGACTCAAACTTACGTCGCGTCTTTTAGGTACCACTAGGTTTGGTAAGTGGCATATTTCAAAAGACCACTAAATACAATTGACGCGAAGTAGCATTCTTTGTAGCAAGGTACTTCAGTGTTCCACTAGATTGTAGCAAGAAGGTATATTTTCTCGTACCAGTCGTACCAGATCTTCACGAGCGCATCACTGCTTCCCGCGAGATAAAAGGGGTTCTTAAATTTGCAAATTTATTCGCTAACCCACAAAGTTTGTGGCTATGTATACCGGATCTTTGCTGGCCATTTTTTGAGGCGGAAGAAGCGGTATTTCGTACATCTAAGATTTGTCATCTGACAACTGATGAACCCAGATGAACCAGTGCATAAATTCATCTTTCCACAAACTTCGTTCCACATTATGCAGACTTTACCGAAGAGTCGGGATTCAGGACTTGACTTGGACCAGGTCTGGACGGGGCGACACTACAAGGAGCTGGAAGAAGCCAAGATTGTCTCCGTACGAGAGGTACAAACATGTCCAAATACTACGCACAGAGGTGCTATAACACGCTTGAGGACTGCCTCAGGAAACCTAGTGCGCAGAACGTCTGTGGCATCTGATTGCAGCACGTTACGGTACGTTCAAGGACCCAATGGCGCTCATCTGAATCCTGTCAGCATTCTTGTCCTCGACGGTTCAGGCGTTCGAGTATCATGGAGCTTGTCACGGAGTTTTCTGGAATATTTTGGAGTATTTTGGCCAATGCCAGCAATTTCTGGCAACTGTGGTCTATATTTTCTGGTTCATTGAAAACTTGTTGGACGGTGATGGTGGGTGTTACCGCCAAGCACTTTGGCTCTTAATTGACATTCTGCTGAACTCAGAAACTAAGAGAAACTCCTCCAAGCAACTCGTCATCGTGACATATTACTGTACTGTATGGGTCCTGCTTAAGAGTATAGTAGAAAATTTAGAGGCCTACTTCTGTCCAGAAGGGAGCTTTCATTCGAAAGTGAATCCTTTTGATCAGCAGCCAAGAATCATGTTTTTATTGTAAGCAAGAAGAGTCCGACACCAAAGAGTGTAGGAATGAAAGAGGTGCGCTGGAATCTTCTGTCTTTCATTGTGATCTGGTACCTAAGGTATGAAATTGATGTCTTCAATGCGTGCCTATTCTTTTCTGATAAAACTCTCACCTTGGTTCACTCTGGGGTGATTTTTCATAACTGATATAAATGTGGGCCTATTTTGTAAATAATGCTCTTGATGCAGTAATCTAACTTTGTTATCTTCCTTTCTTAGCCCTACATTCATCGGAAGAAGAAAAATGTATATATATGTATCAAGAATTTCGGCTGCAAGCCATGCCCGCTGTTAATGCAGCCACAATACAATGTCGCAGGTTTGGATTCTTCTGCAGGTTGGCAGTCATTAACTTATTCAAGTAAGCTTCAGCCACCTTCTTGCTTTGAGATGAAGCGTAGCCAAGTACAACCAGGAGCAGGCAAAGGTAGTTCAGGAGATGGTCCTCTGTACATACATACCAATCTTGACGTAGCTTTAGAGGTGTACCTACCAGTAGAAGGTCGTGCAGTTGGATATAAGGTACCCAAAGGTTGTTTGTGACACTTAATTAACAAGCATGCTATGAGCAGGGCATTGCCTGTGAGTTGTTGCAACAAGCACAACTTTTGGCAGGACTTTTTGCAAGCCTAATAGTATCAGAAAGGTAAGCTTTACATTTCTGCGATACAAATTTGTAGACTTCTTCCGCCAATTATGAAATGCTCAACATGCGAGAGCAAGTCCGTGGGAGTAGCAGTGCTCTGTGCAAGTTTGTTAGCCCTCAATCAGTTACTTTGCTCCAGCAACATAGTCTCAGCACCATATCCTTCTACGTCCAGAAGGACGACTGAAGGTATGAAGTTCTGAACCTCTAGTAAAGGTCGCAGTACTCCAGTAGGTGAAAGTGGAGCTGTGTTAGATTCCACTATAAGTGATTAACGTCACAATGGCTACTATACCACCTCCAGGGTATTCCCGGCAAGAGGCGACAGAGAGAGACAGAGGTTCCCCAAGACTAGCTTCAGCAGCCCCTGTTGAAGCTTCACCCTTCATAGCAGGACCAGGCTCCCCACATAGAGGAGCTCAGTACTATGTCAGTCCTGGCTCACCCCGCAGAACACCATACCAGGCTGGGCCGGGTTCGCCAGGCAGGTCCTTCACGCTAGGTGGAAGTTCACCTAGCCAGAGCCAAGGGAGTATCTTCCAAGGCAGCACTCGTGGGACCTATCAGCAAGTTTCCCCGTCCTCAGGTGGGAGCGGAGGAGGCTTTCAGGGCACTTCAATATCGCCCCCTGGCAGCGCGGGTGGGGGCGTTACGAGTAAAGAAATTATGTATCAGGGAAGTCAATCACCAGGAAGGAATGTGAGTACCAGCGGTGGTAGTGGTGGGCCCTACCCACCTGGTTCTCCTTCACAGCAGAGGGGGGGTGTTGGTGGAGGTGCAGGGAGCGTAGGAGGGGGGTACCCTCTAGCTCCACCTTCTCCAGGCAGATCCTTACTCTCCCCTCAAGGGACCCCTACTTCAAGCTCAGTTGGGAGAGGCAGGCACGTGATCGTGCCCCACTTGGCTCAAAGTGGCTCCCCTCGTGCCTCTCCCTCATCTCAAAGTGATTCACCCCAGAGTGCAGACAGAGGGTTCAGTGGGGGAGGGTTGGACCAGAACCAGTACCAGTATCCAACAAGCACTCTTTCTCCGCATCAGTCATACTTACAGGGAAGACCTGGTTATTCCAACCCTTCTGCTCTTGCACCTGCCTCCCCCCAGCGTAGCCCCCAAGGGTTGAGTCCTGGGGGTGATATGAGTTCAAGAACCTCCTTCAACCCAGCTGCTCAACACCAGGCTGCCTCAAACTCTTCCCATAGTGGGAGCGAGATTGTTTCTAACATCCCCTTTACCTCGTCCCCCTTCAAGCCAAGGTCTCCCTCTCCTAGAACTGCTCTCTCAGCTGGCAAGATGTTCCAGAAAGCCTCAAGCTATGAATCTGCTAGACTGAAGGTACTTGATAGCACCAGCCCAAGAGACAATAATTATGTTATTAAAGAGAGCCCTCAGGGGAGGCCGGGGCTCAACGGCGGGACGTCAGAGAGAGTAGATGAACTCACCGGTGCAGCTGGGTCAGACGGGGGAGAGGTCAGAGCAGGCTCAGGCCCTCTCCTCGGGGACAAGCCTTCAGTCAATGCAGTCATCAAGCTCGCTCCGCCCTCTCCCCGGAGCCCGTCCACACCCGATAGAAAACCCTTTCTTTCCCCACAAGGAGGGGGTCCTCCAAAGTCGCCTACAAGGTCTCTCACGCCAGCAGCTGCAGGCTCCCCTTACCTCTCCCGCAGCTCGGTGCTCAAAGGCGACAGGGGCTCAACAGGTGCAACACCCGGGTCTATCCCCAGCGCCCCCATCTTTAGCCAAACTGGCCCCGGCTCCGTTTCTGGCTCCCTGGGGGGGGCCAAGGAGGGTGCACCAGGACCCACAGCAGCGACATCGGCAGATGCCACGGGCCAGTCCTTGGCAGCCGACTCTGAGTACCAGCCGAAGGTAAGGGACCTGATTGGCTCCTTCAACATGAGGGAGGGCCCCCGGAGCACGCCAGTGAAGCCAAAGAGCGCGCAGGAGCTTAAGAAGAAGAGTAACGCGTTCGTGGACTGGGTGACCAAGGGCGGGGCTGCGGCCCCCCTGGGGCGGGAGAAGGCGTCGGGAGACGCGCGCCAGGAGATCGAGCAGGCGAGCGCCGGCCTCCCCTCTTTCCTCCCCTCGCTCTTGCTTCTCTTTCCTTCTCTAAATCAGGCCTCTGTGCTGCCTTGCTGGTCCACAGACGCCCGCGCCTGATCCTTCGCTCTCCGGGAGCTGACTTCTTCTTGAAAACGCCGAGCAGTTGCGGTGCACGCACGCACATGCACTGAAAATGTATCGACGCGTGCATGGAAGCAGACACGCTTGCACTTTCCAGTAAATGTGCTTTACTATGCCTGCTCACCCGCCAACCTACCTGCCCCTGCAGATGCTGGCGCGCATGCAAATTTTGGAGGCTGAGCTGGAGCAGGCCCACTATGAGGTGGCAAATCTGAAGGCTCACCAGAACGAGCTTCATGCCAAGCTGGACGCGTCAGAAGAGAGCCGGCGGGCGGCCGAGCATGCAAGGGGGGCAGCAGTGGCCCAGCTGGACGGGGTCAGGAAGGAGGCTGAGGGCAAGATGACGAACATGCAGGTACACCCCTCACTATCAAGGCTCTGCGTAATACATGCATGATGCATGCATGCAGGCATGCATGCATGAGTGATTGAATGCAGATTCATCTTCCTGGAGCCCGAGCAAGGGCTGACTGAGAAACCAACAACGTAGCAAGTGGTAGGACAGTTCTACTCATATCAGTGAACTTACGATCTTCCTGGCCCTGGCCCCGGCCCCGGACCCATGTGGAATGCACGCGCACTCGAGTTTAGCATGGGGGGGTGTTAGCATATAACGGCTGCTTACTTGGGTTCAAATTTCTCTTGTGGTGGCCTTGTGGTTGGCTTTTAAGGGGCCATATTCCTCTTAGGCGTAGGAAGATGCTGGTTTTTGGCCGTATCTCTCTGTGCGTGCACTTGCAGTTGACGCACTTACGACGGGTTAGGCTAAGAACATTTGCGTATGTTGTGATTAAACTCTACAATGGGCATCATAAGAAGTATTGAGTTCTTCATATTCCAATGCGTACAGTAGCCCTCCAGCTAGGGGATGGGGGCGACTTGCTCACACCTTGTCTGACTGGACTTCTCTGCAAGGCACATCATGCGTGTCTGCGTGTGGCGCGTGTTGCGTGTGGCGCGTGGTGCATGTGGCACGTGTTGCATGAACACTGCGTAGAAATATGCTGGTGTTAGGACCTGGGCATGTCGGCAGGTTAAAAGCGATTGATGATTATTTTAAGTGAAAGGTGAGATATCCTCGGAGTTTTGTATGTAGGCGATGTGCACATGCTTCGTAAGTATGTATGCCGTGACTTAAGCTACAACCTGCAGAGATGAGGTATGTTAGAAATCCTTTCTTCATATCTCCCTCTTTCTACAACAGACCCACCCACACACCCACACACACGCACCCACACACACACACCCACACACAAATCAGTAAGCATCTCCACACGCTTCTCACTCCATGCATCCCCCCTCAGCCTGAAAGTAGTAAAGCTGCATTATCCGGGTGCTGCAGTATTCACTCCCCATTCTTCCTTGCTAGCTCCTTTCTTTTGCCCCTGGCCCCCCGACGAGTCTCAGCCTAGAAAGAAGTGGATGGCTGCTCTTCTTGCGGGGCACGGCAGGCCATGCTGGCGAGTGCGACAGCCCTCCACGCGCAGTCGCTGGAGCTCATCGACGGCCTCAAGGCCTCCAGGGCGGAGGCGCAGGCCGCGGCCGATGCCGCCGCCCAGGATGTGACCGCCCGCAACAAGGAGCTTCGGGCTGAGGTGGACGCCCTGAGAGGCGGCCACGCGGCAGCCATGGAGGAGCTCTCCAACATGAAGGCGGCGGTGAGTGCTCCACCAGCTCGCTCTCGCTCCGATTGTGGCTCTGGCTTCTTTTCCGGCTCCGGCTGCAGCTCTGGCTCCTTTCCCGGCTCTGTTTTCTGTCTCCATCTCCGGCTCTGGCTCCAGCTCCTTTTCCGACTCCAACTTTGGCTCTGGCTCCTTTGTAAAAAGACCACCTGGTGGAGAAGGCAGCTTGGGGGTGGAGGGGGAGAGGGGGAGTGAAGGCGGCAGGAGACGGAGGACCGGGGGGCCGGGGGGGGGGCGGGGGGCAGGGGCGGCCACCAGATTCTCAAGCTTGGGCGCTGCAGCCTGCTGTGGGAGAAGCATCGCGATGTCAGGCGGCCGACACTCTCTCACGGGAGATCAGCAAATAGCATTCGGGTGGTACACACTTGAAGGCAGGTGAGGTGACGATTCAAGTAGGGCGAGATGCGGCGAAGTTGGTTACCTGTCGGGGACAGGACTCGGAAATGGATAAGTTTTCTTTTGATCTTGGACTCTATGATCATACCATCTGTGCTGAAAGCAGACATCGTTCGCCCCCCCAAAATTTTCTTCTTTATCCGGCCTTATGTATTGGTATTGAATATGGGTGCTCAGAAGCATTATCTGCACGCTATATATGTTGAGAGATATGTATGTCCCTACCTACGTATAGGATTTGCTTACAAATCTGTTGCTTTGGGGCATGCTGTGCAGGCGGAGCACATGGTGCCACGAGAGGAGGTCGAGAGACAGGCGGCGGAGGCACGGGCTGTCACGGAGCGTGTGAAGCAGGAGGTGCAGACACTTGGCCTCAAGCTGGAGGCCGTGGTGAAGGCGAGAGATCAGGCGGAGAAATCCAAGGCAGGGGTCCTGAAGGAGAAAGAGGCTCTCCTGAAGGAGAAGGTGTTGGCTGAGAGGGAGAAGGAGATGCTGCTCAAAGAGAAAGCCAGTCTGACAAAATCGAAGGCTGAGCTGGAGAGGGCCAAGGGCGAGCTGGCGCAGGCAAAAGCGGCTGCTGAGCTGGCGCTGGAGAAGACCTCGGCCGAAGCAAAGGTGCAGATTGACGCAATCTCACAGCGCGCGGAGGACCTGCGGAAGAGTGGGGAGGACTTGCAGGCGAGCCGGGAGGAGTTACGCCGGGAGAAGGAGGAGGTCGCCGCCCAGTGCGCCAAGCTGGGCAGCCAGCTGGCGGCGGCAGAGACGGCGGCGGCTGCCGCCCAGGCGGAGGCGCAGGCCCTGAAAGGGGACTTGGAGAGCGCCGACCAGCGCAAAGCTGCCACGTCAGCGGAGGCAGCCGGCGTGAACGCCGCCCTGCAGGCTGCCACTGCCGAAATCGCGAGCCTAGAAAAGCGGGTGGAGAGTGCCAGCAAGGAGATCGAAACGGCGCGCCTCAAGGCCGAGCGCTCGGAACGGGAGGCGGAGGTGGCGAGGGATGACATGAAGGGGCTCGTGAGGCGGCTGGAGGAGGAGGCGCGCGCACGCGAGAGCGCGGCCAAGGAGAGGGAGGCTCTGCTCGCGGAGCTGGCGGAGAAGGCGGCCATGGCTTCTGAGAGGGACGCCCTCCGCAGCGAGAACGCCGCTCTGGCGGGGCAGGTGGGTGCAGCGAGCGTGGCGGCAGTAGCGGCGAGGGAGGAGAGGGAGAGCGTGGTGGTGGGGCTGGAGGAGAAGCTGAGGGAGTCCGAGAGGGAGCGGGAGAGCCTGGGGAAGAGGGCGGAGGGGCTGACGGCGACGCTGAGCGCGGCAAATGCAGAGGCGCTGAAGGCGGGGCAAGAGGCCGTGGCCCTTAGGGAGGACGTGGCAAGGGCCGGCGCTGAGCTGGCAGCCGCTCATGCTGAGCTGGCAGGCGTGAAGGAGAAACTGGAGGATGCGAGGGTGGGGCTGGAGGGGGCCACCATAAGGGTTGAGACCATGCGGAAGAAAGCGGAGGAGGCGGGCGAGAGGAGGGAGAGGGCAGAGAGGGAGCTGGAAGATGTCAAGGTGGACCTGACGGCCGCTGAGGTGGCGAGGAACAACGCACAGGCGGAGACGCAGATTGCGCGCGCTGAGGTGGCGACAGCACAGCACCGTGCGGAGATTATGGAATCGGCGGCGGCCGAGGCAGAGGAGGAGACGCGGCAGGCGAGGGCCAACGAGGACGCCGCGTCGCGCCAGGTGGCTGCGCTGCAGGCCGAGCTCGAGCGTATGGGGGCAGAGATGGACGGCGTGTCACAGCAGGCAGCAGCGGCATTGGCGGGCCTGCAGACAGATGTTGAGCTTCTGAAGAGCCAGCTGGCACAGGCGGAGGCCTCTCTTGCAACCGCGGAGAGCCGACACATGGCAGCTGTGAAGAGCATGGAAGCTGCCAGAGCAGCTGAGGCTGTGGCGCTAGCCCAGGTGGCGGAGCTACGGCGTGCCACCTCAGCAGCACTTCCTTCAAGCAGCAAGACCCATTCCCGCACAATCTCGCTCGACTCCATCCCTGCCATGCCAGCAGCGATAGCTGGCACAGGTGCTCTTGAACACGGTGCGTGCCACATACGCTCTTCTCGCCTTCACTTCTCACTCTCCATGTTCCTCCCTTATGTGTGTATGCGCATGCATCGTGCAGCCATGGAGCTTCTTGCTGTGCTCCAGCTCCCGTGAGGGAGTGGATGATTCACGTCTTTTCCTCCACCTTCCATTGGAATAAGGACTCTGTCAGCGTACTCGTATCGGGGTGTTTCTCTTGCTGCTGACCCACGAAATTTGCACCTCCTCCTCTACATATTTTGCACCAGCCCTTCACAGACAGATCCAAACCGCCGCGCACGCTTCATCCCCTGTATCTCTATAAGCAGGCACCTATTTTGCTGTTGCGTCGCACCTCTGCCCTACCCCCGAGCTGCCCCTCCATCCCCACCCCCCTCTGATTCGCACTTGCCGTCTCCCTCTTTCGCGAGGTCAGCTGCAGTTTGTCAGTTTTTCCCGTGTCCGCCTCTTGCTTCTTGTCGTGCTGACTCTTCAACCTCGTCGCCTGCTTTTGGTTCTGTGCTTTCGGGATGTATCGTTTTTGGGGAGCAGTGGAAGAAGCTGGTACAAGTCCCAGCCCGAGGCACGGGGGCGCCATCAGCCCCGTCTCCTTGAGCCCCACGCCAGCCGTCAAGTCCCCGCACCAACCGCCACCACCTGGTGCTGACAGTGCCGCTGCTGTGCCAACTGGCAATCCTGCTGCACCAGCTGGCACTGCTGCTGCTGCTGCTGCCGCTGCAGCAGAGTCTGAGGCGGCAGCAAGGGACTTGCAAGAGCAAGTGGGCAGTCTGCGCCGGCAGGTCAGCTCGGCCAACGAGGTGGCGGAGGCCCGGCTGGCGGCGGCGCTTGCTGATGTGGAGGCGGCCCGGGCGGCCGAGCAGGAGAGTGTGAAAAGAGCCCAGGCGCTGGCCAAGGAGGCCCAGGGCGCGCGCGAGCGGGAGGCGGCTGCCAGAGCTTACGTCGACAAGGTGTGTGCGCATTTCTCCAGATGTTGCATACATGGTGCTATTTTTATTTTACGTGCTTCTTTCGCCACTTGCAGAATTCTCGGGTGTGAACTCACCGGAGGACGTGTCACATGCTATGTGTCTCTGTGTGTGGGGCATGGGGCAAATCCCCAGCCCTGCTGTTTGTTCAAGTGCGGACCTTCGAGCTTTCTTGTTGTGTGGCGTCATGCCCTGGGCCATTGCTGGGCCCCCCGCTCCGCCCTTTGAATGCATGGCATCACTCTTGGCGTGGTTGCTTGTCGTTCACCGGGGATCGTCGCCCGTAAACCCTAAAATGCGGACGAAAAATTCCAACTTCAGAGCGCTTGGTGCAAGAGGCCGTGCTGGCCACGCTCGCGTGCTTCGGCTGTCTAATCTTGCGCGGGGGGTTGGTGTGCAACTTTGTGTGCGTATGTGTGGATGTTTGTGTATTCATATACATGTCTATACACTATATGTATATATCTAGATATGTCTATGTAGTCGTACATGGGCTTACCCATGTACGTATCTACGTCCATATTTTAGATGTCTATATGTATGAAGATGACACATACATTTCATTATTCAATTTAGAAACTACGTCTGAGGAAGGACCCGATGGGGCTACAAGTTGTAATATGTGATTGGTGTGGATTTTATATCTCTTTCACTTTTGAAAGTAGTCTCTCTGTTTCTGGTGTGACACGCCATGCTTCTGCTGTTACTGCGACCATTGCAAGGAAGGCGTGTCAATAATAGTGGCACGAGAAACATTATCAAATAAAGAATAGTAATAAAGAGCAAACAAAATTATCGGACTAAGCTTTTGCCCTGGGCCTCCAATTTCAAGGGCTGAATTTTGAAGTTTTCTTTTTGTTGTTGTATGTTTCTGACTGTCACAGGTGAGGGCGAACGAGGAGGAGGCTGGAAGGCGAGCTGAGGTGGCATCTGGCGAGATCCTATTGGCCAAGGCGGAGGCCAAAGCGCTCAAGAAGGCCCAGGAGGACCTGCTCTGGAAGGTGCGCGGCCCTCCTTCCTCTCCTCCTTCTTCCTTTTCTTTTTTCTCTTTCTTTCTGTTTACCCCTCTTGTTTCCCTTCTCCTTGGCCTTGTTCACCTTCCTCCTCCTCTTCTCCTTCTTCTCTTCCTTCTTCTTCCCTGTGCAGTCATATCTTTGAGCGAAAATTGCGACCCACCTCTCGCAACTCCCTCCAATTAAGAATATGCGGCCTCCCATACGGACAGCAAGAATATGGATCAGCTGTCTGTATGATTCTGGGTACACGCGAATTTCATCCTTTCCAGACGAGGCAGCTGTTTCTCCTGAATCAGTGTGCTTGTCACTTCAATAAGGGTCATCTCGGGAGGAAATGCATATACCTTCTGTAGGTTACCTTGAGGGGTGATGGGTAGCAGCTCGTTGCCGTATTTGACCAGTAATACTGTTTTCATGAGGTAGTCAGGATTCAGCAAATACCGCCCTGAGTTACTTGCGAAGTTGGCGTGAAAGTAGCTAAGCATGCAGCAGTATCGGATGCGTCGACGTTTCTGTTACATAAAGAAGCACTGTGGCTGGTAAAATGTGGAGCCACCGCATGCACACACACACGCACGCACGCACGCCTGCATGTGTCGAACCACCACGGGCCACCACCTGTCCAGCCTGCAGCTATGCGTCATAACCTCATACGACTTCTGTGAGTGTTGAGAGGAGCCATCTGAGTCGCCCCCATGACAGCATGGTGTGACTTGGTCATGTCACTGCTATCAAGTCATAGGGTATAAAATCATATGGGTTGCCATACATAGTGCATCGTGCTATGGGAACAAGGAGAGGAGGCTATCCTCACTTTGGTGCTCCGCTCCGAGCCCGGCAGGTGAACGCCCTCGAGGGCGCGAGGGAGGTGCTGGAGGGGGAGCTGCACAAGTGGCGCGAGGAGGCCGTCGTCCGGAGGAAGTCGGCGGAGGCTCTTGCAAAGCGCCAGCAAGACAAACAGCTGGCCCTCGAGAAGGCGCGTCTGGAGAAGGCTGCGGCCGAGGCGGAGGAGAGGCGGGAGGCAGAGGCAGCTGAGCTGGCGGAGCAGGAGCGCATCCAGCTGGCGCTGACGAGGCGGGCGGCAGAAACGGAGAAGCAGAAGCCTGGGGGGGGAAAGGCCTCGGGGGTCCGCAAGAGCTCTGGCTCGACTACGCCAAGCGGCGATGAGCCGAAGCAGAAGGGGAAGAAGCTGCGGGCCGAGTCTGCCAAGTGGCTGTTTGGCGGGGGAGGCTCAAAAGCGCAAAAGTCGTCGGGCCGCTCGCTGAGTCACAGCCAGCTCGCGTGGTCCTCGCCTCTGGCTGACAGCAACACGAGCAGCGCCAACGGGAGTCCCCTGGGGTCAACCTCCGGGTCCCCCATCAAGCCAAAGGGTCCACTCAAGTCATTCTTCTCGACAGGGCGGGGCAGCGACAGCCACCCTTCGCCCCCTGGGAGTGGGAGGTCGAGTCAAGCTGACTCCCCGATGCAGGTGGAGGAAGAGGGGGTCCACGGAAGCGCCAGAGGGTCCCCCTTGGCAGTTGCAAACAGTCGAGAGCCCGCTGCACATGACAAGGAGAGCAAGCCAGCCGGTGAGCGGGTGTCTCCCGGAGAGGCCGCGGGGCCCCACGGTCTCGGACGGCGGCAGTTGTCGATGGAGATGGAACAGGTGGCAGAAGCTGACGAGGCCAGGGAGGGGGAGGCTGCACCTGAGGCAGGGGCGCATCCTGATCCGAGAGGAGCAGGGGAGGCGGCGGGCCTCCGCTCTGAGGATATGCTGTCAGATGGAAAGAGGATCGACGGCCAGGAGGAGTCTGTTACACCTGAAGCAGAGCATCGAATAGGAGGGGGTAAAGACGTTAAGACGGCCCCAGGTGGTGCGGTAGGCGTCCCTGTGGGGGGGCCTGTGGAGGGTCCTGTGGGGGGGAACGAGCGCAAGTTGCCGCAGCAGGCGCAGGGGGCGAAAGGAGGCACCAGCTTGCAGGAGCAGGAGCAGGGGCAGGAGGAGGAGCCTTCCAACGGCAAGAGACTCCCGCTGAGCTTGGGGAACGTGAACGTCAAGGCCGACGAAGATGGTGGCGAAAAGATCGTGCAAGTTGTGGATGAGACGGGTCCCGACGGTCGAGAGCTTTCCAAGCGCAGAGGAGCGCTGAAGGAGCCGCCCAACATGCCCAAGTGTGGGTGCGTGGTTCAGTAACATTAGTCGTTGAAAGGGAATAAGCACGATAATGAGCAAAATTAGCACACTAGACTAGGTATTTTGATGATGTCATGTTCTACTACCACGTGCATTAGCTTCATATGGAAGTCATTCATGGTTTTGCAGTCTGACATGTGTTGCTTATAGTGGAACGAGCTATTCATAAGAGGGGCAGAAGTAGTATGATAAGATGAGCAAATGATACAGTGAGGATTTGGACTGTTCATAAGTCCATATGCAGTATTGCAATGATCAACTGTGTTATGCATTGATATATTCAAAGTGCTTATTCAAGGCAATACATATGTTGCAGACGCCCTAGCAAAGTAAGCGCATAGGAGCAACTTAGTTTTGGAAGAAATGATTAGTTAGAGCAGATCATGAATATTGATTTATACTTGCATCTCCACAGTTTTCTTTGAGTTAATTGCAAAACATAATTTTGAAGAGTAATATGCTGCTGCATGTGCAGCATGAAATTTATCTGGAGGCCATGGATACTGTGATAATTGAGCTATGTACTCACTCACATTCATGCGTCTCTCATTCTGTTGCTGTTTCTTGGTCCACTGATTAGCTGTGGTACGATTCAAGAGAAGAGGCAAAGGATTGACGGGAACAAGTACACCAAGCAATTTCTTGCCTGCTCCCTGATCCCAGTAGCCTATCCTATCCCGCCTGCACCCGATCTCATTTTTTCTTACCTAGCTGCACATGTATGCCTTTGTGCAGCTTCCTATCACCTAATTTCTCACCTATATCAAAGACCTGCTTGTTCTCTGCTCACCTTATTAATGAAACTTGTTATTATATTATAGCCTATGTGCATTAATAATACATATCAAAATGAGAATTTCTCATTAAGAAGAGAGGGAGATTTTCAAAGGAGACCCGAACCAATCAACATGCGTACGCCAAAAACTCGACCCCAACCAAAGATCGCTGGTACGCCAAAAACTCGATTTGAACCGATGAGGACCGTACGCCAAAACTCGACTCGACCAGAGATCTGTGGTACGTCAAAAACTCGACGCCAGCCAAAGATCACTGATACTATATGGGTTGATATGGGTACATAACATTTCCTCCGTTGACCACCCGCATCCTGTCTGAGTATCCATTGACCAAATTGACTTATTAGAAGGACCGTGACGTTTGCCTTCACGATAGACCCTGACCGACCCTGGCTTTCCCTGTTGACCGCGTTGCATACCCCTGGAGTCCAATTTAGTCTGAGACGAGAGGCAGGAAGAGGTGTCCTGAGTGTATTGTGAAGTGTCCTGCAGCTGCTTTGCTATGTATTTCATCGTGAGGATTGAAACGCACTATGATCGTAGTCGTTTTGTACCTCACGCGTAGACATTTCTTTGCACTGGATTGCGATGAGTTAGATACCCTGCTGTGCTAGGGCACTTGCCAGCATTTGGTCGTATATAGTATTTGGGAACGCAGAAGAGTTTACCGCTGCATCACGTTGCCATGTCGTTCTCTTTTGCGTCACGTGCACTGTCGTCCGCCCGAACCCTACAAGTGGCACTTGCCCCTCTGTCGCCACTGGGATTGACAGGCTCGACGTCTGGTGCATCTCAAGGGGCACTTGTACCTTCTCTTTACATACTAGTAAGACCATCAGTCACTTTTGTGGATATCTAGAGGTTACGCCGATGTCTATTTGACCCATCTTAACACACCCCTGATTGACTAGCCGTATGAAAGTCATTTAGTCTCTTAAGCTGGAGTATGATAAAAGCTGGGAATAAGAGAGGACTTCCTGCCCAGCCTGCCCCCTCCCACGTTTCTTCCCGACTTTCTGACCAACAACATGATTGAAACCTTCTTGCACACGAGCGGTTCTTGAGCCATAAACCCCAAGCATGGGCAGCTGGCAGTCACCAGTCGACCGTTCTGACGATGGTTTCGAGCAACCCGAGACTGATGTGGTCCATCTGTGCCCTCAGAACACATGCATGCAATTTTGCGGTTCCTATCTAAAATGAGGACATGTCAAGCTCATAGGGACTGCCGAAGGGTAAAATCCTAGGGGAGAGTGGTCACAGTCGTCGCAGTGTTGGCGATAGCCGGTTTTATTGGAAAAAAGAAGGCAAACACACGTTTTTGCATGAAATGTATGAAGATCACACAACTAAATCCTCCACATGAAGGAGTAGGATGCTGACACGTGGCTGCCATTTACCACCTCAAAGAAAACGCCTCCTTCCTCTCTCCCTCTGCATGAGACTGGTTATGATATGGCACCCAAGCACTGGCCAGCTCTGGCAGCTCTGCGGAAGAGTAAAAGAATTATCCAGCGAGGGCCCTGCACAGGCGCCCGTCTGCCGCAGCAGGGCATTGCCTGCATGTGAAGAAGGTTAAAGCAAGAAGTTAGTACCTGTCAAGAGTGTGAGGTACCCGTGAACGATCTTGTTTAGGGTTTGCGAGGGTGTGAGGGGCGTACGAACCTCTTTGTACTTTCTAATTGAGCCCGCTCGTTGCAGCTTTGCACAGGGGTTTGGGGTTTAAGGCTGAGGATGCGCGTTTGGGGGGGACTAGGCATGAGGTCTGGCATATGCAAAGGTACCCACTTGCAGCCCCATAAGGTGCTCTAGCTGTGTGCGAGAGTGGGAGCAAGTCAACCGGGGCCTAAGCTGGTCTCATGTGGCATCTCCTGCTCCTCCAACGGCCCCCTTGCCTGCTTCCTTCATGCTTCACTTAGGGTTCTGATTTTGGATATTGGGGTCTACGAACTTCGGGTTTGAGGTTTAGGGTCTGAAGTCTTGGTTTCGCAGAGGGCACAACTGGCAGAGGGCCGGCTTCCCCTGTCCACTGCGTCCTGTGCTCCACCCGATAAGACATGTATTTGTCGATAGATTAGTACTACGTGCACCTGTGATGCACTATATGCGATTTACGGTATGCAATATGTGATATAACAAGCATCTTGATGATAGTGTGCGTACGGTGCCATGCAGGTCCAGCACCTGTCCAGCGCTGCAGGGATCGACCCGTCTGCCAGAGGGCACTCCCCCCTCACGCCTCATGGCATCGCCTCCGCAGACTCGCCTGCCAGCTCGTCAGGGCTGGGGTTGGGATATCAGGCCGTCCCCTCCGTGGAGCATGCCAGCTCATCATCCCCGGATGAAATCCTGAGTGAAAGCCTCAGTAAAACCCTAACCCAAGAAGAAGAAGGGCAGGCAGCGGCCAGCAGTGCCCCCCGCACGGCGCCCCTTCCAGAAGATTTAGTATTCTCGGAAAGCGCGCAGGAGGAGGACAAACAGGTGGCGGCGTTTCCCGCTCTGCAAGCGCCGCCGGCCATTCCGCTGCCGCACTTTGTGGCGCAGAGGGCCGCCAGGCGGAAGGACGTGACAGCTGTCAGCCTGGCGGAGGCTCTCAAGATCTTGAAGGTAAGCGTTTGCAAGGCTCCCCCCCGAGCTGTGGCTGCGGCAGTGCGTGCTCTCCCCTCTGCCTCTTCTTAATAGCTTGCAAGGGTGTAGGGGTTAGGGTTTTCTTCCTGTAGGTGCATCCCTGTTTTTCCTCTCATATGGCCTTTGACTCAGGTGACGAGTCATAAGAAGGAAGGGGGGGAAGAGATCTTAAGCTGTCGTTTCTTGCCTGGGTAAGATTCGTTGATGGCAGACTTCGTGTGAATATATTTTCTCATTGACGTGTCCTGAGATTGCCTACCGTGCCCGTGCTACGCACTCACGCCTGCCAGAAACTTTTGGTATTGGAGAGGGTCTGCCGAGCGCATGGAAGCACTCATGCACGCACACGAACACATGCACGCGCGCGCACACACGCATACACACACACACACACACACACACACACACACACACACACACACTCACACACGCGCGCACACACGCACGCCCACTCACATGCACACATGCATGCGCACGCTCATGTGAGTGCGTGGTTCTGAGCCGTGCGGACTTCCTTCTGAATAGTAGCAGCATGCGTCTGCAATCCGCCAAGGGACCCAGTCCGCCGCTCCTCTCCTCTCTTCCTCCCTTTTGTTCGTCAATGCTCTCCGGTGGGAGCAGGGGAAAGCGCGCGCAAAGTTCACGGAGACGCTGGAGGCGCACATCCGCCTGAGCGTGGACCCCCGCCGCAGCGACCAGGTTCGATGCACCTCCCACCCCCGCGCGGTGCTTGTGGATGTGTGGATATTCATTGCACGCGCCCCCTTGTGTTTGTTGTTCGCCGACTCTTGAGGGCTATTATGAAGCGTGGCTGCTGAATTGCAGAGAGGAGCAGGCAAGATATGCGTAGACATGCAGATGTGCTGTTTGTTGTATGTGTGCATGTGTGTGCGCGCGCACATCCTGCGCATACTGTTGTACTCTCTCACACACAAACACGCACACACTGTAAACACGCACACGCATGCGCGCGGGCGCGCGCACACACAGACACACACATACGCACACACACGCATGCATGCGCGTGTGCATCATGTAACTTGTGTGAACTTGCATATGAAGGCTCACGTGCGTCTCGACATGGCCCCCGCATCCTTGTGACACGTGTCACTGACGCATGAGCGCACGCCTGCGTGTGGGATGGTGCGAGAAGATGGTGAGAGGCGTCGCCGGACTGCCACATGGCCTTGGCAAGGTAGGCACCCCCCCTGCCGCCCGCCTTCTCCCCCCCCCGCTTCTCCTCTCCCCTTTCCCCCCTCCCATCGCCCCGTCCTTCCCACCACACGTTCCGTCCCCCTCTGCGAGTGCTGCTGCAATATCCTCGTTCCGTGTTTTTGGTAACAGAGAACAACTCTGCGGGGCACGTTGTGGTGCCATTGTCCGAACTTTGCATAGAGCGTGTCCTAGCATTGGTGTTAAGATCGCTACTGGCTGCTGGCGTTGGCTCTTTCCCCTCTGCGCTCGCGACTGCGCTTGAAATTGCGTGTTCATTCGCACGTGCACGCCTGTTCAATGGTCTATATTCACTTTTACAACCTCCACCCGGGTGCGTCTGTGCGCACATGTTTAATGCGCGAAAGTGTACACTCATGTAGGCTTGCACGCCCCCAGAGCCCGTGCTCCCGCGAATTCGATAGTGCGCGCGCGTTGCATCACGCAGAAATTCAGCCGCTGACTCGTGCTTCTAAGTGCCCAACTCCTACTCTCACTAAGAAATGCACGCGGGCTGACCAAGCGCTCACTCATTGACGGCAACTACCCAACGCGAGCTAACCGACAACAAATAAACACTCAACGCATGCGTGACCGAGCGTGCGTGCATGGCGGCGGCGGAGGGGGCGCAGGCGGTGCGCGTGGCGGTGTTTGCAGAGGGCGAGGCGGCGCAGCAGGCGGCGGCAGCGGGCGCGGACGTCGTGGGCGCCGAAGACCTCATCGCCCGCATCAAAGAGAGTGGGTTGCAGAGAAGGGGGAGGGAAAGGGG
>WELA01000395.1:182005-196755 GCA_009602735.1 Mesotaenium endlicherianum
CACCCACACCCCCAGCCACACCCCCACCCATACCCACACATCTACCAGGTGACAGATGGCCCTTGTAGAGGCTCTCAGTTTGAGAGCCTCCCATTGGCGGCAAGAGGGGACGAGCTTGGACAGCCCTGGAAGGCTCCCCCACCCCCACCCCCACTAGCTGGGGATGTCGGAAGCTGCTGGAAGAACCCACTCGTGCTGCCCACACTTCCCCAGCTCTGGCAGGATCATCTCTCACCTAGCATCGATACTCTGCTTCACAACTTCGGCCCAGCCTAACAAAAAGGTCAATAGATCGTGCAGGACTGGTACAGTACTGCGCTGCTCCGTATGGCGAGCCTGGTTAAGTGATGAAGGGGGAAGCTTCTAGCGACTGCTGCCGACAGTGTCAGTCAGCCTGTCTTCCTTCGTCGCCTCTTGACAGGCATGGCCTGGACATGTAGTACTGATATGGAGTATTCTCTGAAGAGCTGACCTTAGACAGCTGTTCCCTCACCTGTTGGAGACAGCTGCAAAGTTCACCACTATGCTGACACATAATTTTGCGGTAGAAAAGACATCTAATGAAGCATATGTACAGTGCGGAGGTGCTCCTGAAGTAATGTGTTCCGTGACCTGACAGGATGAAGCTACGGCAACAAACTTGCGCTACAATGGGGATTGACTTTTGGCAACAACAGGTCAGCAAACTAAGGTCGGTGCGAAGGAGGTTCAGACACATCACAGCTGTCAATAGCCCCAGGAGACCACATCTTTACACAGTAAGTTGAAGATGATAGCTAGTCAATGTAAACGTAAAGGAAGTTTTTGCGACAAATCCCTGCAGACGTTAAGCTTGCCTAGTCTGCGTGGCGTGGATTTGGTTATCCCACTCGAAGCAGGAACGACATCGTAAGGTAAAAATTATCGACAGCTTTGCGCTTAAGCAACGAAAGTGCAATGAGATGCAGGATGCGCAATGCGCATTGAAGGCATGGCACTTTCGGCATCACTCATGCCGAAAACGGGAACGTACCCGTTCACCTTTCGAAACGTGGTACTTCCAAAGCGACCGAGATGGTTTTTTCGAAAACAATTCGTTTTTGAAGGCGCGAGTATGTGTTGCATGCACCACATGGTTCAGCGATTTCTTTTCACACCAACGCACACATCCCGGTGCTTCCCGGTATCAAACACATCACCAAAGCACGACCGCGCATATGAAGCATAAATGACGTCCGGGACCGACACAACTCACCGAGTGGC
Organism: Mesotaenium endlicherianum; assembly: GCA_009602735.1. Lineage (NCBI taxonomy): Eukaryota > Viridiplantae > Streptophyta > Zygnematophyceae > Zygnematales > Mesotaeniaceae > Mesotaenium > Mesotaenium endlicherianum. The sequence goes on from WELA01000395.1 coordinate 183,248, forward strand.
AGAATGTCAAGCGCATAAAATGGTGAGCTGCTTATCAGAATTGAAGTACAAAGAGGTTCCTTTTCAAAAAGTGAATGGTAGTTTGTCCCTCAGTGAAGAATTGAGAAAGAAAGACAAAACTTTAAGAGCGGAAAAACTTTGGCCAAATAGCAATAGTTTACAGCAGTATTTAAAGTTTTGCAAGCCCGTACTTTAACAAATGTAAAACGAAAGCCTTATCACGGCAACTTTCTTTGAACACCAATGATTCTTGCAACTGCTTGCACCTGATCTGCAAACAAAAATTAAAGTGAAGTCGTCGACGTGGGCAAAATGCCTCCCTGGAATAGTAACTCCTGCACTAGTAAAATAAGTCAACGAAACTCATATAGTTTTGCAACCTTCGGAAGAAATCTGAAAAGAGAAGTGTCGTGCGCTAGGAGGTCGGGTGCGTATTATCGACACAAGCAATGCATAATAAGCAAGCAGACTTTGCTGCAATGAAGTCTACAATACATGGGGCTTTATAGCCAAAAAGGGAGGCAAGTGTTGGATGTTTCAATCTGAGGAGCTTCTCAAATGGGATTGTGTGTACTCTCCAGAGTGAGCACCTCAAAACTGTAAACTGGTAGGAATACAACTAATGAAGTATGGCCCAAAAGATCACTGGAAGCACATCATGATCTTCAAGAGTAGTCTTATGGCAGGGTTTTAAGCTGTGACTTTGCTCACCACTTGTAAAGTTCTTCAAGTGACTGGAAGCCAGCACGGCTCGCTCTTCACAAGAGAGAAACTAAGTGGTCCTGAAAACACAAGAGATAAAAGTGTAAGCTTTACTGATGATCTCTGTGACTTACCACTGGCATAATGGGGACTTCTAAAAAGATGTCTCTCTAGGGACATCTCTAGTACTTATACTCCTAGAAACCCGACGGGTTAGGCGCGGATTCAATGCATGTGGTCTTCATCTAAGATCTACCTTTGCATATACACACATATACCTATCGTGCTAGCGCTCCAATAGGCTAGTTACTACTCAATCCAATCAAAAGCGAGATGCTAGAATATGCTAAATGCTTGTGATAGGTCGAGCTCACTTTAGCACATGCTAAGCTTGTAAGACAAGCTTGCACACTTATGTTTGTGCAATCAAACGGTTGCCCGCTAACCTGTGGTACTCCTGCAGGCTGTGACGGTTCCTGTCGGCTGAGCACATCTTGGTCGGTGTAACGATCCGAGCTATTTTAGGCGTATTTGGGACGTTTTCCCAATTACCTAAAGTACGTTATACTATTTATCATATTATTTGATAAATGATTGCATCATATTCAATTATTTACGTGTGTGCCGATTAATTCCTGGTCGACTGGCGAAACGACCGAGATACTATTGCAAAAAGCGTCGTAACGTAACTCGACTACTTCGCAAAAGTACGACATAATTATTCATAAAGTTACTTTGATTACTTATGAGATGATAACTAATTAAATCATTGATTGATTAAGTTGATCTGATTGCCATTATTTCGACTATGCACACTCACAGATTTCGAATTACGACCAGTCGTTAACACGAACAAACCGTCGTATCAAGATACGAACAAACCGTCGTAAAGACAAACGGAACGAAATGTGCAAAGTCGCTTTGCATCGACGCGGATTCGAACCCGCGCCTTGTCGTTCGTAACGTTCACACCTAAACTAATTGGCCAAGTAGTTATTCGTAACTTGTGATCTATGACGTAGTTATATGAGCGCGGCTTTGCGAACAGTCGCGACTTTTCGAAAAGTCGCGAGAACGCGAAAACGCCCGTTTGGCGCGAACCGGTTTTCTGAAAATCGTTAAAAAGTCTCCAAACCGCCAAACGGCGCGTTTCGAGCATTCGGCCGAATGGGACACGTCCCTTCGACCGTTTTCGTTGAACATGAACCAGTGCCCTAGGTGGTGACTCGAAGCACTCCAGTGCCTCATGTTGTGCAGGTATAAATACCTGTAGAGTCATTGTGATTGCAACTCTCACAAGCACACATTCTAAGTTAGTTTACATTTTCGCTCTTTCGAGTATTCGTCGATTTGCACAATTATACAGATTTTCCTTCCACTTGAATTAAATATTCCTTGAATACCGAGGAAAGATCCTCTCGAAAAGCAGAAACGTAACATTGGTATCGGAGCCGATCTCGGTTTCTCCAAGGAATTATTTTTTCTTTAGTGGTTTGGAAATATATTGTGGGAAAATATATTTTAGGGGCAATTCTTTACTCGGACGGTCACCGATCCCAGTATTGCCCTGCGCTCCGGTCGCTTATCATAGTTTCTGGGGCAGCTTGTCGAGCGGTCACCCATCCCAGTTCTGCACTGCGCGACGGTCGCTTATCATAGTTTTTAGGGCAGATTGTTGGCGCAGTCACCCATCCCAGTCCTGCCGTGCGCTACGATCGCTTATTGTAGTTCGTGGGCAGAAACCTCGGCTTCCATATGGAACCGACATTAGTGCCAACGCTGCTGCCGCTCTTGCCGCTGGCCACGACGACAACCTCAACGGTCCCTCAGGCCAACTAGGCGCTGTCGGATTTTTTTCCGTTGAACCTTTCTTTTTTCGCCGTTACTAACAACGCGCTTGTTTCTTTTTCAGACGATTTCGACTTTTGTGGTGAAGGGCGCCTATTCAGCCCCTTGCACATGTTCAAGTCAAAATCTGCACCCGTTTGGGGCTTTTGGCTCCGTTGCACACAAAAGGGGTCCATAGGGGACTTGTCGCGCACAATTTATGGATTCAGAACATTGTCGTCCATATTTGGTCACGTTTTGACCAGTTTTTGACATGTTTCTTTGACATTAGGTTGATTTTGTTGCTCACTTGAGTTTGTGGATTGTTTCCCTTTCTCTATTGCTTTGGCACGATGCTTTTGCATCTGTTCTATCTCGTCCATTTGTGACTCACCCCTCTCACATGGATTTGAGCTTGAAAGCGATAAGAACACCGCCCTGCTTATCACAACGCTCACTCAAATCATGTCAAGGATGACATTGCATATTACTTGATAAGTGCCAATTTCTTCTGAGCTATTCACAACACGACTTAGTGAGCAGGAAATTCTAGGTGTTTGTTCGCAAGCACCAAAAGTTCTTGTACACTCTGGCATACTGAAATGAATCGACTTACCAAATAGGCGATTAACAATTAATAAAGATCTTTATATCAGCAAGTAATCTTTATGGTATTTCCGTTAACTAGTTAAACGGCAAAGGACAATACACTAGCAGGGAATAATACTCGTAAGTCAAATGCGAGTAAACTAGCATCAATGATGCAAATCAGTAAACTCATACATAAGCAAGGTTAGAAGACAGTGCGTATCAATGGCTTCTCGCCTTGGATTCAGATCTCTCTCAGTAAGCTGTACAAGAGAGTTGGCCTCGTTTCCGAATGCCGAACTCGAGAGCAATGCCTAGCATATGTACATGGAATGAGTTTACTGTTCAACGGTCAGTGCGATGGCACCGCCTACCCGGGAGTTAACCACGTTGGTAGGACCTCGGTTAACCAAATCCACCGCCATCTCCCATCATCCCGAATAGCCATCCATCATAGGGATGTCATCTGGCTATTCATCTAGCATATCGCACTTAGATGCATATCAAGGCAGTTCGCTGCTACCGAGTACGGAAGTCAGCTTGCTGTCAAAGAATGTGTCAGCAAGCTGACTTATATGGACTTTCAGCCTGCTGCTTTCGACTGAGTCATCAAACTGATAATTATGTAAAGTCCAGCAGACTGACTATTAACTAAAGTTCAGCAGGCTGAACTTAATTAACTATTATATTTAAATGAATATTATATCCACTAATATACTGATTCATTACAATCCCTCCAACTTAACTTGTTGTCGCCTCGACAACATTAAACTGCAGAAATTTTAAATAAGGGAACTGAACCTGACCAGCCTCCCTTACTGACTGCCTCTTCAGCGTGTCACCTTAAGGGGTTGTTCCTGGGGCTTCAGAATCAGGAGACGGAGATCTGGACCTAGATCTGGACAGCCCTCTAGGTCTGTCAGCTGGCCTTCTAAAGAACCCTGTTTGCTCTAAAGTTGGCCCTCGAGGAGAACGGAGGATGGTGGCCTGCTCTTCAACCACTTGGGTGTTGATTCCCACATAGACAGGCATTCCAGTAGGATGCTGAAATACATTGGCTAGAGGTACATGCCCCTGAGCGGAGGGGGAGGCTGGCATACCTCTGGCCCACCCGCGTGTCCCTCTTCTGGCACCCCTGTCCTCTGGGGATTTCTGCCTGTGTCTGCTGCCCAATACAGTCAGATCAGCTTCTTCCCCTGCTTGGGCAGGTGGGCTGTGGGAGCGAGCGCGGGGTCCAGTAGTCGCCATAACGGGGATCACATTCCAAACACCTGATCGTGGTTCTTTAAGAAGCGCCCCTGCCTGTCCCTGGGTATCCTGAGTACCTGCTGCTGATGCTTCTCCTCTGCCTTGTTCTTCTTCCTCATCCTCCTCATCCTCCTCCTCGGAGAGAGTAGGGGTCTCGTCCACTAAGTCGTCCTGCTCCCTAGTAGACATGGAGTAGTCTACCGACCTCCCTTTCTTAGGGCGCGCTGGAGGTTGCTTGGCCTTCAGCCTACTGATATCTATCCGGCCTGCATTCTTTGCCCATTTGACAAAGGCATGCTTTCCCTTAGAGAAGTACTCTCTTCCCCTCCTCCTATGTTCCTTGGTCTCTGCATTCATATTGCTCAGGCATCCATTCAGCCTGGGGTCCCAAGGGGCAATGTGAGGTGGTAGGATGAGATAGCCGTCTAGGCCATAGTGGAAGTCATCCGGTTGGGCTCGGTCACACTCCTGCTTCTTATTTGTGACGGTCATCCACCTCCAGTCTGTTGGCTGCTGGTAGTACTGGGGTCCGTGCTCAGCCTTCCTCAGTTTACACGGGAACCAGTGGGGAGAGAACATCTGCTGTCCTGCTTCCCTGGCCAAGTACTCCCAGCTCCTTCTCTCAACTTCATTGTAAGCTGGCAGGAGTGTGAGGTAGAATACCGTATCCTTAAAGCTATCGGGCCGCATGCTCACCATCCGGATGAGTCTCTGATCTCCCACTATTCCCGGTATGGGGACCGGCTTGTCCTCTGAATCATCTGCGAGATACCGGGCCTGCTCTGCTGTATAGCCCACCATCTTAGCATAATCTTCGTAAAGGACCACGCCGGTGTGTGTCTCGATGTACCTGTCCAGTGCTGTAGCTCCTTCCTTCTGTAGCAGTGTTGTCTGTTCCAGCCTGTTGATCTCCTGGGCTGCCAGCAATGCTTCCTTCAGGTTATCGAAGTTTTGGCCACCCACCACAGTATACCTGTAAGTGGCCAAGCTCTTCTGTCTGTCCGCTTCAATCTTTTTTCTTTTCTCCTCTTCTGCCGCTGCCGCTTCTTCTTGCTGTTTCTTCTGTCTCTCCTCCTCAGCCTTCCTGAGGTTTTCCGCTTCCTGATCCTTCTTCCTCTGTGCCTCTTCTGCCGCCTCTTGTTGTTTGCGGACCCTTTCTTGTTCTCTCCTGGTGAGGGACGTCGCCGCCAGCTCCTTCTGGTATTGCTCCATTGTCCTCCTGGCTTCTTCTGCCTTGCGCTTTCTGTCCTCCTTTTGTGTGGTGGGCGCCATCCTGCACATGTAACCAGGGCACAAGTTAGTAGGATATGGACCTTTGTCATAGGGATTGCAGGAAGTATGATAGTATTTAGTATAGTGGCTTCGCTGCTGTTTACCTTACAGGATGATTGCTAAAAGTTGACGTAGTTGCGATGCGCTACACATAAACGTATGAGTGTGTTTTTATCGCTCTCGCTCACCTACTGTCATATATTTTCCCCTTCAACTTAAATGGAGACAGGACCGCCTGTCATCTTCCCGTGTCAACTGAAATGACAGTTATGGAGGGACTCCAGCGGCCCGAAGGTGGAACCGTGTCAACGCCCCTTTGGCATTGGTCAAGTGGTCTTTAAACTCCCAAGTGTCTCCAGAGGCATCGTAACCCTTCCATCGAATGAGGTATTTCATGACACATTTAGACGATCGACGGACCGAGCGAGCGTCTAAAATCTCATCGACCTCATATTCCTCAGGGTCGCCGTCCCGGACAGCGGGGACCGGTCCCGGTTGGACAGGGAACCGATTTGTGAACAGTGTATCACCTTTGATGTACGGTTCCAGGAAGGAGACATTAAAGACCGGGTGCCCCTTGTATTCAGCTGACATGTTCAGTTTGTAAGCATTCTGACCGACACGACGGACCACCGAATATGGACCGACCCAGACAGGGCCAAGCTTTTTCTTGACCACACCAGGGAGGTACAGGTGCTGAGAATGCAGTTTGACTAAATCCCCCTTGGAAAATGTCAGTTCCCGACGGTGTTGATTAGCGTATTTTTGTTGATTTTGCTGGGCCGTGTGCAAGTTTCGTTGGACTTCGAACAGGGTGTCAGCAAACTCCTGAGTTAACTGGAGGGAGACCGGGTTGTCAATCCCTTCAGGGTGAGTTAAAGATTCCCCTAGCACATCTAGAGGAGACCTAGGGACTCTACCCAGGCTGAGTTCAAAAGGAGTTTTGCCCGTTGACGCGTGCACCGCACTGTTGACCGCAAACTGAATTTGAGGCAACAGGTCATCCCAATTATCTTGTTTTTGGTTAATATATGCTCTCAGCACCTCCTGCAGAACTCGGTTAGTTCTTTCAGTCTGCCCATCAGTCTGAGGGTGGTTTGCTGTGCTGAGCAGCTGTTTGACTCCCATTAACCCCATTAAAGCTCTCCAGAACTTAGAGGTGAATTTTGAGTCTCTGTCTGAGATGATATTAGAAGGGAGCCCATGTTGGCATACTACATGGTTGTAAAACTGTCTCGCTGTTTCGAGTGCAGTCACTTTGACAGTTGTGGGGATAAAAATGACCATTTTTGTCAGTTTATCCACGACTACCAGTATTGAATCATGCCCGTTGGCAGTTCTTGGTAGTGAGACCACCCAGTCCATGGATATAGTTTCCCAGCGTCCCGCTGGGATGGGTAGCGGTTGCAAGAGACCTCCGGGTGGTGTGTGCCGAGACTTATTTCTCTGACACTGGTCACAGGACTTGACATATTTCAAGACCTCCCGGGGTAACCCCTCCCAATGATAATGTTTTGCCAGTTTGCCAACAGTTTTGGCCTGCCCCAAATGTCCACCCAGGAGACTGTCATGAGCTTGACTCAGTAAGAGAGACCTTATTTCCAAGTTATTAGGAATGACCAGCTTCAGCCTGCCTGAAGTGGTTTCAGTCACCCAGACCCCTCCCTTGAGCTTATACCCGAGTGCAGTAGCACGACACACACCAGTAGTGGGGCTGGGCTCAAATGTTGGGTCAGAAAGGTAGGCTTTCCTAAGTTGTTCAAGGAAGGACTTTTTCACCTTTAGTGAAGTGAGTGCACACAGGACTTTATCTACAGCATGCTGACTAAAGTTCCTTTCTTGCAAGTCAGGTCTTCTAGAGAGTGCATCAGCAGGATTCAACTTCCCTGGTTTGTAGTCGATCTGGACTTGGAACTGCTCCAGCATCTGGCTCCAGCGGTTCTCCCTCCTCGACAGCTTGGACTTCTTCTGAAAGTGGGTCAGAGCTAGATGATCTGTAATCACCTTAAAAGCTTTACCATGTAAGTATGCTCTCCACTGTTTGAGTACATGAATGATAGCTAGCAGCTCTTTATCATGCACTGAGTAATTAATCTCCGCTGGATTAAATTTCATAGACTCATACAACACAGGATGCCACTCCTGCCGTACCTTACCATCCTTTGTGGTTTTGTCAGCAGGCTGCAACAAAATAGCACCCATGGCAAAATCAGAGGCATCAGTAACCACCTGCACCGGTTTGCTGGGGTCATACACGGCTAGCACTGGGGCAGAACAAAGGGCATCTTTAAGGGTCTGGAAGGCAGCCTGCTGCTCTTCCCCCCACACATACCCGATGTCTTTCTTAGTAAGGTCAGTCAGTTTACTGGCCTTTGTGGAATAATTCTCAATAAATCTCCTATAGTAGTTAGCCAACCCGAGGAAGGATCTAACTTCAGAGACAGACTGTGGTACTGGCCAGTCCCTTATGGTCTGGACTTTCTTAGGATCCACACTGATGCCCTCTTTACTGACAACGTGGCCTAAGAATTCAATACTTTCCTTAAAGAAATCACACTTGCTCATTTTAGCATACAAGTGATTTTTCCGCAGAGTGTCCAGCACTTTCTTTAAGTGTTCAGTGTGCTGAGCTTCATCTTTAGAGAAAATTAAAATATCATCCAGGAAAACTTGCACAAACTTATCCAAATAAGGTCTGAAAATGTCATTCATAGCACCCATAAAGGTAGCAGGAGCATTAGTCAGTCCAAATGGCATCACGTTGAACTCATAGTGTCCATAACGTGTGCGGAAAGCAGTCTTGTGTTCATCCCCCTCAGCAATTCTGATTTGATGATAACCACTCTTGAGATCTATCTTACTGAACACCTTAGCGCCAGACAGGGTATCAAGCAAGTCCTCGATCCTGGGTAAAGCATACTTGTTCTTTACTGTAATTCTGTTCAGGGCTCTGTAATCCACACACATCCGCATACTGCCATCCTTTTTCTTAACAAATAGGATAGGTGCGCCGTACGGTGATTTACTGGGAGAAATGTAACCATTTTCCTCCAGCTCTGCAATCTGTGTTTTCAACTCCTCGCTCTCCAAATAAGACAAGCCATAAGTGCGTTGCCAGGGTGGCTGGCTACCAGGTAATAGATCAATCCTATGATCTACTTCCCTTTTAGGGGGTAGTCCTGGAGGCATGTTAAACACATCAGTGTACTGAGCAACAATTTTTGCAGCAGTAGGGTGCTCCGGAGGGCTTACCTTTTTCTCAACCACTTCTTCAGGTTGAGGAGGTACCTCTCTTAGCAGCAGACAGAACATTCTGTCTTCCTTCTGGTTCCAGCTTTTGACGAACTCCATTGCATTCAGCAACTTGCATCCTTCTGGAAGCCTCTTCTTTTCCTTCATTTGCCATCCACACAGGACAAGAGGAAGAGCACTGGTGGGTGCCAAGTCAGTCTGCCCATCACTGGCTCCTCTCACTTTAACTGTACCTCTGCTCCAACACACTTCAGCTTGATGTCTATTAAGCCAGGACCTGCCTAGCACGAGATCATAAAAGCCAGTGTTGAGTACCTCAAATGTAAGCGTTTCAGTTAGAACTGCAATGCCAGAACCTAACTGGACCTCAATAGGCTTGGTTATAACTCCTCCCGGGATACTTGAGGCATCTCCAAGGAATATTTTTCTATTCCCTTGGGTGACAGTAGGCAGCCTTAGCCGCTTAACTAAGTCCTTGTGAATAAAAGTATGTGACGCCCCTCCGTCAACAAATGCCCTCACCTTCCTACCTGCAATCATGCAATGCAGTAGGATAGGGGGGACTGTCTTTTCCTGACTTTCGCATTGTTCTCCTGACGTAGCAAAGAAATGTTGGACATCAGGTGGAACAAGAGCATCCAGAGTGTGCACTCTCTGGACGTCTATATTACTGATGGTCTCCTTTATCTGTTTGTCAGGCATGCATAGTGAATCCAGTTCAGCAGGACCCATAATACCTGCTACGAGGGCAGCTAGTGACGACTCACTATCTCTAGCATCCTCACAGTCAGTAGACTGGATTACTGACTGTTGCTGTCTTTTAAAGGCTGGTCTTTTCTCTCGACCTTAGGCAGGTGCTTGACCGGACACTGTTCTCTGTAGTGGCCTTTCTGCTGACAATGGTAGCAAGTAGATTTTGCTGAGGCTGGTCTCGGCTTAGTCCTACCACCACCCCTTCCATAGCCACCTCGAGAGGGACCACCTCTACCTCTAGACTGAATAGCATTGTACTCATACTCATATTCATCACCCTGATTATCCTCAGCCTGGTCTCCTTCAACTGCATTGTAGGAACCGTGGGGCTTTTTGACAATCTTAGACACCAAAGCGTTACTCTGGCGCTTGTGATTGAACTGCTGCTGATCCCAGGCGTCAGCATCCTGGATCAAGTCAGCCAGTTTCTCATACTTTTTCTCAGCAAAATGACCAGAGACCTCGGATTTCAAGCCATACCTGAAGTATGCTATCCTATACCGTTCTGGCAAATCAGGCTGCTTCATCATGTTCTCTTGGAACTTTTGAGCAAACTCAGCAACTGAAGTGGTCTGCTTCAGTGTCAGGGAGATCATCGCATAGATAGCTTTCTCCTGCTGGTTGATGACATCAAACTTCTCATGCAACTTCTCGACAAACTCTACCCACGTAGGGTCACCGAGTTGCCGAGCCTTACGCTCTTCCTTCCAGTAAAGCCACCAGTCTGCGGCACTGCCTTTCAGTAGCGCACCGGTGTGCCTGACCTTCTCGTAATCTTGCAGTTCTGGGTAGTTCTCCAGCCACTGCTCAACATCCGCGAGAAACTTGATCAGGTAATATTTTCTGTTTCCCTCAGGATCATAGTCCTGGGGAGGTTTCGGCTTGGGCTTACTAGGCCCTCGGCCACCACCACTAGTGGTGTGAGACCCCAGTTGGTCTCTGTCCCGGAGTAGGGACATTATGATTCTTTTGTCCTCCTGCTGGGACTGATACATGGTCGCCATTTGCGACTGCATCTGAACGAACAATGCTCCCAAGTCTACATTTTGGGGTGGTAGATTAGCAAATGCAGCAGCAGCATTGGCATCTACTCGCTGAGTAGTGTCCTCAACAATCCCTCTTGCTCCTGCAGCAGCAATTCCTGCCGCATTCAGCCGGTCACGTATTTGACCTAGGGGTACATTGAGTTGTACGGCAGGAGGTGGGTTCAGAACATTGGCCCTTGATGCCATAAGTTCTTCAACAGTGCGCTCGTCAGCTGGCTGTCCTTCCCTCCTTTGTATATCTTCAGCGGCCTTTGCTACTTGTTCAGCTTCTAGTCTGGCTATCTCCTCCTCAGCTTGCTGAGCTGCGACTGAGGCAATAGCAGCTGCCTCATCTGCAGCCTCCCTAGCTGCAGTATCCGCTACTGCTTCCGAATAGGTACGGTTTCCCGCTACATGGCTTTCCGCCTGGTTTTCGACATTCTCGTTATCCTGGTTCTCCATGTCTCGGGAGTTGCTAGTTTGAGACCTTGTCCTTACCATACAAAGAAGACTGTGATAACTGCTCCGATACCACTGAAATGAATCGACTTACCAAAGAGGCAATTCTCAATTAATAAAGATCTTTATATCAGCAATTGATCTTTATGGTATTTCCGTTAACTAGTTAAACGGCAAAGGACAATACACTAGCAGGGAATAATACTCGTAAGTCAAATGCGAGTAAACTAGCATCATTAATGCAAATCAATAAACTCATACATAAGCAAGGTTAGAAGACAGTGCGTATCAATGGCTTCTCGCCTTGGATTCAGATCTCTCTCAGTAAGCTGTACAAGAGAGTTGGCCTCGTTTCCGAATGCCGAACTCGAGAGCAATGCCTAGCATATGTACATGGAATGAGTTTACTGTTCAACGGTCAGTGCGATGGCACCGCCTACCCGGGAGTTAACCACGTTGGTAGGACCTCGGTTAACCAAATCCACCGCCATCTCCCATCATCCCGAATAGCCATCCATCATGGGGATGTCATCTGGCCATTCATCTAGCAGGTGGTACTTAGATGCATATCAAGGCAGTTCGCTGCTACCGAGCACGGAAGTCAGCTGGCTGTCAAAGAATGTGTCAGCAAGCTGACTTTAGTTGACTTCAGCCTGCTGCTTTTGGCCGAGTCATTAGACTGATAATTATGTAAAGTCCAGCAGACTGATTATTAACTAAAGTTCAGCAGACTGACTACTAACTAAAGTTTAGCAGGCTGAACTAAATTAACTATTACATTTAAAGGAATATTATATCTACTAATATACTGATTCATTACACATACCCGATATAAATATAATTCGAAACGAGTATATTTGTATGCAAGTGTTGAGCTTTGCCGAGTTTTTGGAACTCGAGTGCATCCATGATTGCATGGTCTTGCACTTTCAGCCGCATGATCCTAACCTTGCAAAGTGTTACGCACACTTGGCTCATTTAAAGAGAATGCACATGTGCCTTGCACCAATCTATATTGCTGCATTCGCAAAACGACGCGCGTACGATGAGCCTTTCACTCAATTTCGCGCGGCATTGGCAATGCAAAATGGGATTCTGGTAAAGGACCTCCATATCTCCCACATTCCTCTTAAGGCGAGGACATTGCTAGTGATGCATAATGCTTCTTTGGGGCTAAGTATGACGTTTGACGCGAAAGTTTCAGGCAAGTCATGCTTCACCATCATTGATTCAGGCGCGTCAGTGAACTTCATTAGTGCACGTTTTGCACAAGGGATGAAGTTGATTCCAACACTCAAGAACGAGGACCTTCGACTTGGCGATGGTTCCTTAGCTTGTACTCTTGGAAAGATAAAGTTGCAGCTCAAAGTGCACTCATACATCGGCCACGAACAATTTTATGTTACTAAGTTGCCCGTGGGTATTGATGCAATTTTGGGAACAACTTGGCTTACGCAAACAAGTGCATTGCTTGACTTCAGTCAAAAGACATGCATTGTACGCAAAGGGACAAGGAAGATCACTCTTCAATCCCTAAAGCCCGATATGGAATTAGCAAGTCCCTCCAAGACTCTTCTATTGTCCATAAAGCAAGCTAGACGTTTGGCAAAGAAAGGTCAAAATGTTTTATTTGGATTACTACGACCTGATTCCCCAGTCACTACGCTCTCCAAGGAGGAGCCTACACTCGATTTGACTGGGCATGAAGACACACTTACAGCTGAACTTTCTGCTCTTTTGCAAAAGTACAAGTCAGTGTTTCCAAGTGAAATACCGCCTGGCCTCCCGCCTGATAGGGGTATTGGACATACGATTCCTCTCGTTCCTGATGCTCTACCAACTTGGCGACCAATTTATCGCCTCAGCCCGTTGGAGATGAACGAAATGAAAGCCCAAATTAGCAATTTGCTTGAGAAAGGATGGATTGAGCCAAGCTCTTCTCCATTTGGGGCCCCCATACTCTTTGTCCAAAAGAAAGATGGGACGCTCAGGATGTGCATTGATTATCGTGCGCTGAACAACATAACGGTCAAGAACCGCTATTCGTTGCCTCGCATTGATGACTTGTTTGATTCGCTGCAGGGGGCATACGTGTTCTCCTCGCTCAATTTAGCCCAAGGCTATCATCAAATACGAATCACACCAGAGGATGCTCCAAAGACAGCGTTTCGTACGCTTATTGGACACTTCCAATACAAAGTCCTAAGTTTTGGACTGACAAATGCACCAGCGACATTCCAAAGCACGATGAACGATTTGTTTAGACCTTACTTGGGAAAATTCGTCCAGGTTTACCTCGACGATATCCTCGTCTATTCAAAGAACAGGGACGAGCATTACAAGCACCTCAAGTTGGTGTTGCAAATCCTTCGTGAGCAAGAG
>WELA01000395.1:205198-218702 GCA_009602735.1 Mesotaenium endlicherianum
ATCCACGCCCGCGCGCCCTGCGCATGAGCGCAGGATGATCAGCACTCCTAACGCCGCGTTTTTGGATAATTCGCAGGGAATCGTGCTCGTCAACACCCAGGCGCCGCAGCGCATCATGTTCGACACAGGAGCGCAGCCGGTTCTCATCAGCCTCCGCTACTTCCGCCAGCTAGGACTCTCTTCTGCTGACTTGGAGGACTCTCCGACGCGCATTAACACCGCCGCCGGCACGTTCGAGACCGTCGCCGGCCGCACGAGGTTGGCGCTACTGTTCACTCTGCGCCCACGCACAGCTGACGAGACAACCATCCATCGGCACGCACTCGTCACTCCTTTCGAGTCCTTTGATGTGCTCCTAGGGCAAGACGTGCTCTTTCCCATTGGCGCCGCAGTCGACAACTGGACAGAGCGCGTCTTCTATCGTCCCGACTGGAGGACAGGGGGGACGCGCACCGCATCCTTGCCCCTTGACATTGTCGATCGCCGCCCAGCAGTGTCCGCTCTTTATGGCTTCATGGGGCTGGACGATGGCCGGCCAGTGGTCAAGACCGGCCGGCCAGTGGTCAAGACCGCTAAGGACGGGCCTGAGTACGAGGAGATCTCTGTGGGGGTGGACCTGCTCGAGTCACAGGACAAGGAGCCGGACCTACCTAGTGCCGAGCTCCATCTCACGCCGCAGCAGCAGGCGGATGTCCTAGCCGCCCAGGCCAGGGAGCAGATCCGCATCTGCACTGCCCACAGCGCGATGATGCGGCAAATGGCGGACGATGCCACTGAGGCCCTCGCCACGGCCAGCACAGCCATCGCTGCCGCCGCCCTTGCTCGCGGTGCGGTCGCAGCGCCTACGGCTCATCAGGGAATCTCGGCCTCTCGAGGCGAACCGTCCGCGAGGACCGACGTCCGCGTTCGCCACGACGTGCCTGTTGGCGTGGCCATTCAATACAGTATGGACTCTCAGCCGCCCCCGCACGACGCCTCGCATCAGACCGGCGAGACCTGGCCTCGCCCCACTGCATCCGAAGACGAGGCCATGCGGCAGGCAGCTTATCCTGGCAGATCCGACGACCAGTCCCTCAAAAATGAGGAGGAGACGCAGTGGGAACGACTGCCAGAGGCTTCCGTCGAGGTCCTCAGAGCGGCGCCACCCGAGGACACCCCGCCAGCTGCGCCTACGGCACGCAGGCAGCGCACACCTACTGGTCCGCCCGGCTTCAGCGCACCCAGCCAGCCCATGACTCACGACTCGCCCAGCAGGGCTCGCACCGACGCCGCTGGACCAAGCCGACCAATGTCACACGACTGCTCCACGAGCCACGAGTGTCGCCACATCGCGCATTTGTTTGCAACGAGCCATGCCGCCGCGGCCTCCTCTAGCGCTGGCCCACACTCCATACAGCAGCCAGCGCCCAGGCTCAGCGTCCACGAGCCACACCGCGCGACCCCGTCGATCTGCGCCCATCTGACCTACGCACATCGCACTTGGCCGACCATCGGACCCGCTCGAGAGACCACCCCTCTCCGCGAGACGAGCCGCTCCCGATCGCTCACACCCCTTTGCGAGACGCGGGAGGTGACTCCCCTCCGCAAGACGCGAGCCCGCTCCGTCACGCCGCCCTACAACGACAGGGACCGCACACCTCCTTACGACGACACGTGGACCCGCGGGGACACGCCACCATACGACGACACTCGAGACCAACGTCGCACTCCGCCCTTCCGGCCCCTCTCAGCTGGCGACAACGCCCAGTCTTCTTCCGAGGCGCATTTTGTGATGCTGACCCCTACAGCTCCGCGCGCCAGCGTCCCTCGCAGCCACATCGCTGGCGACGGTCCCTCCGGGTCACCTCCTCCCAAGGTGGCCCGCACCGACAGCAGGCCGCCTAGTCGTCACCCATTTACGGCCGCCGCACGCACACGGCTCATGTCTAGTTTTCGGCAGCCCCGAGACGCGCCCGTCCCACGAGGGCAGCCCTGGCCGCGAGTCCAGCTGGCCCCTCGCCGGCCAGTTTGATCCCCGCAGGAGGTCGACAGCTCCGAGCGCTCCGTCTGCACAGTCCCTTCTGCAGACATGCGCGCACGCCAGCGGGCCTACTTCGACCCGCATCCCTACTTGACTCCGCGTCCCGTTCTCGACCAGCTGGACCACGCGGCCTCGCACCAGACTGACCGCGCCCAGCGCGACAGGTGGCAGCAGCTGTGCGTGGCCTCGGCCCGACGTCAGGCCCGCACTGTCTCTCCCACAGCCCTGCAGGATGCGCGCCTGCGGTGGCGCACCTACCAGAACCACGCACGGGGGGAGCGTCCGCAGCCGCTCACTGACCGCATCCCCAGCCTTACGCGTGACTACGCAGACCGTGCTGTGGCCGCCCTCCGTATGGCGCCACATCAGCACAGCGCCGAGCGTACCTTCCCGCCGCCCGCTCAGCCCGGCACCCCTGCCGTGGGGTGTCGCCCACTTCCGACTCCTATCTGCGCAGACGCTCTAGACGAGCGNCTGCGCAGACGCTCTAGACGAGCGGCCTGGCGGCGTCGTCCTCGTTGAGCTCTTTGCCGGCATCGCCACCGGGTTACTTGCGACCTTACAGGCCGGCATCCCGGTGCGCCGCTACGTCTACGTCAATCCCGATCCTGAGGCCCAGCAGGTGGCTCGTCGGCAGATGGCGTTGGGCCACGAGCGGTTCCCTGACCTCCTTCCCGCGCACGCATTCCGCCGCGCTCAAACAGACTAGCCCATGGACATCCGCGACGTCACCGTCGAGCATGTCACCCGACTTGGGCCCATTGATCTCGTCATCGCCGGTTGGGAGTGCCAGGGCTTCTCCAGAGCCGAGCGTGGCAGGGCGCTCCGCAGTCCCCGCACGGCCCTCTTCTGGCACTTGCTCCGCGTCCTCAACATTGTTGAGGATCGCCAGCCGCCACACACACTCACGTGAGTCCTGGAGAACGTGGCCGCGCGCCACAATCCCCGTCCCGATGTAAGCGCCGACTTTGCTCTTTGCAGCAGCTACATCGGCCGCGAGGCCGTCATCGTCACTGTCCAGATTGGTTCCTTCGCGCACCGCGTCCGCGCCTACTTCACAAACCTGGCGATGCCAGGTACTCTCGAGGCGTTGGCCGCCTCTCATCCACGTCACACACGCACCGTCGACTCCATCCTCGATGCCCCTCGTCTGGCCCAGCGCGTGACGGCGCTGTCGCATCCCTCCATGGCGCAGTGTGAGGTCCTGCATGACGTCACTCGCGCGCTGCCAACTTTTGTCAGTCGCTACGACAGCGACGCCTTCGTCGGAGATCAGCGCGGGATGGTCATCGACCTGGAGACTGGCATGTTTGACAGGCCACGCCCTGCAGAGATGGAGCGTGCCATGGGCTTCCCGCCGCATCTCACGCAGGTGGACGGTCTCACTGAGGTGAACCGCATTCGCCTCTTGGGGCAGGCGTTCGACGCCAACGTCCTCACGTGGATTCTGCTGCATACGCAAGCCTTGGCGCCTCTCTACGCCGCAGCCCGGCATCCCGAGCTACCTCGACCTGCCGATGATATGGACGATGACTCCACCGACGATGACAATCAGACCCCGCCAGGCACGACGTGGCATCCTCAGCGCGCAGGGCCTGCACCACCAGCGCGCACCCGCCCCCCCTCCCCACCGCCGCGCGGGGAGGACTCTGGTTCGCTGGGGGGGGGCCGGCGGAGAGAGGAGTCCTCACAGCGACCCAGGGAGTCCCAGTCACCTGTTCTTTTTCCTCGCTCACAGGCAGACGGTGACAGGCAGCTGGCCGCAGCTCCCACAGTGCAGGTACCCGCGGCAGGCCGAGCGCCAACCGCTGCAGGGGAGGTGACACCTGCAGCACCACAGTCTACCCCAGCGGCAAAACAAGAGACTCCAGCTGCAGGCCAGGCGACGCCACCAGCTCCACCGATATGGAAGCTTGGGGGGACACTCACCAAGGCACAGGCTGCACAGTTGACGGCACTGCTGGATGGGAGGCGCAGCACCAGCTTTGCCAGCGGCATGCACGATCTCGGGCGCTACAGGGGGGACCCCATGCGGATTACTCTCACGTCGCAGGAGCCCATTTTCCTGAAGCGTTACCGCTACAGCCACTTCGAGGATGGCTTGATCAGCGCGCAGACATGCAAGCTGGAGGACAGCCGGCTCATTCGGGAGTCCTCCTCTCGCTATGCCGCACCCACGGTCATGCCAGCCAAGAAGGATGCCTCGGGCAACTGGTCCGAGAAGAGGATGTGCGGTGACTATCGTAGGCTGAACGAGGTCACCAAGCAGGACAGATATCCTATGCCGACGCCTGACGAGATCTTTGATGACATTGGCACGTGCACTTGGTTCTCAGTGCTGGATCTGCGTCAGGGCTTCAACCAGATTCCCATCGCCGAGGAGGACCAGCATAAGACGGCGTTCTGGGGAGCACAGCGGCTCTACGAGTGGGTGGTGATGCCGTTTGGGTTGAAGAACGCGCCAGCTACCTTTCAGAGGGTGATGNCCGCGCCAGCTACCTTTTAGAGGGTGATGGACAAGGAGCTGGCCGGGCTGTCCTTTGCCCGATGCTACATCGATGACGTGCTCGTCTTCAGTCAGACGTTTGAGGAGCACGTGGCGCACATCACTGCTGTCCTGGACCGCTTGGAGGCCGCTGGGCTCAAGTGCCATCCAGGCAAGTGCACTTTTGGGACCCGCGAGGTGGAGTACCTTGGCCACCTGCTCTCCTCCAGCGGCTTGGCACCCCAGCTGGCGAAGATCTCGGCCATCACAGGCATCCCACCTCCTACAGATCTCTCGCAGCTCCGGGCCTTCCTCGGCATCGCCAACTACTATCGCCGCTTCGTGCCAGGGTTCAGCAAGCTAGCCAAGCCGCTCAACGACTTGCTCCGCAAGGGCGTTGCCTACGTATGGGGACCAGAGCAGCAGGCGGCATTCGATAAGCTCAAGGAGCTGCTGGTGAGCGCTCCTGTGCTTCGGCGTCCTGACTACGCGAAGCCCTTCATCCTCCACACCGACTGGTCGCAGGCAGGGCTGGGCGCTGTGCTGGTGCAAGAGCATGACGGCTTCGAGCATGTGGTGGCCTACGCCAGCCGCAGCAACAACCGCGCGGAAGGCAACTATGGCTCCTACGAGGGGGAGTGCCTAGCAGCCGTCTGGGCGATCGTGCACTTCAGGCACTATCTCTACGGCACGCACTTTCGCCTGGTCACCGACCATCAGCCACTTAAGTGGCTCATGACGTCGGAGCGCTTGACCGGCAAGTACGCACGGTGGGCGCTTATCTTGCAGGAGTACACCTTCGACGTGCACCACCGTCCAGGCTCGACCAACCTGGATGCTGACGGTCTCAGCCGTAACCAGCTGCCCTCCTCGAGGGATCTCACTGTTGCCCGCCACGATGAGGATGAGCCGGTAGCCTGGCACGCGGCGGCCTTCCTGGCCTTCACCACGGACGGCGAGGTGCGACCCGCAGGGCTCACTAGCCTAGACTTGGTGATGATTGAGCACATGTCCAAGAGGATCGAGCTCGTGCCCTTGCCCAGCAAGGCCAGTGAGGGGATCGCTCAGGCCTTCCTCAATCAGGTCCTTAGCCGTTTTGGCGGCTGCGCTGAGGTGCTGACCGACCAAGGCAAGGAGTTCCAAGGCAGCTTTCAGAAGCTGCTGGAGCGCTCTATGATTGACCACCGCACCACCTCCCGCGATCATCCTCAGGCTGACGGCCTTGCCGAGCGCATGGTGCAGACCGTCAAGCTAGGGTTGCGAAAGTACTGCCTTGCCCACGACCGTACCTACTGGGACGACGCCCTCCCTTGGCTGGCGATGGGGTACAGGTTCAGTAAGCAGGCCTCCCTGGCCTCGCACTCTCCCTACTTCCTTCTCTACGGCCGACAGCCCATCCTGCCAGCAGCAGCCAGGACTGTGGCCGAGAACGTCTTGGACTTGGACAGTCCCGAGACATGGAGTGCTCTTATCGGGCAGCGTGCTCAGCTCTTTCGGCGCCTGATGCCCATGGCCATGGATAACCTCAGCATCGCACAGCATCGCGACACATTGAGGTACGCCATGACTCGTGGAGGAGCCTATCATCCCCGGGTGTTGCAGTTTTCCGCAGGTGACTTCGTGTACCTGCGACGCCAGACAAAGAACACCCTCGATACCAGCAGCTCGTCGGTCATCCTGCGCGTCAAGCGTGCCTTGGCGTCAGGCGTCCTGGAGCTGGAAGGCGCAGATGGCGGTCTTCACAAGGACCACACAAGAACTGTGGGCCGTGCCACCTTCCTAACCTGGACTTGCAGGTCCGTCCCCGCGACGCGCGGCCGCCCAAGGACTGGGCGTGCCAGATCTGTCACAACACTGGCCAGGAGGCCAAGATGCTGCTTTGCGACAGTTGCAACCTCGGCTTCCACATCGGCTGCCTCGACCCGCCGCTGGCCCGCGTGCCCGCTGACGACTGGTTCTGCGAAGACTGCACTGAGCTAGCCTTAGGTAGCGTACACAGCCCATCAGCTAGAGGCTGAGAGCTGGGGGGGGAATTAAAACATTTGACGCTTGACTCCCTTTTTGGCTATAAGGCCATTTGTATTATAGACTTCATTGCAGCAAAGCCTGCTTGTCTATTGTGTGTTGCTTATGCCGACAAGGCGCACCCGATCTCTTAACGCACGACAACTCCCAGACCAAGGGCCGCCGTGTGGATATTGTCTGCATGGCGAGAGAGTCGGCGGCGCGCACATTGCTGGATGTGGTTGTGGCCAATCCTCTCGAGGGTGGTATCGTGGAGTTGGCTTCATCTACAGTAGGGGTGGCGGCGGCGATCAAGGAGAAGGCCAAGACTCTCAAGTACAGCGACACTCCAGTCGGCGACACCTTTGTCTCACTAGCGCTGGAGGTTTTTGGGACATTAGGCACCAAGTTCCACGACTTCCTCAACCTTTGCGCTGAGCGCACAGTCCCCCTCAGCTTCAGTGTCTCTAGTGACGATGCCGGTTACAGGGACTTGGTCAACGCGATCAAGCGAGAGTACCGCCAGCTAGTCGATTGTAGTCTACAGAGAGCTCAGGCTTCTACCATTCACGAGCGTGCAGCTAGTGCCCTATCTAGGACTGTGCATCGACCCCCAGTACCTCTCGTTTCATTTTCCCTTGCTGATGCCTTAGCAGTTCTCGGTCCTCGCGGTCTTTAGTAGATGAGTATGGACCTTCATGTTATTTCGGAGCTCGCTCCCATTTAATTAATTCATACGCCTTTTTTTTTTCCTTAAATGAGTTGGGTGGGATCTTCAAGCGTCTAGATGATTGTCGCGACCGACAGTCATTGACGGTTTGACGCGTGTAGCGGAAGTCAAGGCGAGTCAAGGTACAATGCGTCGACCACAAGAGACCAGGGTAGGAGGACCTCTTTGAGGTCAATCCAGAACCTAGGCCTGCTATATATGGACTAGTATATTTGTATATAAGTTGCGATATTTAGAATCTAATTTTATTTTCAAAAACATCAATGTGTAATGGTGTGGTGAGATATATTGACTCCTGAGCTCTGAAGTGCGTCCAGGACACGACAAGGCTTGGCATCTTCGAGAATTCCAAATTCCTACATCCTTTGACTCGTACTTGTGTGCGACCATGACATTCCTTTGGGCCGCTTGCAGCCATTATTGCTCCACGTTTCCTTCACTTCTTGTCCGATCAAGTTCGTCACGTACTTCCTCTTGGAAGTTTCATTCTTGACAAGATTTTAGTATCGTCAGAGAACGTGACAACTAGTCAAAAATTCCTTGGCACGCAATGGTCAACGCCGTCGACCGAAGAGACAGGTATTAATGGCTTCCAGCCAGCTTCCAGCAACTTCAAGAGAAGCTTGTGATGACGGGTGGCAATAACAAGTGACGCAGCTGGTGCAAAGCTGGTGATCGGAAGACTGAAGCCGGCCAGTAGATGGCGCCTGAGGCCACGAAGTTACCGGAATGATTCTGCAAAATTAGATATAACACGTCTTATGAAGGCGACAGGTGGGACCTGTGTCACACCAACCAACTCTTGTAGCGGCTGATGAAACAGCCGTATACTTCCAAAACAGCATTCGTCATGCTTCATCTGTCGGTAGTCAATATGGCAGATGGCAGGGCCTGAGCGCCTGTTGAGAAACAGCCGATTGACAGGCTGCTTCTCGTGCCAGCTCTACAGGCTGCAGGCTGCTGCAGGCCACTCCAGGCCGAGGGCCACCGAGGGCGACGATGATCGTCTGCTAGACGCGCCGTTGTAGACTTTCGTGTAGATATGTCCGAAGGTTGTGCTGAGTCGACAGCTAGCGGCAATCAAATGCATTAAGGTCCCACTTGGTGTCTGTCTTTGACACTCTTCAACGTCTCAGAACTACTTGGTGCTACCTGTAGCTAGCTGTACCTGGCAACGTTACGCAGCTGCATAGCCAACTCCTCTGCCATCTTTCATGAGCTGGTAATCATCCGTCTTAGCGCGGTCCAATATTAGAGCAGGTACCGTAGGAAAGATTGTTAACAGTGGAACAATTTCTACAGCAGCGGCACTGTCTGATTTGTCTAAAGCGGCCTAAGAACTTAGATTTACGTATCTCGTATCCCCGCGAGAGTTTAGACGTTGGTCGCAATGGGTGCCGATTGGGAGCCGAAACTGACAGTAAAGCTGCCTGTAAAAGCACCGAAGCAGGTTGCTGTTGAAGAACTTATCCAGCCAAGGTCCAGTGGCGATGACCTTGTCAAAAAGGCGCTCGCGAAGACGGGTTACGTGGTTGGTACTAGACTTGTGACGGATACAGGAAATATAAGGGACAGATTCAAGTTTGGGAAAGAGCTTGGCAGAGGTCATTTTGGTATCGTGAAGGTTTGCGAGGATCTTGAGACGGGAAAGAAATACGCCTGCAAATCAATACTGAAAGCCAATTTGAAGGTCAGTAGCATGCTATTGCTACAACTTTGGATGTGCCATGACTTTGTGGTGTCACATCATGAAAAAAAGTTGTTATGGAAGCTTTTGAGTTGTTTAGTATGTGATCCATCTTTTACGTATACTGCATGTACAATATTGCGACGTTGATTTGACTTCGTCATTTCAAGCCTCAGAGATGTTTCATATTTTGATTTGGTCTGTCTTCACCATGTCCTTTTGGCGTTCCTCACAAGGACTTCTATGCTCTGGAAGGACCTTGTTTTGTAGCCCCACTGCAGTCCAGTATCGAAGTTAATATAGTGATGGCTGCGAGTCAAATGGAAGGAGTGTGTGTTCTCCGACTGTCAACGAGGGCTGTTTTGTCATTAGAAGGGGATGAAGCAGGGCCAGCATAATTTTTTTTGTTTGGCAATGGGTGCATAGTGTAGGAAGGTTCATGTCATGGTTGTAAGTATGCACCCACATGACCTACTGCCTTTGCTTGACTCCATGTCATGTTTTGTTATGCCTCGCAGAAAAGGGAAGAGTTGGATGAGTTGCGAGCTGAAATTGAACTTATGAGGCATTTGAAAGGGCATCCACACATTGTTGAGATGCATGCTCTCTTTGAGGATAAGGAGGCTGTCCACCTTGTCATGGAGCTGTGTAAAGAAGGTGACCTCTTTGATTACATTGCCAGGAGGAGAAGACTAGTTGAAGGAGATGCAGCCCGCATTTTCAGGTATGCCATTTTTGCGTATGATGTATCTATGTGTTTGCTCAATAGTCTTTTGATGGTTTTATGTGCTGTAATTGTACGCGCAGTCCCTCTCTTGGCAATATGCATTTGTGTTGACATTCATTTTCTTACCTGTTGTCACTATGCAGGCAAATCGTACTAGCTGTGCAACATTGTCACGCTAGAGGGGTTATTCATCGAGATTTGAAGCCTGAGAACATCATCTTTGAGGAAATCGGTGACGAGTTCCAGGATCCTCTTGTGAAGGTTGCCGACTTTGGGCTTGCAGTAATGCCAGAGCCTGGGCAAAAAGCATCAGGGTTGGCAGGAAGTCCATTTTACATGGCTCCTGAACTTGTGAGACGGGAGAAGTATGGTACTGAAGTTGACATATGGAGCATGGGTGTTGTGCTTTACACTGCCTTATCAGGTATAGAGAGGCACTATTTGTTGCATTTCATGACTCCGTTTTTTGGATAACCTCAGTGTTGGTACTTCGTTTTTGCATGTATGTGCAACATGCTATATATTGCATATGATGAGGGGTCTGATTGGGTAGCTTGGTAACATTGTTGCTAGCACTTATTGTGGGAGTGAGAGTGGTCACTCACAGGAGATGTGTATGTAGTGCAAGGTTGTCATTGCCAGCTTTGGTGGCTTCAGTTGAAGGGCACCATTGACTGCAGTTCGTAATATTGTTTATTGATAAATTTATGTGTTTTGTCGATGTGCAGGCTTCTTGCCTTTCTGGGGCAAAGACCATGAGCAAACTTTTGCTGCAGTTCTGAAGGCTGAGCCAGATTATCTGAAGAAGCCATGGCCCTCGGTATCCAGGGAAGCAAGGAGGTTAGTGCGATGGATGCTTCATGTAGATCCTAAGAGGCGCGCTACCATAGATGACATCTTGAGTAATCCCTGGTTGATGCAGCACTGTAGTCCCACAAAGGCCAAGGAGCAGCCTTCCAAATTCTCCTTTCTTTCAGGCAAAGGTGGTGCAGCGGCAGTCGCGCAATTGCCGACTCCTCCGGCTAGTCCCAATCCTCTTTCTGCCAGAGCAGTGGGTGCTATACAACCAATCCCTCCGTTTAAGCCCTCACATCAACGCGTTCCCACCCCTCCTTGTACGAGCCCATCTGCGTCCGGGGTTGGATATGTTATCGCTGGGCCTGGACCTGCTACTGACATTCCTGTACACAATCAGGCAACATATGATCCTGTTCCACCTCCAACCATTGCACCACCTTCTCCTTCCAGCAATAGCTTCCTTCAGAAGTTATCTAACCTACATCCTTTTGGGCAAGCTGCCCCTAAGGCACAGTATGGTGGAACGCCCCCTGCCTCACCACGTTCTCCCAAGACGCCTACGTTTGCCTTTGGGAAGAAGAATCTATATGCGCTCTTTAACTCGCAGCCGCAGGAGGCACCCAACAGGCATGAGCTTGTCATGCAGAGGCCTATTGACAAGCTCAAGGGAGTTATGCCTGCTGAGGAGTTCATACCCCACAACAGTCCGAACTCCTCACCTCCCCACAAACCTGGTGCCTCTGCACTGGTTGGAAAGTCATTTCACAGGATGGAAAGCCCCAGATCGCCCCTGGAGGAGTCCATTTTCCCTATGTCGCCGAAGTTGAGAAATTATGGCTATGAAGGTAAAGGAGGTTGCTGAAGTAGGAACATGACGGCATGTGTTCCTCTTGCTCACGGAAGTTTTTTTCATGGACGGTAGCATAGGCAGGCCTGTGCCTATCATGGCACTTGAGGCGGCTGTCGTTCTCCGTTCAGTTTAAGCTTCTCATCCAGATGAGGGGTTAAGGGGTGTATTATAGAACATCAGCAAGATCTACACAACATAGTTTTACTTTGAACGTTGCGCTCTTAACCTTCAGATCTACTGGGTTGGCTTCTCAAGCTGGCCAAGTAGGCTAGCTAGCTTTCTATAAGTGATTCCTTTTGTCCATGAAACAGGTCTGATGGAGGTTTCATCAGGAAGTAAGAGAGGCAGTGTATATAGATTATAAATGACATGGAAGCAGTGGAAGTAGGCTAAAGATAAGGATTTCAAGTCAGGCAAAGTTAAGGTATCAGGAGTGTAGGAATGTGGGCAATAGCAGTATTATCGGTTCGTCTAGTAACTTGGAGGTTATAATTCGTGCCATTATGCGGTAGTCACAACTGCCAGCCACCCGGCATTCGGGTTATTTGTTGGCATGACCTTGCAATTTACACCAGGGTTTACTGCCCTAAGTATATCCAACGTTTTTGAAATTGTCGTGACAGTTTTTGAAGGTGTATCTGGTTCCCATTTCCATGCACCATATTTTCCCCAATGGTTGATCGGGTCATGATCTATGTACTGTGAAGAATATACCCTTGCAATTGATGTGTACACTGGCAGAAAGGGATAAACTTCATCTGTTGTCGTGGACTGAATGTCCTGGAGCAGTTGCAGATTTGCACTCCAGCAGTTTGCCACTGACTGCTTCAACAGGACTTGTTTGACATTTATTCCATCTAGTGTCTTAAAGCATCTATCCCTGCCAAGACTCTTGCAGTGAGAGTGCATGGCTAACAATTCAAGTTCCTTCGCAAATTTAGCTGTGCAGATTAACAACTGTAATAATAACTGAAACTGTAAGCCCCCTCACTATTGGTACAGATGGTACAATAAATGAGTCATGTTAAACTTAAGAAGATTTGCTGAACACTGTACCCTCGTGCAATGTGCCTCTCCATGTTTCTGTTCAACTGGATTCAAGACTTTGTCAATCCTGCACGTACTTTAGCAGCAGGTCTCCCGCAGGCAAGCTTTGACAGGTTTGAGATTGAAGAGGTTGCGCCACTCTGAAATACAGCGGGAAATCAAGGATGGTGTTGTGATTAAACATATATTATCCTATGTGACAGTTGAGGCCTACAATCAAATTTCACTACTGCACGTATGACATTGTTCAAAGGCCGGGTGCTTTCGCTCAAACTTTTGTTTTCTATTTGACTCCAGGAGCTAAGCAGATCAAATGAGGACCCCAAGACCAAACGTGCACACATGTATGTGCAGATTTTGAGCCTAATATTTGGTCTTTGCAGGGTCGTTGGGAAACTGCCTGAAGTTAATGAAAGGGGCCCACAGCAAGAGCCTGCACACCATCAATATCGGTGTATACAAACAAATATCAATACATCAAGATAATTAGCACGGTATGAACATGTGCCCCGCAACCAGGTGCCCACACCCGACTTACACGTCATTCTCCTGTATATTCCAAATTATGAGCCCCAATGGACACGTCACCAAAGAAGTCACGGCAGGACGCCAGGTGGCTGCCATCTGGTCGCAGAAAGTCAGCAAAAGGTGCAACTCCGATGAGAAACTTCACCCACTCCAATGCTACAGCAGGGCGACGAGGCTTCAAAGAGCTTTCCTGCGACTTCGAAACCTCGTCTCAACATCTAGCGTGTCATTCAGATTCTTTGCCCAAAGCCTACACCGAACCTCCACCCATACCTGACCACAGCCTACCTCACAGCCTTCCCTCATTCCCAAGCCTAGACCAGCTCTAAGGCTAGTACCTGTACAGCATCACCAGCTACCTCTTAACGACAGCCCAAACGTCCAATGTCATTAATCAGAGAAGGATCAGAGCGGAGGCAGGAGGCCCGGGATTTGGCCCACACGAAGGCCTAGCCCCATCCCCATCTCAAGCCTGCCCCACCAGCATGCTGAATCTGCCCCAACCGCGTGCAAAGTTGACCTCAGACCTCAGATTTCACCTCAAATCTGAGCCAGCCCCAGAA
Organism: Mesotaenium endlicherianum; assembly: GCA_009602735.1. Classification (NCBI taxonomy): domain Eukaryota; kingdom Viridiplantae; phylum Streptophyta; class Zygnematophyceae; order Zygnematales; family Mesotaeniaceae; genus Mesotaenium; species Mesotaenium endlicherianum. The sequence goes on from WELA01000395.1 coordinate 218,638, forward strand.
TAGGTCTGGTTCCGAGGCTATTTTCCATTGAGGGGGGCGAGGCGAGGAGGGGGTAAGTTGGGGGG
>WELA01000395.1:220746-242298 GCA_009602735.1 Mesotaenium endlicherianum
AGAGAGAGAGAGAGAGAGAGAGAGAGAGAGAGAGAGAGAGAGAGAGAGAGAGTGTTAAAGATATGGTTATTGCAGGCTATAGAACGAATCATGTATAAACACGTGTTCTTCAGTGATTGGTGCGCAGCTTGCCAGCACCTGCCACGCACAGAGACAGAGAGAGAGAGAGAGAGAAGCACACAAGTAAAATTCGATACCTGAACAGCAAGGCCGAGGAACGCGCAGCCGGCTACCGTTGCGCCGCTTGGCAGCCCGGCTGGCTCTCCAACCTGCGCAGAAGAAGGCAGAGAAAAACTCAAGTCAACAATTACAGCCCGGTCAACCGGCCCAGTAAACTTGCCAGTCAACTGGGTCAACCGAGTAGGCTCCGCTGGGCTCCACATAACAAATGGCAGGCTTCTCAGTCGCTCGAGAAAAGAAAGGAGTCTGCCACTTGTAATGCAGCAGCAAGTTAGACTCACAAACGGCAGCTTAGCTAAGCGCCACATGTCCTTCTGAGGCCAGCTCAGCCTCTGGCAGAGAAGTCCTTTTAATGCTCTCTTTCTCAATGTGACCTTAGCCACATGCGCAAACAACAGTCCCCTCCCCTTTTTCGTCCTTCTGTAGCAAACATTGGCCATGCCACACGTATCGTACCCTCTTGCTACTGTCTTGATCTTTTAACTCGTCCCCTCCGATGCTGTGCCCCTTCACCTTTCCCCTCTGCCTCCTCTTTCCTCTATTCCCGTCTCCCAAGACCTCCACTCACAACTCTAGGTCTCACCAAGCACAAGACCAAAGAACGGCCGAGGGTTCTGCCATTCTGAACATGAATGTTAGCATGACACTGTAATGTGTTGTTGCTGTCCTCCCTTTCCCCCTCTCCCCCCCCCCCCAACCCCCCACCTTCCTCATCTTTCCTGTCGCAAGTGTACAATGTGCATAGAAGTTTCCATACTGTACAAACCAAGGGAAACGTCGTCAATACAGCACTCAGAGGTCTTCTGTGTACGTTACCAAACAGTCGAGTTACATGTTTCTCCCCACACCACAACTCCTCCGCACCCCCTTCCTGCCGCCGTTCTGCCCCCCCCAGCCCCTCTCGCCCTAAGACTGGCGGAGGGCACTAGAACCTCCTCCTTGCTTTTGCTTCTCAGCAGGTGTCAAGAGGGTCTGCAATAATGTGAATCACTTCCTACCTCAGCAGCAAGCCTTTCTTCGTTCTCTGGTAGAGCCTGGGCTGCAATGGTCACGCGTCCAGTAGCAGCAGGCTCGCTGTGCATCCTCGTCTGCAGCCCTAACGTGTGACCTGTTGCAGCAGCAGCAGCAGCAGCAGCAAAAGCAGGAGGAAGAAGAGGTCGTGAAGAAAAGGCCACATTAGCAAAGGCAAAGACAGAGATGGAGAAGGAGGACGGTGAAATGCAGGCGGAGAGGTAAGATCAAGAGGGAGAAGTGGTGGTGTAGCAGGTCCCATATTACCCCAAAGCGGCTGTTTAAATTGGCTATCAACTGAGATAGGGTTTACTTGCATGTGATGTGCCGTATGTGAAAGGCGCCTCATTCACCATAGACTAGGAGCAATAACAGGATCCAGTGACTACTGCCTTCTGAAGATGCTGCGACCTCGGCAGAATGCAACTGCTGGAATAACATTACAGTACACTGTCAACCGTAAGGGGAACGTCTAGCTTCGGCTGTGGTGAAGATGATCTCGTACAGGTATAGGTGATCTCATACCGGTGCCAGGGTCTAACATTTAGGGTCAAAATCTCGGTACAGAAAGACAAAGCTGTTAAAGCAAACCCAAGGATGGCGTACCAGAGCATCTTCGAAGACTTCTTACACGCAGCCCGGATACTCGGAAGCTCACAGCTCCTGACGAGCTTTTCACTTGTCTCGATTCACCGATGGAGTTTGTTCCCTTCAAGCTGAGCCCACCAATCAGGCTGCATTGTGCAAGACTACATGCAGCCATTGCAATGCTGTATACTGAAGGATACCACCTCTCACCTGGACTATAGCAATAATTTAAATCACTACTCTTTCGAATTCAGCTCGCTTCAGCTGGTATGGCGTTCGAACACCAGTGCAGGAGAGAGGCAACCACTAGGTTCGCTATGCTAACATCTTATCATCTTACCCGACATTTGCATGCACCCTCATGCCATGAGACGTACGGCACACAAAGAGGAAGTTTGCGCGCGCTTAAAGCAGTTTCAAGTCCGACGATATCTTATCCGTGAGCCAGCTTTGGGACGTCTACTCATGGGGGGGTAACTGTCGCATAGTTTTCAGTTTCATTGATTCTTTTCGCCCAAATTGCAATTCGTGCGCAAAGATTCCAGTTTCATTGATTTTTTGCCCAATATCCAGAGGCAAAATTTACAAAAACATCGATTTTTGGCGCAATTGAAAAAGTGTCACAATGGGCGCCCGAATTTCAAAGGGAGTTATCAGCCCATGCGTCTACTGTTGGGTGAACGACGCAGGGTGACGTACTCTGCACGGAAAGCGGTAAGCTTGGCAACAGTAGGTCAGAAGAATACTTGGACCGTCATACGGACGCGATGTGAGCAGGACCTCACATGGTTACACATAAGCGGTCAACGTAGTCAATCTGAATCAGTGCATTTGGGCGGCCTGAGCAGGCATGGCGGGCATGAGGTTTGATGAGTTCCAACTTTCAGAGAGGTGGTCAACAGCGGTATGCTATGACCCACTAATTATATGGCCCCATCTGGCCCAATCTGGCCCCATCTGTTGCGCAAAGTGGGATGCAGGCATGATGCAGGCGTACGCCGGCGGTTCCTTTGCGTACCTCATGGCTACAGGGGAGTGTACCATTCAAATTAAATATAGATGTATTTTTACTTAATTTGCATGCGTGACAGCAGCTTCTGGGCGACGTTGAAATAACATCCATGTAGTGGTTCGTCATCGGCGGGGACGCAAAACTGGCTTCAAGTGGGGGGCACGCTAACTCCTGCTTTTGGGGGAACGCTAATTATATATAGTGGACTTTTAGTCGGGGCACGCAGGTTCGAGTTTGGGGGCACGCAAAACTTGTTTCAAAGTGGGGGCACGCAGAATCCGGATTTTGGGGGAACGCAAAGTGGACTTTGATCTATATATGTATATAGTGGGAGCATACATGCATGCAAGATTCAGGTTTGGGGGCACGCAAAACTGGCTTCCAGTGGGGGGCACGCAAAATCCGGTTCTTGCAGGAACGCAAAGTGAACTTCTACTCGGGGCACGCAAAGTTTGGGTTGGGGGCACGCAAAACTGGCTTTAAGTGAGGGGCACGCAAAACGCAACATGAACTCATTTATGAACCGACTGTTCCCAATGGTTCCCAACGTCCACTGCAAGTTTCAACCACGACCTGTAAACTTGCTCACGCCTAATCACGAGAAAAGCTGATCGCGAGAGCATCTCGCTGAACGAATCATAGTCTGTAGAAGTACTCAATGTCACTTACATCTTATACTTTTGTCTCAGAAGACTAACTTTTCTTACATTTCAGGCTGCACTGACAATTGTTGGTCGGTCCAGGAACGTGAGAGTTTTAGTGGAGCATTCAGTTGACATATATAGACCTTCCATGGTGGCCACTTGTCATGTCTGAAAGACTTTCATCCGAGAAATAATTTGTTTCAGTTGATCAGGTCATTCAAGTGTTCGTGCTCCGCTAACGAACATGGGGGACGATGGTATGTGCATACGACTAGACCTCCGTAAAACTTGATGGAAGCAGGCATGAAATAGTCCTTCGATTTAGACTGAGTCCGTGCTATGTGCAGAGCACTATCTGAAGGGTCAGTGGTGACGCTTGTAGGAAGTGAAAGATTTTTATGATCATTTCAGACCTGTTTGGACTTTGCTCGATATGGTCACCCCACATGCAGCAGTTTCATCAGTCCTATTATCGAGGTCTCCTTTTTCGTTATACAGACCCGATATACTGTCTGGTGCATGAATTAGCGGACTGGCATTGAGTCAAAAGATGCACAAATGTTGCTTCAAACATTTACATGGCTAACTGAGCCTTAAAGAGGTCTTTGCAACAAATGCATCACGCATTGTGCTGAGTGTAGGGCAATACTTACAAGTTGGGTCAGCATGTCCATCTGCGAGTAAGTCCCTGTGACAACTGAGGCAGCAGACTCCAGGAGCTTCAGGGATTGAGCTACTATGAGAAGCTAAGCGGTTCTAAACATTATGTTCTAAAATTATGTCTCAACTTTATGTTCTGAACAATATTTCTCGTAACCCTTTTTGACAGGGATGAGTCACAGGGGCGAGCCACTTGTGCCTGCTCATGTGCCCTCCCACCTCGAAGGTACTTAAAACCTTCCCTGCACTTTCTCAACACCTGCCTGAAGCCACTTGTCTCCATTCTGAAGCCCTCCCTACTGTCCTACAATGTGTTTATCACGTCTTAGGATCTTCGTCGAAACCTGCACACATAATGTAGGCAGGCACGAGCCTCATCTGACTGTGTGCTTGCGAGGACATGCATTGAGCAGCAAACTGTCGCGTCAAGAGACGTGAGACCTTGTAGATCTCCCTGAATTCCAACGAGTACAGTGTAGTCAGTTGGTTCCAGACGTACATGAGGGAAGGCATGGGGAACAGGCATCTGGAGGAACTATATTTTCTCCAGGAACCATGCTGGCGCGAGAAAGAAGGAAGGATTGGAAAGGGTTCGTCAGTCAGGTTGCCATTGCACATCATTGTCATTGAAACACAGAAGAATCAGGAACTGAGGACGCTTTGTTTGCGCGTGTTGTGTGAACAGAGGTGAAGGACAGGGACAGGCCGTTTCTGGCAAAGGCAGTGGAGGAGGCGTACGAGGGAGTTAGGTCGGGGGAGGGGGGTCCCTTTGGGGCAGTGATCGTGCGCGGGGACGAGATTGTGGTGAGCTGTCACAACATGGTGCTCAAGCACACGGACCCCACGGCCCACGCCGAGGTGACAGCTGTCCGCCAGGTAGGGGAGCTGCAGGGCTTGTTACTCTACTCACACCTGCCCTAGATTATGTAGATACAAATGCACAGGCTCCGCATGCGCTCACAAGTTCCAGGCCGCCCCTTCCGGCCCTCCCTCTCGGGTCGCAGATGGGCACACTCCTTACATACACTTTGCTGAGCTGTTCGAGGAATATCCAGCCCGGTTCGAGCAGCTGCATGCATGGTCCTGCAACGACCACATGCGCCTCCTTCTATTTGTTTCTGCTTCTGACAGGGGTCGTCTCTCCCTCCCTCCCTCTCTCCCTCCCTCCGTCCTCCCCCCTGCCCCCTCCTTCCCTCTTTCTCTTTTCCTCTCTCTTTCCCTCTCTCTGCGCGTTTGCCTCCCTGCCTCTTTCTGTTCTCTCTTCCCCTCCCCTTTCTTTCGCTTTGCACCCTCACACTCATACGTACGCCAACCTAAGCTTTCTCTAACACGTTTTTTTTTGATCATTTTGCCAATGCTGTCTCCGCCAGGCGTGCAAGAAGCTAGGGCGCTACGATCTGTCGGATTGCGAAATCTACGCCTCCTGCGAGCCGTGCCCCATGTGCTTTGGCGCCATCCACCTGTCGAAGATAAAGGTATGCTGCTTCCCTTCAGCGGGAGAGGTGTGCTTCGTCTTACAGACATCATTCCCCTTTGATGGGGTGTGCCCAGGAGTAGTCAAATTGGACGAGGGTGCGGCTGTTTGTGGGTGGCATTGTGTGCGTGTATGTGTGCGTGTGGGCGCGTGCACCACACGCTTACATCACCACACAAGTGGTGTGAGAGCGTATGACCGCAGTCCGAGGCCCTGGGTTGTTGGACGTTTGGGGGCCACGAGGTGGATCCCTCCACTTCTTACAGCTGTCGCAATGATGGGCAGGGCAAGAATAGGAGAGGGGCGTGGGACGGAGTGGGACATGAGCCGTCTGTCCCACTGTCCCACTCCAAAGACCTCGTATGCAAAACTCAGAATACAGAATGCTTCAAAGTGCCCCTGCCCGGGACCGGAACAGCACATGTACAAGCCGGGCCCCACTCCGCCGCCAATTCTCTTCAGAATGTTACTCCGTTGCCCCTGCGCGGAACAGCACTGCTTAACACCCGGTCCTGGGAGTCTTAAACCCTGAGCTGGAGCTCCGTACCCCCCGACCAAACCCTTCGTTGAACCCGTATGTGTACCTAGCGTCGTCTCCTCTGAGCCTGGGGTCCTGTGCAGAACCCCCTCGGACGACTTCCTGCCTGGGTTCTCTCTCATGGGCACGACTGACTCCATGTGCGTCGAGATTTGTAGAGCATGCACTGAGTGCCACTAGCTCTGGCACCAGTAACTCTGTGTTCGAATAGTGTATGGCCCCTGAGCTCGTCTCTGTCAAGCCCAGACCTTATGCGCCTGTCTGGCACTCTGGGTTGTCTTGCGTTTGTACGCTTGATTATCAATCAGTCAGCCTTGGCATCCTCGCACGTTCTTGTGCAGTTGCGGGCCCGAGTGCGCAAACGCTCTCTGCACGTATGTCTGCCTGTCTGTCTACTGTCTGATCTTCCCCCTCTGTCTCGTTGCTCCGCGCCTCTCCATCTCTATCTGTGTCTCTGCCTCTGTCTGTCACTGCCTCCGTCTCTCTGCCTCTGTTCCTGTCTGATTATACTAGATCAACTATGCCCCTCATATGTGGTTGCCTGTGAGATTGCTTTCCCCCCCTGCATCTGTCTCACGTCGCTGTCGCTGCCTCTGTATGTATCTACGTCTATTCTGATGTCCATTTCCCCGTGTGTGCTTGCGTGTGAGAGTGTGTGCAGAGGCTGGTATACGGAGCACAGGCAGAGGCAGCGCTGGCCATTGGATTCGACGACTTCATCGCGGATGCCATCCGCGGAACGGCCTACTACCAGAAGGCCAGCTTGGAGATCACCAGGGCAGGTGGCAGCGCCGCATTGGCCGCCGAGCAGGTGTTTGAGGACACCAAGGACAAGTTTGCCATGTATTGATTCATTCATACAGGGCCCCACAGGATTACCAGGGCCTTGATTCTTAGTAGGACTAGCGCACTAGGTGGGGTGTCAGTCTACTCGTCACCTGTGGTAGACTACCACAACTGATGTCTGTTTTGCACTGGTCGACTTATCGTTGTAGTAGCATCGACTGGTTGCTGCGTCGTCACAATTCAGGAAATCACACTATTGCACTTGAGAGAAGTAGTGACTTTGAGACTGCTGTCATTAAGGAGCCTCGATTAGTGCAAATATTCTTTTATGATTTATCGGCATCAGAGGAACTCTGGTGTAGATGCCGTTTGGCAGGAGTCATGCATTGCAGCTTGAAGCACAGCCATACATGCGTATCATGTGTTGGCCACTCAGCATCTGCAGGTTATGTTGCACGCTGATATAGCACAAGGAATAGGACATGTGTCATGAGGTAATTGGCATATTTGGTGTCTATGGCTGTAATTTGAGAATCCAATATAGATAACATCCGAAACATGCTTAGCATCATAGACAATGGTGCAGGAGTTGTATGCACACATGAGCTCTAGGCAACGACTTTGATGGGTTCAAAGTTTGTCCAAATGAACGTGAAGAACACCTTGAGTGCAAATATCTCATGCTTTTCAATATGATTCATTTCATATGCTTTAGACTAGTTTGGTTGATAGCACCTCAGGTCGTACGTCTCCAACCTTTAGTGCTCAATATACGCTATGAAACCCACGTGTGCTTGAATTTGTTTGCCTTCGAACGTTACTCCGGTGTTCGCTGTGCCGTACGTGCACTGGCTGCTTGCAGGAAGCTGCATTTGATTAAATAAGGGTAGCTACAACCATGACCGTTTGTGATGTCACATGTATCGGACTAGGGCATATAGTTAGCCTTTGCTTCTTCAAGAGAAGAGTACATGGAGAACTTCAATGTGCTTACATGTTGCACGCATAATTAGTTAACATGTGAAAATGACTGCACTTTTCCAACTTCAATCTGATCATCATATTGTCAGATTTCGACTCCAGAGTCCATGGTGCTCCATGACATTTCATGGGAAGGCGTGGGCTTTTCTTAGAAAATCTCATTCCGGTCAAGGGGGGGTAAAATAGGAGAGGCTTCCGACTTCGTGGGGTACGCAAGCTAGGACGTCGGGGTACGAAACTTGGAATGCCCGGAAGCGTAAGGGCCAGTTTACAGTGGCCAAACGCGTTCGATTCAATTCCTCCACTTGTGCAATCGAGTCATTTTCAATTCAAAGAAAATCTTGTAATTGGATTGTACAAATTTAAGTTGCTATTGAAAGTGGCTGCATTAATTTACAGTGTGCAGAGCTCCTAATATTCATCCTGTGTCAAATGACCCTCCACTCGACGACGCCTTTTGGGACATCTCATGTCTCGACGACTTGGTCACGCTAAAAAGATACAAGTCTTTTCCCGGTCGTCGAATGCACTCCAATCTTACTTGGATGCGGGTCTTTGTGGATGGTACAAAGCATTCAAGCGCTTTAATAGCAACGTATGTGAAATGATACCAAAGTGGATTTGACCCCTAACAGTCCAGCCCCATTGAGCAATTCTTGGCTGCAAAACGGGTTCAAAAATACCCAGAAATCGTAGGCCTCGTCAGCCAACTTCTGGGTTCAAATATATCTCAGGTGAAACCTCTTTCACCTCTTCCAATAGGACCAAAACCTCTAATTGCCACTCAACGCCGTGACCTCCGCTACACGCCGACATGAACGGGCATGGTATTTTTATGAATCTATTCGCATTTGGGAAAGCAAACAAATAGTCAAAAGACCACACGTAAATATTTTCTTCACCTCCTCCCTCCCTGTGTTTAACAACCAAAAAACTCGCCACAACATCCACAACATCTCTCGACCCTTCAACCTGCAACCATGGCGGCTGAAAATAGCAATATGACGTTGGATATTAGTGCCGCTGCCTCTGGCGGTTGTCTCGCTCTGCACGCAATGCAGAGAACGCTAGTTGCCTTAATTAGCAACAAATCACATATCAGTCAACCAGAACACGACCTGCCTGTGTATGGCCCACCCACTCTGCTCAAATAGCAACGGACTGCAATTCTAGCCTCGTCCGTTGCGGGCTTGTTGGTTGTTGTCAATTCGATCATGGATGAATCCAGCGAGCTGGACAATAAGATCAATGACCTTTTTCGCACAGTCAACACTAGTATGTGGTACATCAAGCCTCGCTCTACCCACTGGCATCACTTCATGAAAGAAGTGGTCGCAGAAGAGGATCCAGCCAGTTGGGCTCATCATTTTCGGGTCACTGTTCCATTCTGGAGGAAACTCTGTCAGCAGTTGCATGACAAGATGGTTACTCACACACCTGAGTCTTTCTCCCTCATAGATAACAGAGTTATCGATGTGCAGACAATGGTTCTTGTAGGCTTGTCTAAGTTTGCCACTGGAATGTCCTACAAGTGGTTGTCGACTTGCTTTGGACTTGGCAAGTCTACCGTCATTAGAATTGTGGACAAGTTTGCCACTGCCATATGTGAGGAACTAGGCCACAACCTCTCCATGCCACGCGAGGGACAGGCATTGCAGGATGCTATAGAAGCTAATTTTGCAGTGAAGGGTTTTCCTAATTGCGTTGGTGCCTTAGATGTCACCCACATCCAGATTCAGCTGCCTAACAATGTAGATGCAAGGGCATACATTGACAGGAACAAGAACTATAGCATCTCCCTACAGGCAGTGGTAGGCCAAAGTGGCCTCTTCTTTGACTGCAATGTTGGCTGTGTGGGGTCGATGCACGATGTGCGCATTCTCCGGCGCTCGTACCTATGGGCACAAAATGCAGGGCATAACAGAATGTTCAGGGGACCCGCTATACGCATTGGGGATGTGGATGTTCCCCCATTCATCATTGCAGATGGGGGATATCCCTGTGATCATTGGCTGGTTGTTCCCTTCCGTGAGAGCTTGCGCAACCCCCTCACTCAGCAGCTCAGAGATTTCAATTCCGCCCTCTCTTCCACTCGCATGATAGTTGAGAGGGCATTTGGGACTCTCAAGCAGACATGGCGCATGCTTGGGGGTAGAGTAAATCAGCCATCTGCAGTTGGCCGCCTTGAGCGTCAGATTTGTGCTTGCTGCATTCTGCACAACATGATGATACTTGAGAATGTAGACCCCTTGTTCTACGAGCGCCAAGAAAGGGGAGAAGATATTCTGATGCCTGAGCCGCAGCCGCAATTTGTCCCCTTTGGCCCCCCTGGAGATGAATTTGAGCATATTCTTGAAGATCAGGTTGCAGGGACAGCCTTAAGGGAGGCTATTTTTTAACACTTGATGATATAGTCCAGCTTGCCTTAAAATGTAGCATAATCCCCCTTTATCAGGAATACAGGTAAGCTTACGAGCGATATGGATTCATGATTTTATGCTAATTCTCAATTTGTACTTCACTCCCTTATTCGGGACATTATGCAAAGACACATTTCACTTTCCACATCCCTGCATACCCTCATGTTTCACTTCCCTCACCCCCATGCATGTGACTTGGCCTTGACCTAGTGCATCTTCGGCTGTCGGTTAGCTGTCCTTTGCCATGCTGTGCTCATGTGGGCACTTCTCCCTGCTCTTCTCCACGGTTGGGTTTGTGTATCTATTTAAGCTCCACTAAACTGGTGTCTGGGGAGAGGGGGGGGAGGGGGAGAGGGACACTGTAGTTTGTGGTGGAGGTAAACATCCTGATAGTGCGCCCTATGAGTGAAACAGTGGGTTTGCGTGCCCCGTGTCTAATTGTCCCCCCTCTTCCCCGGGCCTTTCACTTGTCACAGGCCAGGTGGGGGGTGGCCCATTTGAAAACCTGCGCGAGCGGCGAATGAGCTTCACGGCGCTGGGCTGCTCTTGGCAGGCCTAGCAGCGGGTAGGTCCCCTCCTGAACTCTTCAATCTTGAACCCTAAATCTCTGAAACCTTAAAACTTTGGACCCTAAATCGCACACCTCTTGCCATGACCCACAAATCGCTTCCCTCATGAGCAGCAAAAGGCTCTTCGTAAGTCCCTCTCCCTCCTTACTCTCTCCCTCCCTCCCTCCCTCTCTCTCCCCCCCCCCTTTTCTCCTTCCCTCTCTTCCTCCCTCCTCTCTCTCCCTCCCTCCCTTCCTCCTTCCCTCCCTGTGTGTGCGTGTGTAAGCAAGTTCTTTAGTAGACACTCCTAGCCACGACGGAGAGGAGGGATGGCAGCTTGAAAGAGGGAAGGAGAGAGAAGGATCCCTTTGTCTCTGAGATTACATGCACACTGACACGGGTTCATGCACGTCCTTCTGTATCCGGACATGGTGCGTGTCCAGGGATAGAACGGGCTGCTGGAGAGCCCCACCGACACGGGCAAGACCCTCTGCCTGCTGTGCGCCACCCTGGCATGGCGAGCCAGCCTGGCGCCCGGTTGGACCGCTAGCCTGGTGTTCCCTCCCGGCTCCTCGAGCCCGTGCCAGACAGGGGCAATGATCTCCTTAGCCTCAGTCCTCTGGAGGTTGGAGACCGCTTGACACTGTCTCCGTGGGGAGAGGGAGCCTTTAGCCAGCCAGGCGACGCAGACGCGCTAGGTGGCAAGAAGAAGCTGCCAACCATCGTGTACGCGTCGTAGACGCACAATCAGCTGCACCAGGTGGTGTGCGAGCTCAATGCCACCCAGTACAGGTGGCGCTCTCTCCTGCTCCCCAGTTCTAAATTCTAAAAGCCAAACTCCTGCCCCCTCCCTCCCTTCTCCTCCTCCCTGCCCCCTTTCCAAAGCTCACGCTATGTTAGTGCTACATCATTTATGCTGGTGCTCTGGCTCGCACGTAAACGCCAACACTCTAGATGCGCTTACGGCAACACTTGCACTGATGCTCGTGCTCACACTGCGCTGTCACTGACACTGAGGCCGCCAATGCTTGCGCCCACGCTGCGCTTCCGCTGGCGCTCCCGCTTACGTGCAAGGTGCTTACGTGTGCATCTGTGTGCAACTTATTAATAGCTCATAGTGCTCCCTCAGGTTGGCAGACCCAATGGGCCGCAAGTTTCTCGCTCTCCTCCCCCACTCCCCTCCTCCCCCCCCTCCGCTCCTCCCTCCTTACCCCTCCGTCTTCTTGATTTTTATCCAATGGTCTGCAATGTGCTTGCTCTTCCAGCCCCTCCCTTTTTACCCTTTCCATGGCCCTAGAAAACTTTTCGACAGCTGGCAGGGATCGCTCTCCCTCGCCTCTTTAATTCCCTTATGTAAACATGATTTTGTGAGAAAAGCAACTTGCTACTCCCCCAGCCCCTAACCCTGCCCCTGCTCCTGCCCCTCCGCCCGCCCCTTTGCCCACCCTTGTACGTGCCTTCATTGAACCCTCAATTCAAAGGCGTAAGACCTAGATGTTGAGCCTGGTCAATAAAACCCAACACTGTGAGTCTCACACCCTGAACCCTAACTTAGACTTAAAATCCTAATTTATGCCCTGAACCCTAGAATTCAAACCTGAGCGCCAAAAGTCAAACCCGAACCTTTATACTTAGTAACCTAATGCTCGTAATTCTTGCCCGGAGGTGTTGGCCCTGTGAAGGGCTCAGACAGTCGGCCCCAAACTAGCTGGTTCTGGTTGTGCCGCGTGACGACATGTGTCCTGCTGTTGGGGGGGCACTACTGCGGTTCTCAGCCTGCACAGTTCCTCCCACGGGGGGGGGAGGTGTGGGGCTGGGAATGGACGTGCCGAAGATTGTTTTCATGCAAGGGAAGGGCATGCGCGTGCCTGCATGACTAGTAAGGTTGTAATAGCTGAACAACTGGCACGGACTAGGCAAAGGTATATTTGCTCATGCACCCAGTTGTGCTCTGTTGTGCCATTCTGTGTGCTGGGCCGTTGCAAACTGCGCTAGAAAATAGGGTGTGCTGTCATGCAGGTTCTCCCCCGGAGAGTTGGCGATGAGTCTCTGGGTGTGAAGGCAAAGCCTTCGACAGGCTTCAATGTGATCAACTCCTTCAACGAAACCAAACTAGACACAACTAGAGTAGACTAACACAGCAGCATGGCATCAGCTGAGCCCGTAACAATTGTGTTTGAAGAGATACAGGAGTTGAGGTTAGGGGGATAGTGAATGCATGTTATGTGATGGTGCTGGAGCAGCCACTGTCACACACAAAAGTCCTTGAAAAAAGTACAGCAGCATGAATAGTCTCACTGGACATTATAAACTTTACCAATAATATCTGAGGTGTGCATGCATCAGATCGAATAATATTATAATTTGGAAAGTGTGTGCACATGACTGTGGAAGCACAGTGAAGAGAGCAGTACACAATGTAACGATTTGAGCTTTTTAGGCATATTTGGGACGTTTTCCCAATTACCTAAAATACGTTATACTATTTATGATAAGTTATTTGATAAATGATTGCATCACATTGAATTATTCGCCACACACGTGTGCCGATAAATTCCCGGTCGATTGGCCAAACGACCGAGATACTATTGCAAAAAGCGTCGCAACGTAATTCGACTACTTCGCAAAAGTACGACATAATTATTCATAAAGTTACTTTGAATAATTATGAGATGATAATTTAATTAATCATTGTTTGATTAAGTTATTTTGATTGTCATTATTACGAATAATGGACAATCACAGATTTCGGATTACGACTAGTCGTAATACGAAGAAACTGTCGTATCATTAATACGAACAAACAGTCTTAAAGTCAAACGAAACGGAATATGCAAAGTCGCTTTGCATCCGAGCGGATTCGAACCCGCGACTTTCGTTTGGAATGTTCACACCTAACCGGTTGGCCAAAGTAGCTTTTTAAACTACCGGTTCATGACAAAAGCATCTGTACGCGACTCCGCGATCAATCGCGACTTTTTCGAAAAGTTGCGAGAACGCGAAAACGCTCGTTTGGCGCGAAACGGTTTTTCGGAAACCGTCGAAAAGTCTCCAAACGGCCAACTGCGCGTTTCGAGCATTCGGCCGAATGGGACACGTCCCTTCGACCGTTTTCGTTGAACATGAACCAGTGCCCTAGGTGGTGACTCGAAGCACTCCAGTGCCTCATGTTGTGCAGGTATAAATACCTGCAGAGTCATTGTGAGTGCAACTCTCACATGCACACATTCTACGTTAGTTTTCACTTTCGCTCTTTCGAGTATTCGTCAATTTCCACGAGTATATAGATTTTCCTCCCACTTGAATTAATATTCCTTGAATACCGAGGAAAGATCCTCTCGAAAAGCAGAAACGTCACACACAATCTGTATGCATTTGTGTTATGTGAAGAGCGTGTGTCCGTCTCTAGCACACGAGGGAGAGTTCGGCAAAAAGCAGGTACAAGTGCATGACCACATTGAAGCATGTGCACAATGAACTGAACAACATGTGCTAGTGAGATGACATAAGCGAACCATAATGAAAGGTTGTCGTTGTGTGCTTCTCAATGAGACACAAACTAAGCAAAAGGTACAACATGCTGAAAACCATCTGCAAAAAAAAGGAAAGCTTTGAATAATGACATGGAAGAGGTACATTTGCAAATAAAGAATATGCTAGCCTGGCTAAATGTTACAGATGCATACTGAAAAGGCTTACAACAATAACATATTTCATGAATCAAACACCACCCTCAGGTATCACTCTCAGGTGTACCAGCACGTGTCTCGTGCGCTTGAGAAGCACGTCTCCCAGCAACACTATCTACAAGTTGCTTGACAGCATCAGACATGTCACGGCCTACGTCTTTACTGACAACAAATGACTCACGCGCAAGGCCTACATCAATGTCATTCCTTTGCTTAGCAAGCTTGATCCTCAACTCATACTTGTCAACAACAATTTTCATGTGCATCTGTGTTGCCTCCCTAAGGGCAGCAACAGTGTGGTTACTACTCTCAAGTAGAGCATCTATCATCTTCTCCTGTCTGCTAGCAGTATTAGCAGCATGCATCTCAAAGTCACTAGCTTTTCTCTTCTTTTGACCAACTTTGACAGAGTCAGTCCTGCCAGCAGCAGAAGAGGGCGGAGTGACAGAGGGAACCGGTGATGCCGAACGAGCTTGACGTTGTGGCGTGGTTGAACGCCTGTTAGGGGTGGGCTCTTCTCCACGAGAAGGAAATGACATCCCAGATAAGCCCCCACGCGGCACGCTTGCAGGCGATGAACGTTGGGCCCGTGGAGGTGGAGAGAAGGCAGTAGGGACACTTGGGCAGTCTCATCCTCGGGCAAGAGGTCATCATCATCGATGTCCACAGGGAGTGGTGCAGACTGGTCCCTTGCCGGTCCTTTTCCGCGGGCTGATGGAAGGTCCTGCTCTCCCTCACGCAAATTATCTCCATATTGATAGGTGGGGGTTGCCCCCAGACCCAACAACAGTAGCGGTGCAGCACCCCCGCTAATACGAAGAGTTTGAGCACGTTCTGTGGCTCTAGCCTTTTGAATTGCATTATGATCCTGCTCCCCGAGATTTTAAAAATGCCACCTTATCCCCTGCCCTCTTTTTCCACTCATCATATACTTGCTCATCTGGCCAGTTTTTAGTCGGTTTGATGTTTAATATCTGCAAGTCTTCTTTTTGCAGCTGAAAAAAGGATGGAAAGTCAGAGGCGGGTCTATGCTCATAGTCGGCAATACGCTTAATCCCAACTAGCATTTTCTCAAAGAATCTCTTCATTGCCATACCACTATGTGCAACCCTTGTCAGAATGGTCAACCTTTTGGCCACTTCATCCCACTCTGCAGGAGGAAGAGTGTACTTGGCTCTGCAATTCTTTAGCTGTCCCATGAAGTCTCTATAGTCGTAAAGGGCACAAATTAGGTCAAGGCATTGTTGTTGACACCAGGAGGTGCCCTCCCCCCCCCCCTTATCCAAACCCCCCTCATCCCTCTTTGTTTTTGTCTTACGTTTCACAACTTGCTTCGACTTCGAAGCCGAGGACGTCGGTGCAGACATAGGAGGGGGGTTCAGCTGCAGGCAATACATAGATATCGTATACAATGTATACATTGTAAGGAGAGAGGTACTCGAGGCATGAATACAAGGAAGTTCAGACTGCAAATATTGGGTCTGATGAGTAGTAGGTTTCACCTGTGTCATAGCAGACGACTGTATTCTGGGTTGGGAGCCACACGCAGCCGTAGGGCAGGATGAAGAACAGCCTACAAAAAGAAGAATACAACAGTATTATGTAACAATTGTAACAACGCAGATAAAAAAAAAGCATTGATAAGTTACTGCAATGGACCCTGAAGGAAGATGCAATGAGAAAGATAACGACATGAGCGTACACATAATGAATGTGAGGAAAAGTTTTCCATAAATGTTGAAAGATGTGGAAGGGGTGTGGAAGGAGTGAGAGAAAGTAACTGGTCCTTGAAGCACTGCTGGAAAAGTAACAGGTGAGGGTGTGAAGTCTTTCGCCTGCAAACAAAGAATGGCCACTTTCAGGAAGGGTCCGAGGCAGCTTCTGGCCTACTGATGCAATAATTGAGATGAAGAATGCTAAGCACATCATCAATAAAGATTGTCAGAGGATGTATCTGCTCCTGATTACTAGTTGGAGACATGACGAGCTGTGTATTGTCAACTGTTGTGGATGATTTGACGGGCGACTGCACTTGGTGCTGCACGGGAGTGCCGGCGGATACGTTAGGGCTCTTCCAGGCAGGATGGACGCCAGTGCCCAATGCAGGAAGGGGTGGCCTATTGCCAAAGAGGCAGGATGGTACTACGCCGGCGAATGATGGAGGTGTAGGCTGAAAGAGTGGGGCTGGTTTGCCTGTGTTCGATGCTGCTGCATAGTAGCTTTGACGAAGGTACTGCAAGTATTGCAGCTTAGCAGGCGATATAAAAGGAACACACGCGGGGTTGTTCATGGTGAGAGAAGTAGGAAATAAGAACAAGACTAGAATTGCGTGCCATGGTGTGTCATGTACACTCTTGTTTGAACTGGCAAAGACAAGGAGATGGATTGGATTGTGGCACTTCTAGAATGGGCTTTGAATTGTAATGGAGGGAAACGAGAAGATGGAACCAAAAATTGGAGTGGCATGTTTGAAATTTTGGCTCACGGAATTGGAACCATCTGTAGTCGACTTTTGCCATGCCCAAAAAAATACCCAGGGACAGATACGTACCTCGGGCGGCCAAATACGAGGTACACATTTGCGAGTGCTCATGTTGTTACACACAAAAAGCGACCAATGAACTACCAGGGTCTTACGTAATTCAAGGACTTGAGTTTTTTGAAGTAGTGAAGACTAGTCTTCACAAAAACTCCCCTCCGGAGTACCTGGAGGCACTCGTCGAGATGCGGGTTCTATTTGGCAACAGAGGGGCGTGCATGGCGACAAATTTGTGTGCATCTGACGATTTCAAAGAAATATTCTCAACATAAAAGCGAGTTTTGTGGATAAACAAGATATCCTCCTCGACGAATGAATCTTCCCCAGTACACGAGTTTGCGAAAGGTGGTAGTTTCTAGGTGCAAATTGACGTGCGGGTATGCAAGTTTTGCTCAATGGGGCCGGACTGTAAGTTCGGACACCTTGCTTTCACATTCGCACGATAAGCAGAAATGGAGACGTTGCGTTAGCGAGAACCCGAATTGACCTCAATTTTGAAAAGTTTAATTGAATCGAGTTTTGTCCAGTTCAATTGCAAAAAGTACACCTGTTCAATTGCGGACGATTTTTTTAAAAACCACTGTGTATTACTTTTAGCGACCACTTTTTTGCAATTGAAACTTTGGTGGACCAGCGGGTACAAGATTGCACTCTAATTGAATTGAATCGTTCTGCCCACTTTAAATGGGCCCTATAGTAAGGGGCTTCGGGACGCACACCGAAATGGGGAGTACGCAAGAAGAGTTGGCTGAGGTACGTGAAACGAGACGCCGTGGGGTACGCGAGAAGAGATGGAAGGGGTACGCGAAGGGAGACGCCGTGCGGTACGCGAGAAGAGATGGCAGGAGTACGTGAAGGGAGATGTACGCGAGAAGAGATGGCAGGGGTACGTGAAGGGAGTCGCCGTGGGTACGCGAGGAGAGATGGCAGGGGTACGTGAATTAGGAGGCAGGGGTACGCAAAGCGACTTGTTGACCACGCAGGTTGAGTGTTGGACAAAGACCGTTATATCCAGACCGTTATATCGCTCAAATTTGGTGCTAATATAGGGCCCCTGGATTCAAGCGTCAGGGAGCGTTAAGACGTTCTTTGATTGTACTACAGTATTGAAACGGTAGCTCGTCATCGTCGACGTCGTCAGGTGATGTGCTTTGGCACTCGACCAAGCCGGAGACGTGGAGGAAACTTATGAATTTCCATGAACACAGCTCAAATGCCAAAAAAGTGGGAGTAATAATCACGAAACGCATCAGAAGCAAGTTAATTGCAGCATAGAAGTTCGAGTGGAATCTCCTTTGGATTTCCTGACTGAGGTTCGGGGGCTCTTGTTTGATTGTCTTTGTGACGTTATCCCTCCTTAACAGGGGAAAGCCTTGCATCGTCTGGTTCAGCTACTAGAAGCACTTTATATTAAACGTTTGAGAATTCATAGCTTTCCTTAATAAAAGGTAATTGGCAAGTGTGCCACTGTTTCTTCTTCGAGAAACATATAAACTAGAGATTGTCAATTGACGTCTCGTCCAAGAGCAGCTGTGCTGCGAGTTCTCAGGCGCAACATCTGAGCATGGCGTTTCCTTATCTGGAAGCTATTATAGGTAGGTACACTCTTTGAGTCTTAAGCTATCCTATTTGCAACGTTCATTGGTCAATCGCGTTTGAAGGTCACTTTTTTGACGGGTCACTGCCAAGTCACCACAGTACCCTCTTGTCATGATTCGAAATAACAGGGAGATTTTGCATGCTTTTCTTGGGATGAGAAAGTTAGGCTACTATGCGTATGGAAGATTCTTGCCATGTCCCATAGGACGTCTCTACTAGCACATATTCCAAGTCATCACAACACCTTTACTTTTCTCACCTATAGAGAGATCGTCATACAAGGCTTTATTTGGAATGATGCAACTAGTTGATGTTTGAAGAGTTGCAGGGGTGTATTTGAAAGAATTAGGGGCCTGCTGAGGTAGGAAGGTCAGCATGATTCGTCCACTCTTACTTTTGAAAATAATTGTCATCCACATACTCACAAGCCCAAGCTTCCAGTCCCTCTATGTGTGGTTGTTCCTGTGTCAAACCACCTCAATGGTTGTAAATATATGAACCAAGAATTATCAACCCCCCAAGCCTGCGCAGTTGACCATGTTCCAAGTCCTCATCTTCGCTCATATTTACCAATCTGTTTCTAGTCACCTTGCCTCTGTTGTTGATGTAATTTTGTAGGATATGCGTGTGCCCTTATTGACGATGTTGGCGTCCAGTTGTCCTCTTTGCATGAGCGGAGACGGGTGGCAGTCTGTAGAGGCGGTGGCACCTTTTTGTTGGACTGAGGCTTTAGGGGCACTCCTTTATCAGCTTAGCTACAACGTACATGCTTTTTGGGTAATAAAAATCCAGAACCTAGTGACAGAGTTGGGCTCGACTCTCATTCACACTCGTATCATTTATACTTATATGCGCCTCTAGTATCTTTATCATGGATATTTTTTGGGAATCATTTGTGGACCACTGGCAGCCAGGTCATCAGGGCGCATGCTCCTTGAGCTACTGCTTCCTCGCATGCAGTAAGGATTGGGAAGGGTTTAGCCTGGGTTTTTGAATCCACTCACCATGTGCATCAAGATGGTGCAACAGAAACTGGGGTTTCAGCATCGGGTTTTTGCCTTCGCCGATCGCAGCTGGCAAGCTACAGGAGTGCAGGAGATGTCAAGTGCTTACTTGCATAGCCGGCCTGCTGTGGCTACAAGAGTGCAAGGGTTTTGGGATGTCACTTGCTCTCTTGAGGAGCTGAGCATGTTACAGCTACAGGAGAGCAGGGGTTTTGGGATGTCAAGGTGGTCGCTTCTAGCTGACAGAAAGTTTGCAGGAAGCTTGGGTTTTGGTGCGTCAAGTTTGCAGGAAGCTAGGGTTTTGGGGCGTCAAGGGAGGGATTGAGTGGTTGGTCACCTGCAGCTGATGTGTGGATCTAGGATTAGTGCAGAGCGCTCTGAGGCTTTGGGATGTCAGACGAGGATTCACTTGGTGGCTTGTCGCTCATAGAGTCTTCTGAAGTGCCAGGGTTTTGGGATGTCGGAGGAGGGTCCAGGTTGTTGCTTGCTGCTGAGGGGAAGTCGACAGGAGTGCCGGGGTTTTGAGATGTCTAAGAATATTTTGCCGCGGGTGATGGGTTCTAGGTTGCTGCCATCAGCTGTATAAAGAGCTGGCCAGCTGGCCTGCTGGGAACGTAGGGGTGATGCCTCCTGAGCTAGAGCCCAGAGCTTAGTACTGCTACCTAGCCACACGTTATGCATGCTGCGTCAGGGTTGGTGTCATGGTCGGTGTCAGGGTCGGTGTCAGGGTCGGTGTCTCAAGTCGGCTATCGGTGGGTCCATCAGAGCAGCTCCAACATCTCAGCATACATCAAATCTCGACTCTCACGCCAACTTTTCTGCGCAGTGTCAGTGCGCGCTATCTGTATGCTTTTTTTTCCTCTTTCAAAAAAGCATGTCTACACTCGATGAACATGACCCTCCGACAAACGCTGTGCCATGATGGGATGCGTCCACACGTGCATGGCTGATGGCTGTCAGGGTTTTGTAATGGGTGATGCGTGCGCTCTCAAGTGCTGCAACCTTTCAAGTGACGCGCCCGTGACCTTTCCATTCTGCCGCCTGTCACCCTCTATGGTGGCGGCGTGTGCGCTCACATGCTTACATCTGCAAGTGCTGATCGTATCGAGTGACGTACGTGTTTGCCGTTTTCTCTGTCCCTTTCACCTGACGTATGCCTATGCGTGCGCTGCCTGTCCTCGTCGTGTCCCCGTCGACTCCCAGGCTTTGTGGTGGTGGCGTATGCGTTCGAGACGGCGCTCGACTTGCGGCAGCACAGGGTGCTGGGGGGGTCGTCGCTGCCGCCCGTGCTGGAGGGCGTGGTGAGCCGCGAGAAGTTCGAGCGCGCGCGCGCGTACGGCCTCGACAAGAGCCGCTTCCACTTCCTGCACGCCGCCGTCAGCTTCGGGGAGGACCTGGCAGTGCTCTCGCTCAAAGTGCTGCCCTGGGTGTGGGGGGTGCGTGCGACTCCTTTGCCTTGTCTGCCTTCCTCCTCCGCCTCTGCCTTGGCCTCCTCATGCTCTTCCTCCCCCTCGGCCTCGGCCTCGGCCTCTGCGCCTGTCTGCCCTTTCTTCTTCATCCTCTGCCTCCGCGCCTGCATCTGCTTCTTTACTTCCTCTTTTTGATGATTGGGGTTCCGTGTTGACTTGTGCCCCCCCCCCCTCCCCGGGGTTTGGAGGGGAAGTGAGGTTGTGAGGTTTTTTTTCATTGTCTTTGACGTGTATGTTGATTCGTCTGTGGTATCGATGGTCCCCGGTGATGATGCGTGCAGATCAGCGGGGGGCTGCTCCAGAAGTGGGGCTACTCCCCCAACAGCGAGATTCTGCAGACCCTGCTCTTCCTCACCATCTGGTCCATCGCCAACCAGGCCAGTTGCTCGTCTCCCCCCCACCCCCCCCCC